>BCLH01000022.1:300263-347111 GCA_001602315.1 Zoysia pacifica
TCCATGGCCCGGGCCGAAGCCGAGCTCGCCGCGGCCGCCGGCGACGACGACGTGGAGGAGGCGGCGCCCCTGGTCCCCTCAGGCGGCGCCCGCCGCGCGGCGTCCACGGACTCGGCCGCTCCCCGCGACGTGCACCTGCTGAGCGGCGCCTTCCTTTTCGTCTTCCTCGCGTACCACGCCGCGCAGAACCTCCAGAGCACGGTCAACACGGTACGCCTGCCTGATCCCCTCCCTCCATCCACCGCCGCCGCCGCCGCCCGCACTCCAGAGCTGCGCTTGACTGCTCGAGCCATGAAGCGGTCTCCTTACATCCGTGTCGCGTGACGTTTCGGTTTCGCAGGACGAGAACCTGGGCTCGCTGTCGCTGGGCCTGCTGTACACGTCGTTCACGGCGTTCGCGGCCGTGGGGTCCGCGGTGGTGCGGCGGATGGGGTCCCGGTTCGCGCTCGTCGTCGGCACCTCCGGGTACCTCGTCTTCATCGCCGCCAACCTCGCCCCGTCCTGGTACGCACGCAACACGCCCGCCCGCCCGCCTCATCCATCCTCTCTCTGTCTTTCTGTTCAGTTCAGCGGCCGCGAGATCGCTTCGAATCGGGTGGGAAATCTGGGGATCCTTGCGTCGCATCGGAGCAACAGAGCTCTGATAGGAATCATAGGATAGGACGGTGCGGTAGCCGAATGTTCCGAGCAGTTCGCGCTAGATCCGGCGGTGTCTGGGAAGAACCCTGCCGTCGGACCGAACGAACTGCAGAGGAAGGCTAGTCAAGCAAAACAGGGGAATGCCGAGGTGGTAGCTGCAAGTACAAGCACCAGGGTATCCCGAACTCAACGGGATCCTCTGCCGCTCGGCCGCTTCACTGCCGTGTGGGGCCCACATCCAATCGGCCCACACCGCAGAGACTTCTTGCCGATCCCTCTTCGGGCGTCCTCTGAATTGATGTTATCAATTCAAGTGGTGAACAGTACTAGTAAGAATTAGGGTATATTTTTAATCGTTAATCAACGGTTTAGATTTCGTGTTACAGTATCATGAACAGTAATATCGCTACAGTGTTGCTTGCGGAGGAAGATAAAAATGTTTTGCTACAGTACCAATTCACTACACTCTGGCACCACCTCACTGTAGCAGCTACAATCCTCTAAGTTGGTAACACCAATTCAGGCCTCATTCGGTTAATCAGGAACAACCTGGAACCTGGCTAGCCAATCCAAAAATTGTCGTTTGGTTAGACCAGGCTTGGTTTGAAACCTGGCCCATCCAAGCCATTCCTTCCCCTTCACGGCCCGGAATAAAAACTGCTGTCCTACCCTTCGGATCGAAACCAGACGAACGAGTCGACAAATAGCGCAACGCGGACCGGCGGCGGCTCGAGTCTTGTGGCAGCTGGCCGACTAGGGAACATGATACAGTCGGCACACAACACCTAGAGCGCGAGGGTGCCGTCTCCCCGCGCGCGTACCTCTAGGACGGCAGCGGCATCGGTGGCGCTGCCCTCACGGCGCGGTGTACCACTAGGAGAGAGACGGGGTTGAGAAGACTCAGCTCCTCACTGACCACCTCCGGCATGGAGACCCGATGGAGTAAGCGAGGTGGCTGATTACGGCAACAACGGGAGACAGCTATAGCGACGCCGCCACCGCATTCCCCCAAATGATGACCTCCTATTGACGCCGAAAAGATTCAGATCAACGCATCGAGAGCATTAAGTCATGCGGATCGCAACGGACCAGATCGACAAAGTTATCTCTGATCGGTTCGTGAAAATATAGGTATCATGATTTCGCTGTGAAGAGCGGCTAAGTTTACGGACAAACCTGTAAAGTAGTAGACAACACGCTTTCGTGACGAAGAACGACTAGTTTACGAGCAAACTAGCAAAGGTCGTCGAATCTCTCGCCCAAGAGGCACCCTATCTGGACGTGAGCGTCATCGAACGTGCCCTAGGTCGACCGACAGGTCCTAAGACGTCATCGATGGCCGTGGAGACTGGTGGATGAACATCATAGAGGGTTTGGAAGAGGACTAAAGTTTGGAGAGGTAAAAAGTAAAGTGACAATTGGTAGAATCAATTGAGTTATGTCTTCAATCGGCTTTAGGCCTCTTTATAGAGAGGTAGGGCGATTTTATCTCGAGAAGTCACGGATCTTTTTTATTAGAAAACAAATTAGCTCTGATTTAGTGTAAAAATTATCAAAAACAGACTTCGGGTACCGGACACTCCGACACATTGGCAGAGACTCCGGTGAAAAAATTCTCGCGTCCAGAGAGGGTTTACCAAACACTCCGGTACCGGATACTTCGGCACTTTGCAAGACACTCCGGTGGTGACTCAGACGTTTTTTTTTTAAATCCGTAATTTTCTCGTTCGATCTTCAAATTAGGCGATTCATATATCCGTTTCGATCATCTCGACGAGGGCTACGTCATGGAGCATTCAAATCATAGATTTGGCTTCATCTTCATGTCCTTTTAAATACTTCTTTCCTTTTTTAGTTGAATTTAGCCAAACTTTTTGAAAATATCTTTCACGTCTTGAAAAACATGTTGAAAAACACTTCTTGAGAAATAATCATTATCGGACGGGATTTTGATATTTTCTACCTATTTGATCTACCAAACCGAAGCGTTCGGCTCTGGAAACCAGGACTTTCGGTCTTTTCAAGATGCAAATTTTGGATGTTAACATATGCCCACTGATTTATGGTAAAGCTAGTGTGGCAAAAAATATTTTTGTTATCCAAAATTGCTCAAGGACGACGATAAACACGATATCAATTATCTAGAACCGATATATCGAACAAAAACCAATAAAGTAGCTGAAATACTATTCTGTCATTGAAGCAACGCGTTAGATCGTATTAAGTAAACATTTCGGCTTTTGAACATTAAAGTTCAATCTATAGTCCTGCAATACGCCGGATGGTCTGGTGCGCAAAACACTTGAACCCGAGAGGACTTGTCGGATAGTCTAGTAAATCATCGGACACTTCGGTCACCGAACATTCCGGTCATACACCGAACAGTCCGGTGTGCAAAGCACCTGAACTCGAGAGGGTTTGCCGGATACTTCGGCATTATACCGGATACTCCGGTCACCGGACATTCCAGCCCTGCACCGGACAGTCCAGTGTACAAAGCATCTGAACCTGAGAGGCTTGCCGAAAAGCCCGGTGAGCAAAATGTCCCAAACTCGATAGGGTTTGCCAGACACTCTGGCATTATACCGGATACTCCGGTCACCGAACATTCCGGCCCTACACCGAACAGTTCGGTGTACAAAGTAACTGAATCCGAAAGGGTTTGCCGGACAGTCCGGTCACCACGCCAGATAGTCCGGTGAGTAAAATGCTCAAACCCGAGAGGGCTTGCCAAACACTCCGACATTATACCGGACACTCTGATGGCTGTAGATTTTGCCCAAAATGATAACCAAGTCATCCATTGGCCTAGTTTTCTCACAAAATAACATTTATATTCTTGACCGAATGGAACTAAGCATTTTACTACATATTTGACAAGCACGACAAATATTTCTATTATAGCATCTTCTTCCATATATTTCACTTAACGGCTTTTGCTCCCCGAGTATCGAAGTTATTAATAGTTTAACGATGGTTGGTTACAACTCATCAGCTATATAAGTCTCATGCTCTTCTATCTATGTCAAAACTATGTCGTACAACATTTAAACACTCATCAAATTCTTCAATGTTCGGTAATAGAACTTAATAGTTTATAAAAATGCTTATATGCCGAACTTTGAACTTCTCCTGAAATATTAGACAAAAAACACATAGGCAATGACTAAAGAGACGCTTCAATACTCTACTAAGTCTTTAGAACAACGATAGCCAAATTATCTCAACATCGATAGCTCCAAGTATCGGTCATTACAATTAAGTTCTATTAATATTGTAATCGGATACTTGCCATCCCAAATACATAACAACAATCATTGGCTACATAAATGCCTAACAATGTCGAATTCATGATTATAAGACTTAGCATGTAAAGATTTATCGATATGAGTACAATCATACATACTTCACATGACTTATACAACCGAAATAAACTCTAATAACAAGTGCCATACATATAGTCATTTTGGTCTTTGCACCCAAAGCAATTCAAGTAATGGTATGGCCATTTGAAAATAGCCCTTCATGGCATGCATATTATTTGGGTGTCCAAAAATTAAAATAAATAAGCCAAGAAGAATGAGAACAAATAGCATGAGGATGACTCCAATACATACGCATTTGTGACATAGACAATGAATCATGACGAAGCAATGACCAATAGTTTTGATGATTGAGTATAACTTTAATGGCTTCTTAGTCTTCTTATTTTTCACTATTTTTCTTGTGCCCATCACTTGACTATCACTATTGTCATGTTATTGCAACCTTTCTTTTGTAATCCATGCTATGCCCTTCTTCAATTCTTCCGCGTCAAGCTCTTGCAATTTATTCGTTTGCCAATTTGAGAAACCAAGTGGACCTCTCGGTTGCGCCTTCATTTTGGGAATCGGCAACTGTAATTTGCTTTTGGACGCCTTTAACTTCTTTGGTTCAGATTTGGCATTAAGAATATCAACACTTGGTTGCTTCAACTTTTTGTCATTAATAGCCGAAGTTTTCAAAGCATGAATCTGCTTTTCTTCACTTGGACTCACATCTGAACTTTTGTCCTTACGACCATCCCTTTTGACATGATAGACTTGTCGAACCACCTTCCTCTTCTCTTGATCTATTGATCGATTCTTTTTATCGAAACAGTCTTTCGAATATGGTTGTCTTCTGGTGGTTTGCTTTCTTGTAGTGTCATCGTGTTGATGATATGATTGAGCCTGCATCTTTAGATCATACCACCCCCATGATGCATAAGGATGACAAGCTACAATGTGAGATCCATATGGAGGTGGTACAATCGACGTAAAAAGAAGATATAAATCCTTCGAATAAACTTTTTTCTTTGCCGATTTGAATTATCATATTTGTATTGTAGAGGCACTCTTGATGGCTTTAGGCAATTTGGTTTATAATCATTCTTTGCATCTATTTTTTCTACATATTTAGCTAAAAGCTCTTCAAAAGTAAGCTTTAGCTTTCTATCTCTGCTTTGGCCATGGAATCTACCTCCGTTAACTTTCTCCAAATTAGTTCCCGTATTTATTTTCTTTTTATTGACCTTGCGAGAACCAAAATAAACTTGAGACTCTGATTTTTTTTGGTTTTGTTGAATTTGACATATTTGAGATCAATCGCCCATGAGCAAGCTTGAAAACTTTATGTTGCCCCTTCAGTGCACGATGGATCTTTTACAATTTTAGTAAAATTATGACCTTTAATAATATCATTATAAATCTCATCGGTAACTGCACTCTCTCTATCGAAGGGCATTAACTTGTTTTTACTAAAAGTCAACTCGTTTTTAGATGAACTGACCTGTGACCGATTTGATAAGCTTTTACTATCGAGACCAATTGGGGCCAATTGGTCATCCTTATGTGTTTCCTCAAAAGCCAATCGTCCTCCATCAATAGCTGATTGAACTTTTTGATGGAACATATTTCAATCCATAGTACTATGCTCAAAAAAATTATGCCACTTGTAATATGCTCATTTTCCTACATCTTGCGGTGATGAAATAACTTTGTGATATATAAGTCTAATAAAACTATTTTCAAGCAAGTTATCAGATAGATCATCACACAAAGTCAAATTAAAAGTGTACTTCGTCTTCTTTAGCCGATTCTTTTGAGAAGACGGCTTTAAGACTAAGCAAACGAATGGTTTAAATTTCTCATTTATCCATTAGGCTACGCATTTACTTGTGTCGTTTTTACCGGATGTTTTAAAATCTTTTACTACACTAGCATCGATTTTTGCAACATCGGTTAATCTTGATTTTATTCTTTTAAGACCCGAATGACCATAAGTAAATCATTTGAATAATAATTTAGGCAATGATGAGGTTGAAACTTTAAATGCTAAAACATTATTGTTATCAGCCTTTCTAATTTTTATAATGCATGTATCGACACTATGTGAATACTCTTTGTTGTTAACAAGTAAATTACCCTCCTCAATCGATCTCTTAGTATTATTTTCTATGGCAGTACTAATGTATATATTAACTAAAAATTTATGATCTGATTGAGAATTAAGCAAAGTACTTATAAAGCATACCTTATCAAATGTATTGGAGAGACGTGGAACCTTGATATGAAATAAACTGTGGTATAGCAACGCCTTCATCTTCCTTTCGTCTCTGTCCCCATGCTCTCGTTGATGCTATTTGTTAATTGAACCTTGTTTGGTTATGGGTTGAGGTCGATGAATAATAGAATAATCACTTAATAAACATATGATCTCTTAACAAAAATTAAACATAGCTATCTTTTTACATTTGATATTCTCATGTGTAGCTGTGTTTATTGCCTCAATCTCACTTGTAGCCGACAATTCATTAACAATCGGCTTTTTATCAAAAACATCTTTTGATTCTTGCAAGATGTTTTGCAACAACCGCATCTATTTTTTTCTCTGTACTTAAAAAAGCATTTTGAGAGAACATAGGAGACATTATTGAGTTTTCAACCATTCGGCCATGATCATTATTTACATTTAAAGCCGAATTAGTAGGTGGAGGTATTCGGATGCTCCCTAAATTTTCATTAATTCGGTTATAATTTTCAGTAGCATGAGAAGCCAAATTATAACCATTAAAATTTGAGTACAATGCTGAATTTGTAGGTGTAACCTCCACTCTAGTAATATGCGAGGTATCATATGACACCGGAGAATAATTAGATGAAAGATATAAAGTAGCATGACCATATATGTCATATATCGGCACATTATATGAAGCTATTATAAATAGTGCAATTGTTGCTAATGCATTGAAAGAAGAAACATTATATTGGGCATTCATGAAACTATTAGTATGTGGTGTTTAATAAAAGTTGACCGAACTCATCAAATTGGCATGACTTTAATGAATATCCATCAGCATATAAGACAGCTCCATTGTCGATGTATAACTATGTGCATATTGAGTGTTGCTAGTATCACTAAAATTTGAAGCAAATGCGTTATGAAACAAGAGTGATGCATGACTAGGATATATACTTGAATAATGGTTAAATGATGCACCATACCCATCATTATGTCTAGCAACATTAATATAGGAATGTGTAGCATTTGCAAAACTGTTAAGCATTGACATCTCATTTGCAAATTTTACCTCGGATTGATCGTAGCGGTATGGATAACTTATTATGTGTTTGTCTCTATTCGACTTGATCACTCCCTTCGTTTTTTAATTGTTATCGCTGTTGACTTCTAACTCCAACTTTCACCATTCGTTTTATTCAAAAAATTAGTTCAAATATGTAAAATTTTAAATTGTAGTTCAAAAAACTCTAATGATAAATGAAATTATAACAAAAAAATTATGTTTAACAATTTTTTTAATAAGACGAATGATCAAAGTTGAAGTTGAAAGTCAACAGCGGCAACAATTAAAAAACAGAGAGAGTAGTCTTGATTTTTTCTTCTTTATTCTTGGCTCTCACGATTAAAACCTGTAATACGAATAAGAACAACCGCAAATAGATACAATCGGTCGAAATAGATCAGACACGATGGTGATTATGAATCATAAAGATGGATCAATTAGAGAAAAGGCTAGGTTAGAAAAAATTTTGTTACTACAATGAAAACCAAATAATCGTCACCAGCGGAGTCGCCAAAAAAGTGTGTTAACGTCGAAAAGATCCGGATCAACGCACCGAGAGCACTAGGTCGTGCGGGTCGCAATAGACCAGATCGATAAGGTTACCTCCGATCGGTTCGTGAAGATGTAGATATCACGATTTCACTATAAAGGGCGGTTAGGTTTACGGGTAAATTTGCAAAGTAGTAGACAACGCGCTTTCGTGGTGAAGAACGACTAGTTTACGAGCAAACTAGCAAAGGCCGTCGAATCTCTTGTATAGGAGAGACCCGTCTGGGCGTGAGTGTCACCGGACGTGCCTTATGTTGACCGGTAGGCTCTAGGATGTCATCTATGGTCGTGGAGACCAATGTATGAACAGCATAGGAGGGTTTGATAAAAGATTAGAGTTTGGAGAGGTAAAAATTAAAAGGACAATTGGTAGAATTAATTGGGTTACGTCCTTAATCAGTTTTAGGTATCTTTATATAGAGGCGGGGTGGTCTTACCCTTGGAGTCACAGATCTCTTTATTAGAAAATAAATTAGCTCCGATTTTGTGTAAAAACTAGCAAAAACAGACTTCGGTACCAGATATTCTGGCACATTGCCGAAGACTCTGGAGAGAAAAAACTCGCGTTTAAAGAGGGCTTACCGGATACTCTGGTACTATACTGAATACTTCGATACCAAATACTCTGGCACTTTGTCGGACACTACAGTGGCGACTCAAACGTTTTTTTGTTAAGTCCGTAATTTTCTCGTTCGATTTCTAAATTAAGCAATCCATATATCTGTTTCGATCGTCTCGATGAGGGCTACATTTTGGAGCTTTCAAATCATGAATTTAACTTTATCTTTATTAAGCACTTATTTCTTTCTTTAGTAGAATTTAGCTAAACTCTTTAAGAATATCTTTCACGTCCTGAAAAATATGTTGGAAAACACTTTTTGCAAAATAATTATTATTGGACGGGATTTTGATATTTTCTACCGTATTCGATCTACTAAACCGAAGCGTTCGATTCGAAAAAGAACTTTTGGTTTTCAAGATGCAAATTTTGGATGTCTAACACCTCCCTCTCCGTTGATTCTTGTTGCGTGGATCTGCTGGGAGTTGTCGTATGAGCTGCCATTTCTGGGAGCCCCCACTGAGCTCCCGTTCTGCTCCGATGTTAGGAGAGCCACTCCTCATCTTGGATGGACAGCGCCAAGAAGTCGAGGTGCCCAGCAACCGTTCCCTATCGCTCTTTCTTCCTGTTGCTTCCAGCATCCTTCATTGCTTCTCCTTTCTACAAACCTGCAAAAAAACAATGCACTTTCTATCGTGGTGCAAAGCACAAATTTTCGCCTATGTCAAATCCTGTGTATATATGCTACTTCCTCTGTTCTAAATTATAATTTATTCTGAACTCAACGACTTTTTCAAATTATAAATCATTTTTATTTCTCAATATACTTTCTCTTTTTTCAATTCTTCTCTATTTATCTTTTATCTCCTCGTTTTCAGTATATTCTATTTTTTTAATTTTTTTAATCCTGTGCTCAGTTAAAAACACTTGTAAATCGGGACGGAGAGAGTAAGATCAAGTGGGAATCAAATCGGACTAGGATTAATTCCCTAACTACCGAACAATCATTTTTTTTTTGTGTAAAGGGAATGGTTCCATGGGAGGATCTGTTCTCACAAGGATCGAGTGGGAGGCAAGGATCCACTCAATCCTGGTATAATTTGATTCCTGTGTTGTTTTCGTTCCTATGGAAACGAACGAGGCCTCAGAGGACCCGGACTCAGGGTACCCCAAGCACACCAACCCTGTTGTGTTTTTTTGAATCTTGCGTTCCAAGATACCTCAGTCGACGTATCTTGTCCGGTGTGGTTGGATATTCTTCAGGACTCCGGAGTGGGCAGAGAAAAGAAAAAATTGGTACCTTTTACAATTAGATAGTATTAATTGAATTTATGATAAATATAGATTTTTAAAAAAATTAATAAATTTAATTTAAAATAGATCTGAACTGTTTATATGTCAGATCTAATAATTTTTAAATGTCATTTAACTGTAAGTGATGTCGAGAGAATCCACTGATGGAGTGGGTAGCCGCGTCAGCAGCTCGATATTCTTAAGGGATTCCGGCGGATGCGTCATCTGACAAATGGAATCTGCTCGAGCTTGATACTTATCCGAACTGCAGTTTGGTCCAGTGCGTTAAGTACTCGACGGATACGATAACTACTTAATGTGCAGGCCGCCACGGTCACGGCCACGTCGCAAGGCACCAAACGAGCACCAACACGGCCTGCAGATAGATATGCAGTGCAGGCCGGCAAAAGTTAATTCCTGCTTGGGATCGTATAGTTGCAAAAATAAAACGTTAGAAACGTTAGGTTTCGTTGAAAATCAGTAAAATTGGTCTGCTCGGTTATTAAAATCGATCGGTTCTCAATAGAAAATGGTATGTGGTACCGTAGAAAACTAATATTCAACCTCGATAAAGCATTCGGTTTTTTGCAGTGGTTAAAACTGATTGGTTTACAGTTTCATTAAGACTGCTCTTGTCTCCGGGAGATCGAGATGACCTCATGATCTGAAGAGATTTGATAATTTAGAACTTGTTTCATGAAATTTTGATAATTTGATGATAGTTTAGAAATTTTAAAATTGCCGAAGCTCCATAAAACTAGTCTTAAATTATCAAAAAAGGTTTATGATCCACTGTGATGACAGATTGACAGCCGAATGATTTTCGATGGCTGTCTTTTTCTTTTTCGAAACGGTGAAAAAAATTTATGTTCCAGGTATGTTTTCTTATAAAATTGAACTATTTTCTAAGAAATTTCTATAATTTTTTAAAAAAGAATTCTGTGTTCTAAAAAGGCATGAATGATGGAATCACTCTACTCTCTCTAGGATTATCCATTTGGAAAATTATCGAGAGGGAAATTAGGGCCACGTGCGCTGTCATCGCTGATCGCTACCCCAACGGCGCAAGTGGACGAATAGTACCGGCGAGGGGGAAGCGACGAGACGAACGATGCGCTGAGCCACTGCCGCGCGGGCCCCACACGGCCATCCCGGGGCGGCTCCGCTCCTCGTCCCGTCCGTCCGTCCGTCCGTCCGCCCGCACGCCGGCCGCCGTGACTATAGAATCCTTCTCGGATCTCGGTTCGGCCGCCCAGACCAGGCCACCTCTACAAAAGCTTCTACTAGAACAAGTGACCTGCGCCCCTCGCCTCACTGCCTTGCCGTACTGCTGCTGCGCCTGCGCCCCACGGCCCCCGCGTGACCATGGACGCCCCCCGCGACGAGGAGGCCGCGATCGCCTCCGCGCCGCTCCTCGCCGCGGCGGAGGCGACGTGGGGCGGGAGGCGGAGCCACGCGGCCAACGCGCACGTCCTCTCCGCGGCCTTCCTCTTCGTCTTCTCCGCCTACGGCGCCGCCCAGAACCTCGAGAGCTCCGTCAACGCCGTACGCGTCGACTTGCCCCTTCACTTCCCTTCTCCCCCTCGCCGTTTTTCCTTCCGGGATTCCGGTTTCGTCGTGCTTAGCTTCCAAGATGGTCTCGCGCTGCAGGAGGGCGACCTGGGCACCGTCTCGCTGGGGATCCTGTACACCTCCTTAACGCTCTTCTCGGTGGTCGCGTCGCCCGTTGTGACCCGGCTGGGCCCCAAGCGCGCGCTCGTCGTCGGCACAAGCGGTTACCTGCTCTTCATCCTTGCCAACCTCATCCCGGCATGGTGCGTATCTGTGTATCTTGGCTGCCGGTCGCCCTCTGTCTTACAAAACACTAATGGTGGTGTGCCGCGGCAAGCTTGTTTATTTGGAACCAGACGCATGGTGCCTGTTTGACCAAAAACGTAGCTAAGCGATGTTTATTTGAGTTAAGCGATGAGTGATGAGTCAGGTCTTGTGCATAAAATTCATACCATTGGAAGGTCTCTTGCCAATTTCCATCAATAGCATTTCAGTCTGTCACTATGTTGCCATCATCTATCAATTAGTTTCTTTTTTTTTCAAACAATATCACTGGGCCATTATTTGAGTTGGAAGGGACTCAGGTTCTCCTGGTAGTTAAGAACGTTGTCCTAATTTAGGGCTGAATTGGGCATGATATCTCTGGACCTGTCTAAGCTCCGAGTCTCAGCAGGGACCTTCCTGTGGCTAAATGAGGAACAATCCAGGGAAACAATTATGCTTATGGATATATATGACTTCTAATTCGAGTTTATGTGCTTCCTAATGTAGCATTATTTCAGTTGTGCACCATATTCCCATACATTCAGCTTCCTGCCTTTTGTTGACTGGAATGGCAAATTCTCAGGTACACTATGGTGCCAGCTTCACTGTACCTTGGTTTTACTGCATCCATCATTTGGGTCGGGCAGGTAAAAGATCTGCTTATCAGTAAACTGTTTAGTCATGTATTTTCCATCTCAAATAGTCTTTACTTTATGTTGCAGGGTACATACCTTACATCGGCTGCCCTTAGCCATGCTAGAGAACATAAGTTGCCTGAGGGTCCAACATTAGGGAGCTTTAATGGGGAGTTTTGGGGAGTGTTTGCTAGCACGCAGGTACTGCTGTACGTGTATTGGAGCTACTCTAAATCAAGACATGCTCATATTTATAACAATATTTATTTCTTCATACCTCAACTGTGGACTCTATTTTTCTCTTGGTCTAAAAGAAGTCTATTTCTTCTCTGGACATGTGTGCTCTGCAGTACAGTGGATTCTGACCTATGCTAAATTTGTCCTATGTAGGTCATTGGAAATTTGATCTCACTTGCTTTACTAAGAAATGGAAAGGTTAGTATGGTATTGCATTATTCAGTGCCAAAACTTATTTGGGGTTCATGATTTACACTAAGTACCAGTATTTACTTTTTTTAATCTCATCTTGACTTCTTTTTGAGATTCCATCTTTTTTTTGTTCTTTAGAAAGAGCTGTAGATTTCATCATGTTTGACTCTAGTTCTCATATTACTTCAGGATGATGGAAGTGTTACAGGAAAAAATCTGTTGTTTGTTGTGTTTCTTGGCTGCATGATTGTGGGCATTGTTTTAATGTGTTTACTGTCCAGAAGAGATGAGAAAGGAGATAATGCTCCCACACATTCCTCATTTGGAGCTATGTTGAAATACATTATTGCCCCTCTTAAGGACAAAAGGATGCTTCTTATTATCCCTCTTATAGCATATTCTGGTTTACAACAGGCATTCGTATGGTAAGTGGCCCATATTGTTTTCAGCTTTATGCCTTCATGGTTGTTCACTCTGCAGTATGCATTTTGCTAAGACGGTTCTATGAGTTTCCTGAAGGGCCGTATTCACAAAGAGTATAGTAACACCTGTTCTTGGCATCTCTGGAGTTGGTGGAGCAATGGCAATTTATGGTGCATCTGATGTAGTTGTAAGTCAAATCACAACTGCCTGATCATTGAGATTTTTAACGAATATTTTTTGGTTCTTGTGCCGTTTTATGTTACATTCAATTTTTAAGTTTTATGTTACATTCAATTTTTAATTTGTTAATGCTTCAGTTGTTGCCACTGTTTTAGGCAAGAATGACTTAAGTGCAATAGTCACATTGGCAAGCGCAGCATATATAGGCCCTCTTTGTTTGACCTAGAGCTTTTGACCTTTTGGAAAAGCTGGCTGGTGGCTAGTTGAAAAGCTGGTGATGAAATTTAGATGTTAGCTTTTGTAATATACTTTTAACTTTTCTGCACACCAAAAGTTAAAAAAGTAGCCCTTAGTGAGCTTTTCAGCTTTTAGTTCATTTCTGCAAAAGCTAGCTTTTCAGTATTCCAAAAGCGAGTTTTTCAGAACCTTGTTTGTTTCAGCTTCTCAGTTTTCAGCTTTTCAGCTGGAAAAGCCAGCTGAGAAGCTGAAACAAAGAGGCCCTTAGTCCTCTAAGTACCTGCGTGAAATGCATACAGAAAAATGGTGGTATTACGTGTTTTACAAAACATTTGGAACATGCCTGGTATTGCAGTGTTCATTGGTTGCTGGACGTTTGACATGTGGACTTCATTCAGCTACATCTATAGTGTCAGTCGGAGCTATTGTTCAGGCCATAGTCCTGTTCTGGTTGCTACTGTTCTACAGGTCTGATTTCTGTGATTTTTTTCCTGCATTTATACATGTGACATACTGTAATTTACTCATATTTTCCTGCCCACAGTCCAATGGCTGGAGTGATTGGAGTAGTGGTTCCACTATTCATAGGCACCTTGTGGGGTATTGGTGATGGTGTCCTGAATACACAGCTAAATGCATTACTTGGACTGCTGTTTGAAGATGTCAAGGTAAACTTATTTGAGACCAGCTCTTTTTATGTGTAGTGTACACATATGGCATGATAGTGTGCTCTGATGTCATTTGCTCGCTTATGAATTCATTCTTTTAATATTTCAAGAATTTTCAAGTATTTTCTTTACGATTCATTGATTCTTGACCGAATACTTAAGTTAGAGAAAATGGCAAATGCAGGAGGCTGCCTTTGCGCAATTGAAGGTCTGGCAGTCAGGCGCCATAGCAGTCATTTTCTTCCTGAGCCCAAGCATCACGCTCCAAGCCATGCTTATTTTGATGACCACCGCGCTCTTTATCTCATTTGCCTCATTTCTGTTCCTGACCCTTGTCGTAGAGAAGTCATCAACTTCCAGACCCTAAAGGAAATCTGTTACTGTATTCAATACCCAAAATGGCGCAGCTATGATGTTGTGATTACATTACAAGCGGCTTGTACAGCCCCACATTTTATTCAGCAGGAATATGAAAAGGGATCGTATCATCCATCAGACGTTAGTTGTCAGTTGTGACACCATGTTACACCATTGGTTTCGGCCATCACTGAGGGAAGTTGTAGCAAGGAAAAAAAGGTGGAAAGTGACAATTGGACCTGTCTGGTTTGCTGCTACTGTTCATTTTGTTCTTTACAGCAATGTTGTAGTAACGAATACTGTAAATGAACTGTTCATGCATTCACATGATTCCAGTATTATCGTGCATCCTGTAGGGGTGCGTTTCCAATTGTATTTTATACAAACTCTGTTAAGACCAAATACAAACATTCAACTTGAGTAACTCAAAAGCATATTTGGTGCAACATATAATTGTCTGGACTACACAAGTTGCATTCCACCATTTTTATGCAACATAACTTGTTTGTTACCTGCAATTTCATTTGGTAGCTGAACATACATAGGTTACATTCACCAAGTAGCTCCTACTAGCATGCCTCAGCACGGTGGTGTATAATTAGGGGTGAAAAGTAGTGACCCTTAGGTTCACTCTGGACCTTTTGGTTTAATCAAATGAGTTAGTTTTCAAAAATACATGATTATTTTAAAAAACTAGTTCATTTGATTGAATTAAAATGTTAAGGATTAATTTGACATTTGTCATTATAATTTTGTGAAATTTAAAATATGTCATTTGGTCATACATTTACAAAGCCCTCTTCGAAGATGAACCTAAGCGTCACCAGTTTTCACCTGTATGTATAACACCAGCGATGCCTGTGCTACGGCCACTGCGGTTCTTCGGTTCTGGTGTCAGTTCAATAGGTCGGCGTCGGTTTTTGGCACAGATGAGATGAATTTCATCATCTGTAGCAGTCTGCTAACGATCAGGAAGCTAATTACTGTCAGCTGACCTGTCACATGATCCACTGATCCAGTTCAGTTATACTCCCTCCGGTTCAGGTTTTAAAATATTAACGCCGTTAATTTTTTATATTAACTTTAATTATTTGTCTTATTAAAAAAATATTCAAATTTTATTATTATTATTATTATCATTGATGAAATTAAATCACAGTCAATAATTTTACACATTAAAATAAATTTTTTAATAAAATATATAATTAAAATTAATGTTTGAAGTTCAACTGTCAATTTAAAACCGAAGTACACCTGAGCAAAGCTCAGACCCATAAGTATAGCATATTTAAGAGTTGATTCGCTTTGAAATTTGCGTACATATATGCAATGAATTACTATTCCATTTTAGCCCCCACAATAAATTAGACCTCTACTACTAGTCAACAATGTGACGCCACAGCCTGATGGTCGGGACAGGCCGCAGTCGGGATTCCTGAGCAGCAGCATTCCCGCCAGGCATCAAAGATCAAGCAGCAGCATCTGGTCACCAGCGTGTTACGGGCAGCAGGCGCGTATCTTGATTGGATGGAATGCTGACCTGCACCACAAGTTTTATATTCCATGAAAAATCTTATGTGCAGATATTACACTATCATCAGCAGAAAACTATCATGATTCTGATTCACAAACGAACTGTTAGGATAGCTCTACTCTTAACAGATGAGCCATAAAAGAAATTTCCACTCATTCGGTGTACAAGATGAGGCAAATCAAAATATAACAAATACAGTAAGTTTCATGTTCTCAGGTAGTTTAAACTCATGCAGAATTCAGAATTGACCAAGCGCATATGTGATGCTTCCAAAGTTAAGAACATGGAATAACAGACTATTGAGAGCCAGACTTAAATCGAGGGTCCTGAATGTCGATCAATTGCCAATTTATCAGAGTTAAGTGAATGAGAAATCGAGCATTTAACTATAAACAATGGGCTTGAAAAGTTGAATAGTAAGGCTGTAAATACTAAGCACTGTTCTTGTTGTTATTTATCATTGCTGATACTAATTGACACTTAGCAGTAGATAGAATACCCAGCAAGGATGCAACAGAACAAACAGGTGGTATAGAAACATGGTTCTCCTACCTTGTTGGAGATGGACACTCTCTGAGTATAATTTATGCTGCTGATTGGCCCTGTGCTGTTTGGTTCTGTGGATTGAGCAACAATTGTTAGATTGGAAAGACTAACTCATGTTGATAAAAGCAACTAAGCACACATGGATAATAAGCTCTAAATCTCACTTTGGCTCGCAAGACTTTCTGGCTTTCACTGAAATACTGATTCGGATGGTTGATTCCAGTATCACATGAGACACCATGTGTTGCTTCGAAGGTCATCGTGCAAGCTAGCTGTATATTTCATTATGTCAGACGAACCAGTCAGATCAGTTCAGTGATGCCATAGTACTTACTTAACCTAATGGTCACGATGTAAAGCACCTGGTAATGCCTGTTCTTCACTTTAACCATTATATCTTCTAACGCATGTCCACTAACGCCCATTTTGTTGAGAGCTGCCCTTAAATTCTCTTCCCTACAAATGCAGCAGGCCAAAGAAAAACACATCAGCACTGGCAGCTTCAGCGAAGGCACAAATCTAGAATGCTAAATTATTTCACAACCAAATAGTGAAGAGCCATGATCATCAAAGAGACTCTAAGATGGACACAAGCAGGACCTCAATTATGGCTATAACACATTGATCAGCTTAGAGGCAACAATTATGACTGTAGAAGTATGCTACTCTAGTATTTGCTTTCACGCTGCCAAGTAGTCCCTTTTATTATGATTTCCCACTACTATGCTACTTCAAAAGAACTATACGAATCAACTTAGTTACCCCATATATGAACTAACAGCACCTCTCTTGCTGTTCCTCCAAAAGAATATCATGCTTTCATTATTTTCTGCTGCATCCATTTTTTCACATCAGAAAATTTGCAAAATGGACTGTTGATGCATAACATTCAGGAATAAACTCCCCAAGTTCCTTTTATACTCAACTCAACATTATGTTACTCCCAACAGCATGTAAAGCCCAGAGGCAGTATTTTATCATAAACTATAAACAGATTTGGCAAAGATACATAGTGCTGCTGCTAACAGAAATTTTCATTATAAGGATGAGATCATACCCAAAATGTCTATATGGGCAACCATGGTGATCACCGACACCAGGTGTTGCAGAAATGATCTTTTGGCATGAATATGGAGTGTAATCCTGAACCAGCATTTGTAAGAGTAAATAACAATTCCAGCGCCCTTTCAAGATAAGCATAACAGACGTGCCAGTTACCGTTCGTTTTCCTTCTTTTCCATAATTATGTCTGATGCTATAAGCATACTCCTTGTCAAACCGCTCTGAACCAACCTGATCCAAAGATACACCATCAATGAAGCAATAGAAATTCTGATTGCTGTTCAAGTCAGGGGACATTAGCTGCTTAAATTATTTGTTTATATCATATTGTTGCACCGTACGAAACTAAAAAAAAATGATGTAGTTACATATTATGGAAAATGTTTATTTTGTTGCAGCTTTCTCAAAAAATACAGTTGCATACATACAGTCTAGTGTGCGTATGGCGTGTTTTAATTAGGAATGCAAATGGGTACACAATGGGTATTTGTGGGTCAAACCTCTAGTTCATTTTGTTCCACTAACAATATAAGGTGGAGGGGGAGTTAGTTCATTTTAGAAAGTTTTGGGCCGACCCATTAAAACAGAAAACTTGCATCCCTAGCTTTAATGGGTTCTTGTCCCATTTCTTAATATAATGAAGCACAGCTCTCTTGCACTTTTTGAGAAAAAAAAGGCACCTTCTGAGAAAATTCAGCTCGCCAAAATGCAAGAGCATCCTCCAACTTTAGCCCAGCACCCTGATAAAAAAATAGAAGTATGCTTATGTATCATAACTTTTGTTACCAAGGAAGTAAGTCTCAGTCTAATTCATAGATGCAGGTTAATGTGACACATTTTAGGTACAAAAGAAAAGTAAGTTTCAGTATAATTCATTCATCAAGTATTACCTTAAGGAAAAGGCCAAACTGCATTCTACCACCATGCTTCAGATGATGGTTCTCTCTCAACTGCAACATAAAAGCAAACAGTGAGTAAAGGGGTCACAAGGCAAGCATATCTAAGATGGAACTTTAAGGTATACGTCACCTTATCTAGCATGTGGCGCATACAAAGTGGGAACGAACTTGCAGCCAATTTGTCAATATCCTTCAGTGATATTTCGACAGCATCCTTTGGCTGTACGTAGCGAATTACATTGAAGCCGAAAAGTTCAAGCAATATAGAAACAACAATTTGAAGAAAATAAATAGTGTAGTTATGCGTGTATGTGAAACACTACCTGAGAGTAATCAGGCCCAAAGTATGCATTGCTTAATGCTTCAACAATCTATCATAACAAAATAAAGCATAATGACATTTCTTTAAATATGAATATGAAAGAAGGTAGGAAATGACACACTGATACTCACAGGAGTCAACCTGTCCTTTTCTTGTTCCTTAATGGTTGCCGTCCATTTTCTGTACATTAATTATTTCATGCATCAAAACCTTGGCAGTACTAATGATACTCAGTAATGTTAGTGCTAATTCTGAAGGGAAAGCTCACACAACGGAGAGGCTGGAAATTTTAAAGTTTAAACAACGTAAAAAACATGAACTACTAAGAGGAACATTGGTGACACAAATGTTTATATCTCTGCAGTGTAGTCAGCAACCTCTGTTTTTTTGCTCTACGGTGAATGAAACTATTGTCATCAAGTGTACCTAAAGGCATAAGAAATCCATCCTACAAAAAATTATACGATTACAGTTCCCAAACAAGTTGTGTCGGGTAGGGTACTATGCCAAGTAAAACACATTAAAGACATACCTATTTGTCAAAACCAGTGCTTTGGAGATATTGCAGCGGAATTGGGTAACAACAAGTGAAACAACCTAAAACAAACAATACAGCCAGGTTCGTCATGGGAATAAATTAAAATATGAATATTATGTGCCATTCTAATGTTCACAGCAAACCTGGCTCATCGCAACATAAGCATAACCTTTTGAAAGAAATACCCGGCGGCCGGCGATAAGATCAGGAACTTCTTCAAAAGGTACCTTGACGGGATTCCAATACAATTTATATGAATTTATTATTTAAAGAACTGTCCATGAGTGGAGCTTAAAGGCAGAATAGATAGGTATACATACCTTGAAGAACAAAGATTCAACTGCAGAAAAGGAAATTATAAAATGAATTTAGCTCCCAGTCAAACATCAAGAATCCAGATAGCACAATATTCAACTCGATGAGCACAACAAGCAAGGAAAAATGATGAAACAGTTTTATTCCATTATCAGAGACACTGAAATGCATTAGTTTATAAAAGAATGCACAAAATACTAGAACATAAATCATATAAATAAATCAAATGAAAAGAAGTGGTGAACATCTGGGCTGGATATTTCTGCATCTATATCATTAATCACACATTATCAGATTTGTAAAATAATATCCATTGCAGATCCATTGTTTCATACCATTTGTAGACTGACCCATGGAACGTGCAACTTGGCTCAGCTTGTCTTTTACAGCCTTAAACACCAAAACAGGAACATCTCATTACTGTATAGTGCAAACAGGAAAAGGCCCAAGACAATGGTAAGCACCAATGTACAAGCTCTTATATCAAGTCTGTTATGTTTTCATTGTGCAAACCTCAAATTCTGGGTGTGGCAATGCTTTGTATGGCAATTGAAACTCACTCATAAGCATCCTCTGTAAAATAAATGAAAAAATGTAATTTTTCAAGGTAATTATTTCCCTTGTAAATAATACGAAAATGGACAGAACGTCACCTGTGATTCAGGGCTCTCAAGCCGAAAGCGATATCGAAAAAGTGTAGTCTCCATAGAAAGAAACCACTTTCGCAATTCTTCCCTGAAAGATGAGTACGAAATGCAGTTTTCAGTAATCCTAAATAAACCACAAGATACTGCCCGAGGCTAATACAGTCTATGGAATGTGCATGTGAGAATGCCAAGCGTACGTTCTGCAGTAGACAAGACGGAGCACAAAGTGAGATATTATATCTTTATTCAATGTCTCTGCCGGATCCTGGTGCCTCATGTGCACCTTCCACAGCTCACTGACCTGAAATGTAAAGCAGAGAAGTAAGCATCTCTGCTTAAAATAATATTTCTGTTAAGGATATAATAATGAATTAGGACTAACTGTAGAGTCCTAATGCTAGTCTAGGATTGTGTCAGACCATCCTATATATGTACTGACCAATTGGGTCCATTATCAATGATAAAAAGTCATCATGGTTCTAACATGTTTAGGATGTAGTGGTGGATTAGGACTGTAATTGAAGTCCTATATTGGTCTAGGATTGAGTCATCATATATGTAACAATTTTCAACAATCAGCATCCTACGTATTATCTAACTGAACTGTATAGGGAAGGCAAGTAATTTGAATCAGCGGTAAGCCTACAAATAGTGGAAAGCTACATTTACAACGTACCAAATGTGTCAACATGTATATATAAATCGCAATCTGAAAACAATGTTTCCTCTGCAAAACGTCCCCTGAAACCAGTGAGCAGAAGGGAAGAATCACTCACCAGTTTCTCCATCTCCTCCGGCCTCTTCCCTCGCGATAGCCCATCCGAAATCCCCTTAAGAACTGCACAACAAAAAAGGTTCCACCGCGTCCCACGAGTAAACCATCCGAGATCTCCTCTCGAGAAAGGAAACGAAGGGGGCATCTAGCGAGGGGAGAAGAGCCACTGGACATCGCACCTCGGAGGCGGTCGATGGCGAAAAGCTCGAACTCCTCCAGCCGCACCTCTAGCTGCTGAGCCGCCCGGTAGGTGGGCAGGCCGCCCGCGCCTCCTCCGGGTCCAGCGGCCGCGAGCTGCCGGTGGGATCGCACAATCTCCATGCCGCTGGCTAGGGTTTGGACCGATCGAGGTTGTTTGCTTGCGGGACCGAGAGGGGAGCTGGGGCCTGGGAGATGATTTTTCTTGTGGTTTTGGCGGGAAACGGGATAGCATTTCCCGCGGAGGACGTCCTAGTCCCATGTTTTGTCTCCGGGCCAAGTTCGGCCAAGACAACTCAAGGCCAGGATGCCAGACTCCTACGCCTGATTCGAAAAAGTCTTATTTTCTCTCTCAATTAAAAAACCGGCAACTCAAACTTCTCAACTTTTAAAACTATTCGTTTTTCTTCTCGAATGGTTTATACAGCAGTTTTCACTGACGTGACAGCTAATATGACAGTTTTCGCTAATGTGACGGCCGACGTGGCGGTTTTTGCTTACGCATGTAACCCACTGACGATTCTCGCTGAGGTGGCCAGTTGCGCAGACATGTAATCGTGTTGTTTAAAATTCGCAAAAAAATCTAACATGCTCAAAAAGATATGAAACTTTGCATAGACTTAAATCATTTTGCAAAAAATAACTTTTGTTTTAGGCCTAATTTCAAAATCAGAACACATTTTATTTGAAAATTCATAAATAAAAATAACCATTTAGAAGCAAAGTTTATATAAACCTTTTAACCTTTTGATAAAATTTCACAAAATTTCTCTAAATTCATGTCTTTTAAGTATATTTTATTTTATATACATTTTTTTGGAAACTTTTAGTGCTTATTTTTTGAACTTGAATTCAATTTTCAAATTTGAGCTAAATTATTTATTTCTTTTGAGCTCAAATTTCAATTTCTTTAATTTGAGCTCAAGTTTCATATTTGTTTGATTCATGTGTTTCTAAGTATTTTCAAACAAGAATGTGAGTTTATGAAAATTTGTAAAATTTTATCAAAAAAATTTAGAAGGTATAGATATTTTTTTACTTTGAAATGTTTATTTGTCTTTCTAAATTTTTAAAATTAAATTTGTTCCAAATTTTAAATTAGGCCTAGAACAAAAATTGCGAAATGTTTTATAACTATGCAAAGTTTCGTATTTTTTTAGCATGTTAAGTATTTTTTAATTTAAAATAAAGTGAGGACATGTCAGCCATCACATCAGCAAAAATCGCCTCATCACCGCCACGTCAACGAAAACCGCTGTCTAAACTAATCGAGGAGGAAAAACGAATGGTTTTGAAAGTCGAGAGAGTTTGAAGACCCGGTTTTATAATTGATAGAGGAAAATGAACACTTGAGAAAAGGATTATTTGGTAGAAACCCCACGAGAAGCACCAATCATGTAAAAAAGAAAATCGCATTTTCTGGTGTGCTTGTGCATGTGCATCCAGTCGATATCAAAATCAAGCTGCTGACCAAAGGCATTCTTTCGTTGCTTTTATTCAGCGGTACTCTCCGCTGCTAGATTATTGTCCTTGTGCACTTCTAACATCTTTTTAACATTCATTTTATTAAAAAATCATGATTAAATTTTATATATTTTATTATAATAATTTGATTTATCATTAAAAGTGTTTGAAACATGGGTAATTTTATATGTTTGAACTAATTTTTTAATAAAATGAGTAATCTGTTAGAAGTAAGGGACAACATCAAGGTAGAAATGGAGGGAGTACATTTCAAAATGAGTAAATTCTTTATTAGCTATAAAAAAATTTAAAATTTTTTATTGACCCCTCAAAATTTTTAATTTTTCTTATTAACTACCAATGTTAACTTTCTTTCTTTTATTCATCACTTCCATCATTTGGGAGCTTAAAAAAAACTTGCCCCTAATTCATTTTTTTACTAAGTTTCCTCGTTACCTATTCGGAATGTTGTAGGAATCAGCTCTATAAAACAAATTCGCATTATAGCCCACAAGCTTAAAAAAAATAAAATAGTTTGGATTAAATTTTAAATTTTTGAATTGAAAGTGAAATTTTTCCTTGTAAAAATTTTATAATCCCAAAATCAAATAACATCCAATAAAGATGAGTAGTGATAAAACTTAAGAAAAAAAATTTGATGTAAAAGTAAATAAATCTTTTTTAAGTCATAAAATATACTGTACATGAGTGGTGAATATAAAAAAAAAGTTAACATTATGACTGATAAGGAACTTGACAATTTTGAGCGACTGATAAAAATTTGTAGTTTTTTTATAACTGATCTAATTCTAGTTTTGTATCCAATTGAATCATTATGCACAAGTTGATACAAGAAACATGTACTGTCACCCCGTAAAAAAGTTGTGCCACACTGCTATGTGATGATCTCAACAGTAAGGTGCCTCTCTGTTGGGTGGGAACCATGCGTTTCATGGCATTCGTTGTTGTGAAATTCATGTGCTTTGATTTGATTATATTTAGACATAAGGTATCCGCAAAAAAAAAAATTTAGACATAAGGTAAAATGCGGGAGGGATTTTTTTGGTAAAGATGGTGGTGGGATTTGGCGGACCGTTGCTTGTTAATACGGGAATATGGGATGATGAGAAAGCACGCTGAACACCTACCGTGATGATCCCATCCATCCGACACCGCATTACGAGTTTACGACACGGGTTCCAACGCTCATCAGTCGCCCGCATCAGATCCTCCTATGCACAAGCACAACGACGCGAATTTCCTAGACACCTCCGCCTTCGCCTCGAAGCTTCCCTCGACCCAAAAAAATCGCTCGCTCCCCGCCGACGGAGCCAGCGGCCCTCCTCGCCTCCGACGGCCTTCGGGCGTCGTGAGGTTGTGGAGGATCGTTGGTTTGGTTTTTCTTTCGGGTGTTTTCTTAGTTTAAGGTTAGGTTCTCAGAGTTGATGTTAGGATGGATTTGACGTTTCTTTTTTAATAAAATCTTGCGAGCTATTTTTTTTCTCGGTGACATTCTTTTTAAACGTCAGCGATGAGTTCATGGAGTCAAAGTCTGGCTCATTCGACTTCTGTATTGAAAGAGGTGCACTGCATCGTTTATGGTATTTTGTTGCTGTTGTTAATGTGGTGTGGTGGTTTGACTGTTTCAGTCGATCTGTTGGAGATTGGATCTCACCGATGTTTTTATCATTTTTTGACAAAATATTTTGATTCAATTAAGGGTGCCTAACCATTCTCTGACTATCTACAGTGGCTCTCTTCTTTAAAGTTGTCCGATTAAGATCTTAAAAAATCTTTTCGCTGCTTTTTTTAAGGTTTCCCAGTGGTTCGAAGTACCGTAGCGATGTCCTTGATCGTGGCGACGTTAAAACTTCTTTCTCTACGGTGGGGAGCTCGTTCTCGTGCAGGATTTTGACTTCTTCGTTGTGGGTGTTGTGTGTGTCTTAGTTTTCCTTGTTGTTGGGAGTGTCTGTATTTGTGTATTTTGTGTTTGTATTTTTTACTTTATAAATACAGATATCTGTTTTATAAAGAAAAAAGCACAACGACGCGCCGGACTGCCGGTGTGTGGTCATGTCCGCGCCCCCCCTCCCCAGGCCCCAACCAGATCCCATGTACCCACAGCCAAAACTAAAACAACCCGGCGGGCCCCACCATACCCGTCCGTCCGTCCGGAGACCGCCCGCCGATCTCGTCGCCCACCGGTCCTGCCGTATAATTACCAGCGTCCGACGTGCTCGCGCCCGGAACGCACAAGTCGCCGCTCTCGCGCTCGCCACCTACCCGCGCCTCCGAGCAGCAGCAGCGGCCGCGGACATGGCGCGGAAGAAGATCCGGGAGTACGACTCCAAGCGCCTCCTCTGGGAGCACCTCAAGCGGTTCGCCGGCATCGACCTGCAGATCCTCTCCGCCCAGGTCAGCGCCTGCGCCCTTCCCCATCTCTCCGCACTTTCGCTCGATCTCGGGTGAGACTGGAAATGACGCGGGGCGGATCGCGATCCTGCCCACGCGGGGTCCTGGGTTCAGAGGCTCGCTCTAGTGGAATGAAATCCCGGGGTTAGGCTGGCACCGTACAAACAGCACTTGTTAGCTGCAAGTGTAGCTGGAGCGGAGTAGTTGTGTGGAGCTTCACCAAAGTGTCCTGTAGTGAGCGATTTGCTTTTTCGCGTTGATGTTTCATATTGTGATAGAGATGTAGTTACTGAGAACAACCGATGGCTGTGATCCAGATCCATATCTTTCTTCAGCGTATGATCTGTCCATTTTTATTACAAAGTAGATGAACTGCCCAGTACCATTTATTTAATGTGGATATGGCCAAATTATGATATCTGGTATAGATTGTGATCCCTTGTCACCAGACTCACCACAATGGGTTCTAAACCATGTAGTGCTATGATATGTTCCTCAAGATCAATTACAATGAACTTTCAGCACGCTTACTGGCAGGTCAATCAATCAACAGATTTCACGGAGCTTGCGAACCAAGAGCCATGGCTCTCATCCATGAAGTTGGTCGTGAAACCTGACATGCTGTTTGGTAAACGTGGGAAGAGTGGACTTGTGGCCCTCAACCTAGATCTTGCCCAGGTTCGCCAATTTGTCAAGGAGCGGTTGGGAGTTGAGGTATTTTTCAGAACTAACATTTGACACTCTTTCCCTAAACACCTTTGATGATCAGAGATACTCATGATAAGTGTGATGGGTTCTCTTGTCTTGTGTATTTAGGTGGAGATGGGAGGCTGCAAAGCTCCAATCACGACCTTCATCGTTGAGCCCTTTGTACCCCATGATCAAGAGTACTACCTTTCGATTGTGTCAGAAAGGCTCGGCTGCACCATCAGTTTTTCAGAGTGTGGAGGTATTGAGATTGAGGAGAACTGGGACAAGGTTAAGACTATCTTTCTTCCCACAGAGAAGCAAATGACACCTGACGCATGTGCTCCATTGATTGCCACCCTGCCATTGGAGGTAAGCTCTCGCATTGATTCTCAGTTACCTACAATGCCATTTGTTTTGTTCCCAATGAGTTTGAATTTGTTATTGCTGGCAATTCCAAGTTATCAACTAATTTTCCAATACTCGGTCAAGTTTGATTCATGATTTGTCTGAATTCAGGTCCGCACAAAAATAGGTGATTTCATTAGAGGAGTATACTCTGTTTTCCAAGGTACCTTACCAATGTTTCTTAGATGCAAACATTTGAAATTGCTGATTTCTTATTAACACCATATGATGCTCATTGATTCTTTGGCAGACTTGGATTTCTCATTCCTTGAGATGAACCCATTCACCTTGGTGAATGGTGAACCGTATCCTTTGGATATGAGAGGAGAACTAGATGACACAGCTGCTTTCAAGAACTTCAAAAAGTATATGCTGGCTTTCAAATTTACCATAAAGATTCCAAATGCTTCCATTCCAATGATTGTAGCTTTTCTTTTCTTTTGTTTTTACGTGAATGGCAGAGGATTCCGTAGAATGTATTTAATTGTGCACAGTTGTTTTTAATGTACAGGTGGGGTAACATCGAGTTCCCTCTACCTTTCGGAAGAGTGCTCAGTCCCTCAGAAAGCTATATCCATGAACTGGATGAGAAGGTATGTTTATGAAAATTTGAACACATGATATTTCATTCCACCCTACCCCACTGAAGTATGATATCTGTAAATCATTATTGTCTAGTGTTAAATTTGTATGTGGATTAAATTATGATGACAGGTAACTTAGTGTGCTCCATAAGCTTTACATACTGAACCATTTCTCTTCTTTCAGACAAGTGCTTCTCTGAAATTCACAGTGTTGAACCCAAAAGGACGCATTTGGACAATGGTTGCAGGTGGTGGTGCTAGTGTGATTTATGCTGACACGGTAAGTTGGAGTTTCTTGCTTATCCTCCTTGATGTTTACTTAAATTTTTTTGATGTTTTCTTCTGTTATCTTTGTATTTAGAGTGGAATAAGTTTGTAAAGAAACTAATATGTAATTATAAAAAGTTGGCTGCCCTTGTGGTATATGAAGAAACGGTCTCATATTTTTCCTCTTGCTTACCAGGTTGGAGACTTGGGATATGCTTCAGAGCTAGGAAATTATGCAGAGTACAGTGGAGCTCCCAATGAGGAGGAGGTTCTCCAATATGCTAGAGTTGTTCTTGATGTAAGAATAGCAGAAAATTCTTTTAAGTTCTATGTTATGTTCATTAGTTTTGTCTATTATGCATAACATTTTGGATATGCAGTGTGCCACTGCCGATCCGGATGGTCGAAAGAGAGCTCTCCTCATTGGAGGAGGTATAGCCAACTTCACTGATGTTGCCGCTACGTTTAACGGCATCATTCGGGCTTTAAGGGAGAAGGTAAGCTGGACCACACTGTTAGCTTACTGTTCAATTCCCCAACAACCCCTACTGTCCCCATTATTCTTCATAAATCCTATTTATGTTTTGCCTCCAAATCTGCTTCCAGGAATCGAAATTAAAGGCTGCAAGGATGAACATCTATGTCCGGAGGGGTGGTCCAAACTACCAAACTGGCCTGGCTAAAATGCGGACCCTTGGTGCTGAACTTGGTGTTCCAATTGAGGTATGGTCTCTTGTGCCTATTTTAGATAAATGCCAGACCTTCGGTTTCCTGCAATGTAATGATCGGGGACCAGCTCCATCACCGTAGCAGATGATCTGATTGCGCTTGACAACTCACTGCAGGTCTATGGACCAGAGGCGACCATGACCGGGATCTGCAAACAGGCCATTGATTGCATCATGGCTGCATAAATCAGGGTGTTATTGTGCTGTTTGCAGTTGCATCCATTTTGTACCAGACCTTTAATGTTGGTTGTTTGAGAGTTTTGTGTCGACAGTGAACATCATTGTTGTGGGTAGACTGCCTTTGTAATTGCAACAAGATTACACAATAATCTAGATCTTCTTCTGGAGCAGTTGCAGTCATCTAGTCCTGTTTTAAGGAGTTTCTGATTCCAGCCAGGGACGTGACATGAATGTATGTGCCATGTGTGGTGATCCACCGTATTGCATCCGGTGCTCTTCAGCTCTGGACGTTTTGTACTTCGTTCAATATCTGTTTTCTTTTCTATAAAACGTAGTACTCCTACAAACATAGACACTGGTACAGGTATGCTTTCTTGATTGATACAGACAGACCACGGCTGTCAGAGTAGACGCTGTTTTTTTTTAATCCCTACGCAATACATGTTGCCTAGACGCATGAATCCGCCAGCATCGAGAATTCGATATCTATTTTTTTGGTACACTAGAAATCATCCATCTCATAAGATGAAAATATTTTTCACCTTAATCTCCTCAGAAGAAAAAAAAAATCATAAACCGTAGTTTCCTTAGAAAAAAATAATCCCTGGGCTAGCTTGATCTGCGCCGCCAATCGACACCCGCTGGAGGCCCGTCTATTAGCCCAGCCAGCCCCGTCCGTCACCGGCCGGCTCGCACCCGACCGACGACGCAAACGAACCCAGCCAGGCGAGCCAAGCAAACCAAACCACCAATCCGGTCCGTCTCATCAAGGCTTCGTCGAGCTCCGAGCGAATATCCGCGGCGCCGCAAAGCAGGAGCAGCCGAGAAGGAAGTCGAGTCCGTCTCCTCTCGCCTCGCCTCGCCTCGCCTCGCCATGGGGATCGGCTACGTGGTTGGCGTCCTCGGCGGCACCATCCTCGCGCACGCCGCTTACGCCACCGTCCAGTGTACGTCCCACCGCCGCACCCGCGCGGGTTACCTCTGGATCTCCCCGTTCCCCGCGCCGCTCGGATCGGATCCGCGGCCGCGCTTCTGCGTGTTCGCGCGTGTGTGCTCGGGGAGAGTCGAGTGGTAGGGCTTTAGTTAGATCTGGGTTCCGCGCTGGGAGACTGCTGGCTTGGTTCGCCGCGTGCTTGGTAGCAGCCTAGCAGGCCAGGTTGACATGATAGGCCGTGCTTGTTGATGGTCATGTCGAGATTCCTGTCTAACTGGGTCGAATTGGGTGTCGCAAGCTTGGTGTTGTCGAGGTTCTTGGCGCTCTGTCGCTGGCTCTGTTCCATGGATTTCATGTTTCTGTACGCTTTTGCAGATCGCGCGGTGCTCAAGATCACGGAGGAGGAGTTCTCGGGCCCGCCCATGGATGTACGTATGCTGGACACCTGCAATCCTCTTGCCCCCTTCATGTTTAGGCCACGGACCTGGTGCTTTCTTTCTAGCTACTTTGGGGGTGCAAGTTCTGTGTTGACTTTGGGGGTTTATGGTGCATGTCTCGGAATTACGAATTGCTTAGTGTTTGTTGCTTGTGAATTAGGTTACTTCACCCTCACTAAATTGTTGTTAGCACTAGATTACATTGGGCCGTGCTATTATAAGACCTCTGTTATTGTGCTATTCAACTCCAACTTTTATGTTAACTCGTTTATTATTTATTTTCTAGCTCTTGTTTTCCTGTTGCCGGCCAACTTAGGAATATTTGCTCTGGATGAACAGGTCATGATGCAGTTGCTCGTGGGGTTGGGCTTGTGCATGTGGGCTGGGCTTGCTGTTCCGGCCAAGTTCCTTTCAGTGCTCCCGCAGTCCGAGGAGAATCGGTAAGCTGATCCTGGGCTCTGTATTGTACTTTATCTGGCCTGTGGCACGGTACTGAATCTTATAGTTGCAAACTGGCTCCAAAGATAATGCAATCTTAGAAAGTAAAACGAGATCCAGCCTTGGAGTCTAGGAGTAGGGAGCTAAAACTAATTTTTTTTTTCTAAGACGCAATGGGAAATTGTGCATCTGAAAACTAGCAAATTGTGAGATGGATTGAACTGTCTAACAGTCTAACAGGAGTGTGTGGATCACTACCTTTGCTTGAGCTGTTGTCTTACATTCTTATGACGCATCATTGGAGTCAAAAAGTTTCTGTTGTGCATAGTACAACTGTATAAAGAGCGTGAGTTGTATTACACGAGTATTGTGAGATGGATTGAACTGTTACATACGCAGATAAACAGCCACCACTTGCAAATCTATATTGTGCATATATATATATCACAAAAGGCCTTTGGAAACTGCAAAACAATTGGTCAATGAAAATTCTAGTGTCACTCAGAGTTGAGATCACGTCATGGCCTTGCTTGTATCTACAGAAAATTTGTTGGGCCATTAGAAAAACTAGTTACTTATGTTTGATTTAAGCATGTAATGGTAGATTGGGATTCACTTCTGTCAACTTGTTAATCTGCTTGTCAATTTTGATGCAATGATCTCTTGGGTTGATAGTAGAACAGAAACAATGCTTGGATAGTCCCAAACTTTTCTCGAATCATGAATCTGTTGACTCCCTGCTATGCACATGAGTCCTTTGCGCTGATTGTAGTATCTCAAATATATGGCCTTCTTGCAATGAATTAATACCTTAAATTTTGTTTATATGGTTCTCTTGTCCTGCTTTGAGGGCATTGTGATGATCCCTGTTTTAGACAGACATTATTGATCTGCTGCACAATGTACTCCCTGAAAGTGACATAAAACATCTGAATTTGGAATTCCATAGATACTTTATCAGCAAATGAAAAATTATTCAATGGGTCCTTACATGAGGCACATTATTGGAGACCAAATGGTTGGTTGGATTCCGTGGTATTAGCAGCAGTAGTTACATAACAATCTTCTTTTGAGTTATCTGATTGGATGCATAATCGACAGTGTTATTGGTTTACTCCGTCGTCAAGAAACTGTCATGTTGTGGGTCTCTGATCCGTTGTACCTATGCATGCAGGATCATTTCCCTCCCGGCGAATCTGGATTTCATGATCTTCAACCATCGTGGAAGTGCGCTGCCGTCAGATGCAGACTTGAAGCTGAAGACCTAGAGTTCTATGTTTCAGTATCAGTAAATTTAGTGCCTTGTAATCTTTGATCCATTTTTCTCTCAACATTTGTTTAGGAGGGAAAACTTTACAGACCATAACTTGTGTATGCTGTAACTTTAGAAACCGTATACTATGATTGTACGCTTATTACTTGCATGGAATCGGCATGTAAGCCGCTTTTCTTTTTCACTAACAAACGTCAGTAGAGGAAGGGAGGGATGCAAGTCATTACACCCTCCGGTTTTTAAACATGGAATAGTTCCATCTATACCATTATTTTAGTTGTATTTTTTATTTATATCACCACATTATATCACCACATTAGATCAATGACATATATAATTAGACTTCACATGTCATTGATTAGTTTGATGACATAGATGAAAAATGCACTTAAAGTGATGATATGGATGCAAATAGCTTTTTAAACATCAACTTTGATCGTTAATTTTATTAAAAAGTATGATAAATATAATATATTTTGTTAAAATTCTCTTTTCCATTAGTGGTATTTGAAATGCAACTAAATATTTTACATATTTGAATATTTGTTTCAATAAGATAAATAATTATAGTTGATTAAAGTTGATAGTGGAAGTTAATGATGTCGCTATTTTAAAATCGAATGAGTATTTGTTAGCCGAAAACTCTATTAGCTAAATAAATTCCACACCCATCCAATCAAACTGCTACCTTGATTAAGGCAGTCATGTCGATCCTCTGTTCTTAATTTTCTGTGGCTACTATTTGTCTTATTCAATAATAATTGGAAAAAAGTCAATTTTACTCTCCTAAACAATTCACTTTGTCCGTTTAACCTTCTAAACAAAATTTAAATTTGAAGCTCAAATTTTATACAAAGGTAAATAATAATAGCCTAAATATTAAGAAAATATGTTATAATTTTTTATGATACTATCATATGCATTTTTATATGCATATTGTTAAGATAATATTAGATGCTATTAAACTATGAATATTATTTTAAAATATAATAAATTTTTTAACATAGGGAATGGCATCTTCTGCCACCATGCAGAATTTGAGCTTCAAATTCAAATTTTACAAAAGAGAAACGAAAAAGATAAATTACATAAGACAGTAAATTGCACTAATATGAATAGTTTGAGGGCAGTAAAGTGAGACAAAATTTTGTTTAGAGGTTAAATGGACAAAAAAGTGAATTATTTGGGGGAGTAAAATGGATTTTTTTTCATAATTTTTAATGCGTAAAATTATAAATCATATTTTAAATATTTTTAATCATAAAGCAAGCTATAATTATATGATATTTATTAAATTTTTATAAGATGAATAGTTAAAATAGGGGTGTAAATTTGACTGTGGATACTGTCTAAACATATTTAGTTTTACTTCCTCATTCTCAGAATGAGCATTGTTTTTTACTCCTACTTACAAGATGACAAACATTAATGTTAATGTTTAAAAGTTAAAAAGGGAACAATGTAAGTAAGTTTTCAAAATCTACGTGACTTTTTTTGAGTCGGTGTGAGTAAGTTTATTTTACAGCTACGTCAAAGTACTAATAAAAGTTAATGACCACAAAAATATGTGTTCACACTTCACCGTCCATCGGAAGATCCAACGGCCGCCTAACGTCGCTCCGCCGCCACACCAACCAGAGGAGAGGGGCAGGACGGCCGCACGAGGGCCGCGTCTGGAATCTCGCGTACCAACCTCGCAGTCCACGGCTCTTCTCCGTGGGTACCACCTGTCAGCCTCTCCGTCCCGTGTCGCATATCTCCGAGGCTGGCAGCTCCCAAGTCCCTTCCCTCCCCTTCTCAGACGACGGGAGGCAGGGGACACGAGGGCGCTCTTGGAAGCGACGCGGCCAGCCCCAGCCGGCATTCCTCCTCCTCCCCGAAAACCCTCGCCTCCGCTCCCCCCGCCCATGTGGGGCCCACGGAATCCACCCTCGTCCTCCTCCGCCGGCCCGGCAGCCGCGGCACCGAACCCTAGCGCAGCGGCGCCCTCGCCTTCGCGTGTGAGGAGGCTGCGCGAGGAGGGCGAGGTCTCCTCCGGCGCCGACGACGACGAGGTGAGCGCGCTCGATCGCTCGTTTCGGATCTAGCTGGGCGCGCCGTCTCGCGGCGGTGACGCCTAGTTGCGAGGGGGGTTGCCCTGCCCCGACAAGGGAAGGGAAGCAATCAAGCAACCGCGACGTAGCTTGCTTGCCGTTGACGCTTGGTATGTGTGGTTCGGTGCTTGCGTAGACGCTCTGAATTCAGTGTGCTTGCTGGTAGCAGGGCGGATTGTAGCTTATGTGTGGAGGACAGGGGCGTTGTTGTGGTAATGGCGCTGCTGAGATCCAGCAGCGATGCAGTCTCCTGGATTTGAGACGTGGTCTTGATATCACTGTTTGATTCGAGGACATGTATTGTTAATCTGGATCTGTGATTCCGCGGTTACAATTGAGCTGGCTTATGTTGTCGTAGTACAATTAATTATAAGGATGTCCAAGCAGATAGTTTTGACAATGTGAGTTTTTCTGCGCTACTAGTTGCCAACTCAAAGACGTTATGCGGTTACGGTTTCAGCTGGCTTAAGTTGCATTACACTTGATGTTGAGACCATACAAGCTATCAGGTTCGATGTATGCTTACGGTAGGCAGGTGACAGTTCAAGTATGGATTATGGAATTTCAGTTGTTGCATTTATTTGATGTGCTGATGTAGCATGTTCTTGTTGACACATTTATGACCTTTTCGTGTCATGCGTGCACGTGTCAACACATTTCTTATTTTTTCATGTGTGTAGATTTTCAGTGTTTGTCACATATTGTACTCATGAAATTGCTGCTAAGCAGGTTCTGCAGGCTCGATCCGCAGCTGCATCAAATGCTGGGAAGCATATGGAGACTGGTGGTCAAGTGCCGCAGACAATTCTCCTGGGTAAAGGTAAGTTCTGAATGGTGTAAAATACTTCTTTTTCTTCCATGTTTTGTGTCGCTTCGTGGTAGGATAGTCTACCTCTTATACTGATCCTCTGACTGTATTTCGCACCCTTTTACCTTCCAGGCAGTAGTACCTTGAGTGTCTCAAATGTTATGGCTCACAAAACAGCTGGTCCTAGTTACAAGAAGACCATGAGGTCAAACCAAGGGCAGTTCAAACCTGGCACAAGTAGGAATCTTACATGGCAGAAGCCTGTGCCAAGTGATAACCTAGTGATTAGTTTCTCTGATGATGATAGTGGGGCTGACTCTGAAAAGACAAAGCAAGATAGAGTTAGAGATACAAAGGCCAGCTCTCAGGGTACACAGAAAACGAGGAATAGTATGCAAACTAGGGTTGTGAGGGAGGAAATTTCTTTGCAAAAAACACATGGTGGAAAGATAGGATCCACTCATTTCCCTATGTTTCCACTCTCACTAAGAAACACAGGGGCTGGTAGGGGATCAGGTTCTACCTTTGCTAGGAAAGAACTACCTTTGCGCCAAGTTACTCCTGTAATACCCAAGCAGAAGGATGGAAATAGTGGGGGAGGAAATTCAACTGATAATAGTTTAGAAAGCTTGCGCCACAAAATAGCTGCTAGAGAAAATGAACTTAAGGGTCAAAAAAGACCTATGATGCCTGTTGCTACAAAGACTGCATATTGTAATGATCAGACAAGGTTGCCCCCAGAAAAGAAAGGCCTTGAAGCTAACAATAGTGGTGATTATTCGCACCTTGGTAGTCAGTTTGATCATGATGCAAGATCAACTAAAAGGTTGAAGCTCAGTCATCAGCAATCCTGCAATCAAGTTCAAAGTGACTTTGTAACAGTGGCACCTGTTAATTGTTCATCTGGGGTCAACAATGTGAAATCTTCTGAAGTGATAAATCACTTTGACAATGGAGTAAACATGAACTGTGATGTTAACGGGACAGAGCACACAGTCACAACAGAACCATCAGATCAAATACAACATGGTGACGCAGCGAAGAACCTGCCATCATCCAAAATTTGTCACAAGGGTACAGAAGGTGCTGGCAATCATGAGACAGTTGAGCTGAGTGGCAGGCTTGCAACAGAGCTATTTACTCGTGGGCAGTCTACTCCTGCAGAAACTAGAGTTTTGTTGCCTGTTACTTCTTCCCAAGCCCGGGAAAGGGAACCAATTGTTGGAATTTCAACAGTGCCAAACAGCAGGTTACATTTGGAACCTGGAGAGGAGGTTGGTTCAGCACTCTTCTGTCACTTATATTGTAATACTTATGTTTGTTGTTTTCTAACAATATATTTAATTTGTTGTTGGAGGTTAATAAGTGTTCTTGTGAACCTGGTAGAACTTCCCTTCCAACATGAACTAAATGAATTCAATATCTTTGTTTGAATGTCGAACACTTTTCAGTTTTTTTTTTTTGCCGCCATTAGCATTGTTTAAGGTTTTTTTTTTTTTGCACTACAAACTAGTTATATTCAATTTTGAGAGTTCGCATACTGCCTATGATATGTTGAATCATGATGATGCCAGCTTGTGAAGGGAGCCCTGGCGCAGCGGTAAAGTTTGCCTTGTGACCATGACGCCATGGGTTCAAGTCTTGGAAACAGCCTCTTGCAGAAATGCAGGGAAAGGCCATGTAGAAAAGACCCAAAGTGGTCAGACCCTTCACTGGACCCTGCGCAAGCGGGAGCTAAGTGCTATGGGCTGCCTCTTTTATTTATGATACCAGCTTGTGTGTAGAATTTACCTAATTTATTCATTTCTGGCAGAATGCCTATCCTTTGAACTGTAATGGCCAGATAGGTGTAGAAGGTCGGAACTCAAGATTGTTCTCTCTTCTTGAGATGGAGGAATTCCAAGAAAGGGAATTAGAGGAGGCTCAGGAGCATAGAAGGAAATGCGAAGTTCAGGAAAGAGAAGCTCTTAGAGCCTACCGCAGAGCACAAAGAGCTTTACTTGAGGCAAATGAAAGATGTGCTATTCTTCGTCAGAAAAGAGAGATCCGTTCTGCACAAGTTCATGGTTTAATTGCTGAGAATTCTTCTTTGGTGCAGTCATTAAGTATTCAGAATGCTGGAGAGGGCCTTGCAATGCCATCGCTACTCAGTTCTCGTGTTTGTGGAGATTCTCAGATTATTCAAAATCAGTGTGATAGGTACAATCTTTGCTCTGATGAACCTCCTCATCATCCAGTTGATAAGCATGAGGCACGATCAGAGTCTCGTGATGACTTTGCTACCACTGCTGACCCAAACTTTTTGTGTGCTGCCAATGATAACAATGTGCCTTCCGATGTCATGGATGATTATTTATTCACTGCTAGGCAGGCAAGCGCAGAGCGTCTTTTGGATGTGGATAATCACATGGATGAAACTGTACAAGTATTTGCACCAGAAAACAGACAAATTTCTGCTGACAGTGGGCAGGATTATGAGCTTTTGGAAGCTTCTTTGAGATCTAGATTGGTGGAAAGATTTGGGAAGAAAACATATATGAATCTAAATAGCACTGGAGAAAGCAGTGAAGAACCTGCTGTTGGAAAAGCAGCTGGGCCTGAGCATGACAAGCAGCTGGCACATATTGGACTTCAGTTACAGGAAGCAGAGCAGAATCTTATGACAACTGCTGAAGGTAACACCACATGCATTTCTGTTATAATAATTTTATATTCTCCACTTAATAATAATATGTACTAATCTATATACATGTGGAATCATTGTAACGATGTACTGATTTATCCAGCAAGCATTAATTCGTTAAGTAACCAATTATCTTTGCGTTTATGATTATACTCCTATCGATGTTAGCTCCTCAGCAGATACATCCTTTAATACGCTGAACTGACAATAAGTTTGTTAGTTAAAATATTATACTGTATCATCATTGTGTTGAACTTCCATGTACATGTATTAAAATTAGGTCCTGTAGGATGAAGCTGTTTAGAGCACAATTTTTATGCATGTATGGGAAATGAGAAGTTCTAACTCTACAGACAATTGGGAACATCTTGAATATTCAAGTGTGACTGTGTGACTAAAATGGTCTATATCTGCCTTTTGTTGGTGTTAAGGCTTTCTAATCATGTAAGTTGTGTAATTATACTTAATGTATTGTGCAGGTGCAATGGAGCTTGGAAGTGATGGTGTGGATTGCACTGAAAAAACTGGTGATCCCTCTAATTTGAGCAGTGGTCGTTCCATCGGAAACTGTGATATTGAGGATAATATTTCCTCCCGTGAAGAACTATGCATGCCATTCAATATGAACAGTTTAAGTTTTCCATCTTCAGCCCCGCAAAATGCTGCTAGACATATCAAAAATGCTTTTCCTGGCTTTTTCAAGGAATCTTCACATGACGAAAATGACTATCTGATCAATGATGCATCATATGAAGCTGTAGATTATGTACAGGATATGATACTGAGCTCTGTTAGAGAGCATGTGAATATCCACCAAGCTACCCAAACAGATAATGACATGGCACACAGTGGGATTGATCCCTTCTGGCCCTTCTGCATGTTTGAGCTCCGAGGAAAATGTAATGATGAAGAATGCCAGTGGCAACATGCTGAGCACCATTCTTGGAGGAAGTCGAAGCACATAAAACATGCAATGACCTCTGTTTCAGGTTTGTAACATGCTGCCAATCTCAAATTATGTTGATCCATCTCTGCCTTTCAATAAGCATTTTTTTTTTACGACTCGCCTTTCAATAAGCATTGTGTTTGGTGAAGATTCCACAACTGATCTTAAAATTTAATTAATGCAGGTCGGAATTCTTATGGTCTTTTTGAGCATATTCTTCCTGTACCGGCATATCGTGTTGGTTCAAATCTTATTAAAGCTGATCTGAATTTAATGCAGTCAGTTTTGGCTAGCAGTCTATGGCAATATTGGCAATGGGGGTTTTGCGCGTCCTTTCCTGTACCACTATCAGTTCAAAGAGTTCTTCCATCTGGTACACCATTCTTACAGGCTGGTGATGGTTGGATTGCAGATTCTGACAGTAACAGACAACTATTAAATTTTCGAATGCTGGATAGTAGGAAGGTACGTAAAGTCTACTGTATCCCAATTATATTTGATTTGTGGAAATATATATCGGAATTTTGTTTTTTTGCACTTAACCTGTTCTTGAAATCTTTTCTTATCCCATTTCTAATGAGAGCATATCTAGTGCACTGTTCCTTTTTTGCTACTAAATGGTCACGAAAACACTGGAAAACTAGAACAATGCATTGTAATTAAATATGTGGTACAAACCCAGTTCTAAATATTTTACTTTTTTTTGTTTCCTGTATAATGCATTATCTCTGAAACTGATATTTTCTGATGATACTTAATCGTATCATGTGCTACAATATCATGTATTTATCATGATTTTCTAAGAACTAACTTTCCATGATCATGTCCACCAATTTAAGGATTAGGAGCATGGGGGGTACATAAAGGGGTGGGAGCACCTCATGTAATAGCATGGTGGCATATAGAATTTTTTTTATTGGGCCATGTTAATACTCACTTAACAATAGTGCACTTTTCCTGTGATACGTGTTTCCCCATAAAAACATATTTGGGCTTTGAAATTTGCTTTCCCAGTTAACCAAGTTTGCTATTTTCCATTTATGGTATTTAAATTATATTGTCGTACATTTATTTCGATAATAATAGTTGGAGTCCTGGAACATGATGATGTGAACGTATTTAATAGTTCAATTGCTTGTTGATCTACTTTTACTTTAGTTTGTGTTATTTAACTGCTTGTCCTGTAGACTAAAATTATGCAGGGATCTATAGATGTTGAACTCTTCCTTGAGTCAGCACTTGGTGTGTATTGTGGAAAAGGACAGAAACCTGATAGAGTCAAGGTGATCTTTGCTGTATTTGATTTAGTAGCTTTCACATGATAAGTAGACATCTGCTTCTACACAGTTGATATGTTTTGTTGATCATTTAGTTTATCTGTAATGTTTCTTTAGGCTCTTTTACTTCTGGCAAGGTCTATTGAAGCTGATCCAAGCTCTGTAACACTGTGGGTGTTTTATCTCCATATCTACTATCAAAAGGATGAGGGACTCGGGAAAGATGATATGTTTTCCCATGCGGTACCGTATTTAGATATCACTTTACTGCCATGTTTAGTACCTGTCCTATTAATAAAGTTACATATCTTGCATTTTATTCTCCGATTAGTGTGCATGTTTTAATATATCAACTGCATAGGTTCATCTTAGCTATGTGAAAACTAAATTGTATCATAAGGTACGGTTTATGTGCTTCATATAATCCAAATTATGTGCAATATGTTGCGATGTTGTCAACAACATATCGGAGATTTCTTTGATGGAATCTGAACGACGAAAGGTTATTTTTTGGTTACTTTGTTGTGAGGACATGAGAAATAACGAGATGATAGTGAGTGAATTTTATACTTATAACCTGCATCCAGCACATGCATCACTGATGCATTGTTCAGTATAATTAGATACCCCCCCCCCCTTCTTATAATGTTATTATCAACAAATCTTATACTTTGTTTTCTTTTTAGGTGCAACACAATGTTTATTCCTATGAACTATGGCTTATGTATATTAATAGTAGATTGCGCTTTGATGATCGATTGGATGCTTACAATGACGCTTTGAGCATGCTTTCCCAAATGACAGCAGACACTGATGACGATTTGAAAGAAAGAAGTGCTTCGATACTAGATATGTTCTTACAGATGATTTACTTCCTGTGCATGTCTGGGAATGTAGAGAAGGCAATTTCTAGGATTTTTGGTATTCTTCCAACTGCAACTTGCGACAATACTGGTGACAAGTTGCTTGCTGATGTCATTTCTTGCTTGACCATGTCTGACAGATGCATATTTTGGATTTCGTGCTTGTATGTCTCAATGTATAGGCAGCTTCCAGAGGAAATTACCAGTCAACTAGAATATCAGAAGGCTCTACCCCATGCCTTAGCATGGCCTCCTACTGAGCCTAGTATAGAAAACAAAAGTCAGATTATAGATCTTTTGACATATGCTGCTGATAAGATGGCTGTAGATATTAGTGAGAGTGTTAAAAATGGGGATCCTTCTTACCTGACTGTGTCACAGTTTGTTACTGTTAACCACATTAGCTGTCTGGCTGCTCTTGAAGGCTTCAAATCTTCTGCCGATATGCTTGTGAAATATATGGAGGAGTATCCAATGTGTCCTCAGATTCTTCTTTTCTCAGCTCGTTTGCATAGGAAGTATGCTACATGTCATGGTTTGAAAGGGTTCGATGAGGTGCTATCGGATTGGCCTAAAGGAGTACAAGGAATTCAATATCTGTGGAATCAATATATTGAGCTTGCTTTGGCCGATAACAATGAGTTAGCTGAGAAGGTACTGACCTGCTGGTATGAAAAATATGGAGAGGATCACTGTATCCAAAGTAATCGTACAGTAGAGGCCAGCATTGAAACGTCTGATTATCCATCACCTGCTTCAGCTGAAGAAGTTAGTTCTGGTCCACGTACATCAGAAGATGAGGTTTATCGATTATTAAACCTCTCATTGTATAAAATTCTTAAGAACAACCTCAAGGAGGCTCTAGTTGCTGTGGATAAGGCACTGAAATCAGCTAGTGAGGAGTGCTATGAACACTGCCTAAGAGAACACGCTGCAATTCATATCCTGGAGAAATCATCTACTGTTGATGCCTTCAGCTTCATCATTGGTTATCTTGCAGATCATCGGAATTTGCCCACAAGAGAACTTCTGTCAAGAAGGTTTTGCAAAAATGTAAGGAAGAATAGTCTTAAGCAGTTAATAGATGACACTATAGGTCCACCTTCTGTCGATCCATCTATGATTAACTCTGTCCTTGAGGTCTGCTTTGGCCAGTCTCTCCTCCCAGAAAAAATTGTCAAAGTGAAATACTTGGTTGATTTTGTCGAATCAGCGGTGGAGGTTCTTCCTGCAAACTATCGCCTAGCCTTGGCAGTGAGTAGATTCGTGGCTAAGCATTACAGAGGGGCTGATCCAACCTCCATAGGGACTAGGTTCTGGTCCGGTTCTGTTCTAATTAATGCCATATTCCGAGCTGTACCTGTGGCACCAGAATCAGTATGGTTAGAAGCTGCAAATCTCCTGGAGAAACTGCATGCTGCAGGAACCGTGAAAAGGTTCCACCAGCAGGCTACATCCGTCTACCCATTCTCCTTCAAGCTATGGCACGCGTACTTCAACTCCTGCAAAGCCAGTGGAAGCAATACAGAGAGCATCATGGAATCCGCAAGGCAACGTGGCATTGAGCTGAATCTGACTTCCTAACTTTGTCCCTTGTCCCTTTGTTACCAAGTAGTGGCGGTTCGCCTGATGAAGCTTAGGTAGTGGCAAACAATTTTGTGTTAAACTGGAAGTGACAGGTACACCGGTGGCGATGGGATCGTTTTGTTGTTTAGGCACAGGTTTAGTAGCACATAGTCGTGGATAGTATACAGAATGTTTTGTTTCTGATGGGATGGGTAACATTGGCAAAGGGTATAGGCATATGATTCGCACACCAACAGTGGAAGACTTCTGACTGACCCGGTGAATGACGTTGGGTTCCAAATCTACTGATCTGTTCGAGTTTTAATCTTTGTTTCCTGCAAGTGTAACACAGACCCAAACAGTGTTGTTTTTAGGCCTCGTTGGAATGGACATGAATGAATAGCAAATGTTTCCGTTTCCGCAGTAATGTTTGGCCCGGCGTTCTCTGTAGTGCCTCTTCTGTGTTATATTAAATCAATGTTATCACTCTGGTCGATCACCCGATCCTTGCCGGTTTTATGTGGCACTAAGCGTGGACGTCATTGGCGAGTGCAAGGGCCGTATATGGCGCTGAATTCGTTGGGTGTTTGGTTTGCCGGCCGTGAAATGTACACACAGTAATCACACCTTACTGATCAAGCAAAATCAAAATTTTTACAAATCGATGCACACTCGTCCTATGGAGCTGGAGGCGCCAGTGTGATACTTCGTCGCGTCGTGTAGCACAAACGTATGAACGTTTTTCAGGTGAACCATGTCAGAAAAAAAAATAGGATATATTTACAGCCTTTTTAGTAAGTTATCAAAAAACAAAAATAAAATAAATAAATTATAGCGGCTGAGCTTGGCTTGGTCAAACGAGCCCAGCGGCTCAAAAAAATTGTGAATTTCATTTTATCTGGAGAGAAGTTTTAAGAAAGAAAGTCTTATTTGACTTCCTCAACTATTATGGGTGCATTTTTTATTTTTCAATTACAAAACTAGATAGCCACTCTTTCAACTATTAAATCCGTTTGTTTTTCTTCTTCGGATGGTTTAAAAAGCGATTTTTGCTGATCTGGACATCCACGTGGCACCTGTAGCTGATGTGGACAATGGACATGGAAAATCCTGATCACATGAACAGCGGACATATCCTCACTTTATTTTAAATAAGAAAAAATATTTAATATGCTCAAAAAATATAAAACTTTGCATAGTTATAAATTATTTTGCAAGGAACAACTTTTGTTTCAGGCCTAATTTAAAATATGGAACACATTTTATTTAAAAAATTTAGAAATACAAATAAACATTTCAAAGTAAAAAAATATCTATACCTTCTAAATTTTTTTTGATAAAATTTTATAATTTTTCATAAACTCACATTCTTGTTTGAAAATATTTAGAAATACATGAATCAAACAAATATGAAACTTGAGCTCAAATTAAAAAAAATTGAAATTTGAGCTAAAAAATAATTTATCTCAAATTTAAAATTTGAATTCAAGTTCAAAAAGTGAACACTAAAAGTTTCCAAAGAAAATGTATATGAAATAAAATATACTTAGAAAGACATGAATTTAGAGAAATTTTGTGAAATTTTAACAAAAGGTTAAAAAGGTCTACATAATTTTTGCTTCTAAATGGTTATATTTATTTCATAATTTTTCAGATAAAATATGTTCTGATTTTGAAATTAGTTTAAAATAAAAATTATTCTTTATAAAATAATTTAAGTCTATGTAAAGTTTTATAAGTTTTTGAGCTCATTAATCAATTATTTTTAAATTTTATACAAAGCGAGGACACGTTGGTTGCTCAAACTGCCAGCGAAAATATTCACATGGGCTGCACACATCAGCGAAAAAAGCCACATGAGTGGAAAATGCCACATCAGCTGTCATGTCAACGAAAACCGCTTTCTAAACAACTAAAGGAAAAATGAACAGATTCGATAGTTGAGAACATTGGCTACATGATTTTGTAATTAAAGGAGAAAAAATAATCACCCGTGATAGTTGAGAGAGGCAACTGCCATGTGGATGTCAGTGAAAATCGTCACGGGGGTTCTATGTATCAGAAAAACCGCTATGTCAGCGAAAATCACTATATCAGCTATCTGATTTTGTAATTGAGAGAGAAAAAGCGAAGACACGTGTGTGATAGTTGAGAAAGAAAAATAAGACTTTTTTCTGATAAAAAAATCCCGTTGGAGCGACCTGGAATCGGGCCGAAAGGGCCGAAACGAGTCGCCTTCCAACGACTCCATCATTTTGATTAGCGGGCCTGGCCTGATCCACATTCGGAACGGGCGTAGGCCGTCGCGGCTCACAAAATATGCCGGCCAGCAGCGCAGGCGGCGGATCAGCGTGCGCAAAAACCCTCTCCTCGCTCCCTGCCCAAGTGCGACCAGCCGCCCGACGGGAGGTCCCCCATGTACCGCGGCCACCCGTCTCAGTGCCCCCCGTGTTTAGTAGAGACTGAGAATTCCATTGCCGCATCTCCGCTCTTCTCGTTCGGTGGCGGCGGGATCCGTTGGCCCTATAGAGGAAAGTTTCTTTTTTTTTCTCTCTCTCTTCCTTGCGCATGGTTTTTGGTGGTAAATGGGGCTTGGGACGGTGGCGGCTGGGTTTCTCCCGGTGAGGTGTGCTTCAGAGAGGCGTTCTTGCGTCCTGCCACGTTGCTCGTAGCTTTGGGGCATCTTTTGCTTGGGTAGAGGTACGCCTGGAAGTTAGCTTGAAGCTCGCAAGCCAGCTCAGCTTGCTTTCGATTTGACTCGGTTTGATTTGGCTCATCAGATTTTTAAGTAAGTCAAACTCATATTTTAGCTCGTTTCATTTACAAAGCTTCACAAGTATTCATGATATTATAAAAAAATTACGTAACATTTTAGGGAAGAACATGTTTGTTTTTCTAAAAGCAAGCCAAACCAAGCTGGCTCGACATCCAAGCCTAGGTAGAGGGGATGGCAACGGGGAGGGGGAGGGGTGGATGTGGTCCTGTCTGCAACATGTTCATGAAAATGTTGCTGCCAGAATGTACCATCATGGACTGCATACATGTCTGCGAAGTTTTTTTTATATGCACACGCTAAGTTGGACGCTAGCCAAAATGCTCATCGTGCATCCACGTCCGAACGCCCACCGTCACTCGTTACGCCTGTCAAAATATCCACAAAGGGTTTTTTGAACAGATCTGCCCTCGTTGTTGCTGGCTCCGGTCAACCCAAGGTCGACGCGCCGTGCGCTGCGCAAGCCTCGCCGCTCGTTGTTGGACACCTCGCTGCGGCGTTGCCTCGCCGCTCGACGACGTGGGCAGCGACGCGAGTAAGGCGAGTCACTCTTATGCCAATGAGGCAAAAAAAATAAAATAACGAAGGCCCAAGGCTGGCCACGGCCTGCAAGGGACACAGCCCGGGGACACGGCCCAGCCTATAGTCCTACTTTCTGTTCTGCCCTAGCCACCAGGCCCACCTCAGACGGGAGCCCCCACCGCCAGCAGAGACTCTGCTCGTGCCCTTGCCGCCACCGCCGTCAACCCGCCTCCTCTGCCCCAGCCACCACCGCCGGCACTGGCCCTTGTCCCAGCCGCCGGCATTCACGGCCGACGAAGCCGCTAGGTGGCAGCAGTGCAGCACCGGGTAAGAGGCAGCCGCCAATCACCACGAGCACAAGGTAAGCCAAGCAGAGTCTTCCCCTCCCCTTTCCCTTCCCGATCTCATTTCAAGCAATATTTTTTGATACAATTTTAAAATGCCTTGCTTCTTGGGAACGAGATCGTCTGAGTGCCGGCGCTCTTCCCGCCGTGTGGGCCAGTAGGGGGGTAATTGTTCATTCTGAGAAGCCCCAATCAGGAAAAAATGCATTTCTGGTGTAATTGTGCACTCTGTTGGCCTTTTTTCCTTCAGCCTTCTCCGTGCAATAGCCTGGCTCACGACCTTTATGACTTTACAGTATCAAAAATTTTCATCAATGGAGGGGCAGCAAATATTTGTCCTTCATTTGCCATTGGAATAATCATACAACAGTCCATTGCTCTTTACTAGTATGAGTTTTTGGATGGACGCAACCTTGATAGCACTTATGATAAAATTCCATGCCTTGTTTTTGCATGATCTTGAGTGGTCAATGAATAGATTGTGTATGCATGTCAACAGGTCGAGCTTTATATTCTTTACTGCGGTAGTATACACTGGTGTGCACTGGTATGCTTTAGACGCTCTTGAGGGTTGATTACTATTACTGATGTTTTCTTGTTCTAATCTATCCGCCAAGTGACTGAGTATTGATGATAAAAAAAAACAATTTCTTCTTTTCCAATTACTACCACAGCAAAAGAAGATGCCTTCTCTTCAAAAAGCCTTGCCTCCAGAGCTTGCTGATAATGTTCTCAGGGTAAGGTCCCCTTTGCTCTTTCTGCAATTTCCCACTTGGTGTTATGGGCGGCAATGATGCCTCAAATCAGGTTGTACTGTTGTGATGGTGATCAATAGTCAGCTATGAACTTATTCATTTGAACAGTTTTCTGTCAGTGGAGCTGCATTTAAGAACACACACACATCTAGCATTCTCCTGCTGCCTAACTTTGTTATGCTTACGAAACAAATGTTACAACTAATGCAAACCGATTATAAATTATGAGAAAGGATTTTTTTTTTAGCATTCTCCTGCTGCCTTTGTTATGTTTACAAAACAAATGTTACAACTAATGCAAACTGGTTATAAATTATGAGAGATGATTTTTTTTCTCCCATTGATCAGTATCATCTTTTTTTTGCCATGGTGTAGTTATACCGCGAATGCTTAAGGAGGGCAAAGTATATTGGACATCAGGTATGCGTTCTTATTTGAGTTTTTTTTTCCTGAATTTTCTCTATACCCCGACCTTGAAATCAGAAAACCATATTTTTTTGTTGTGCTGATTAACCTTTTGTAACCCAGAAACATAACACAGAGCTTCTAGTTACTATGGTGAGGGAACAATTCAAGAAAAACATGCATGAAACTGATCCAGAGAAGATACAGAAGATGAAGGATGAGTAAGTTTCTGGCCCATGTAAAACTTTTCTGTCATTTCTTTGGATTTCCTATCCTATCATTCAGTACTTATCCTGAAATTATTTCTTGCTACTCAGTGCTGCAAGGGGCCTTATCAATCATATACTATATGAATCTGAGAAGATGACAGGGCGCAAATTCTCAGGTTAAAAAGGAAAGTTGGAACTGGACTTATAGCTAGCTGTATGAATAATAATAAACTTCTTGATCTTTGTGGTTGTTGAATTATTTGACCACATCAGCATAATGACTTGCTCATGCTTTGTTTTGACTGTCGAACATGTTAGCTACTCCTAAATCGATTAGTTTCATTATGTGACTGTTGATGTATTTGTCTTGCAATACTGAGTGGAAATTTTTTGACTATCCATTATTCCTAGCTTGAATATGGGAATGTGGTAACTGAGAATTCATCTGCTGAAAACAGATACTCCTATAATGACAGCATCTTGAGCTGGTGATGTAGTGATATTGTACATGACTACTGCATATCATTTTTTTTGGGGGGGGGTTGGGGGGGGGGGGGGGGGGGGGTTT
>BCLH01000022.1:351483-428226 GCA_001602315.1 Zoysia pacifica
ATTTTTAAAACAAATTATTTCTAATTTTGTAACTTAATAAATTTAAAATTATTTCTAATTTATATTGACAATGTTTAATTAAAATATTGCGTTTAAAGCTACTATTTTTTTAGACCGGAGTTGTAAGCGGGAAAAAGATTAATTTTAATTCTTACAGTAATCAAGGAGCATTTTTAAAAGATAAAATAATTTAAATTATTTAAATATATATTTTTATTACATATAAGTCTTTAATTGTAGCATATACTTGTAAGATGTAGAAGTAGAATAAATTTATAAGAACTTTTTTTATATGTTTTGGAATAGTTCTGTTGAATCTATAGCAAAAAGCAAAAATAAATTTGATTTAACAAAACACTTATAGTTAATTTTTATATTTATGCTATTGTCTATTTATACTATCACATACTCACTCCATTCTTAAATTATTGTTTACTGTTGGTTTTTAATATTATCTTTGATTATTCAACTTATCTAAAAAATTAATTCAAATATATAAAATTTTAAGTTGTGATTCAAATAACTTTAATGATAAAAAAATTATAATATATGAAATTTATAAAAAATTAAATATGACTATAGTCAAAATTTATGTTAAACCTGAAAAGGTAGGCGATGCCACGTCCGTTCATGCATGCTTCTGTCGAGTAGAAGCACGCTCCTACAGATTGGAGAAAGGATTTTTTTTTAATATCCACTGTTAGATTTTAATCTGACGGTTAATACATTTTAGAGTGACGTGGCGCAACGAGGGTTGAGAGAAAGAACGTTTGTGATTTAATATATAAAGATATGAATCTGAGAAGATGACAGGGCGCAAATTCTCAGGTTAAAAAGGAAAGTTGAAACTGAACTTATAGCTTGCTGTATGGCTAATAGTGAACTTCTTGATCTTTTGGTGGTTGCATTATTTGACCACATCAGCATGATGATTTGCTCATTCTTTGTTTAATTTGATTGTCGAGCATATCAGCTACTACTAAATCTGTGAGTTTCACTATGTGACTGATGATGTATTTGTCTCGCAACGCTGAATGGAAACTATCTGACTACCCTACATATATTTACTCCTAGCTTGGATATGGTTATATGCGATAACTGAGAATTCATCTGCTGAAAGCAGATCTAATGGTAGCACCTTGAGCTGGTGATGCATTATCGATATTGTGCATGGCTACTCTGGTTCCGTAGTTGTGGAATGTAGAACCAAACCACAGCTACAAATTTTGCCAAAGTGCAACCGCAAAGGTTTTACTCGTGTGTGAGCTTGGATTTCTCCAAAGAGGAAACAGTTTACACAAAAGAAAAGTTAATCTCGTACTTGTCAAGTATGATGTGATTGCTTTCGTTGTGTTTAGCGTTTGCTCTTCCAGAGTTGTCCCATTCTGCAGTTCTCGGAGGTGTACTGACCGTTCATTTCTCCATGTAAACAGGATCCAATTATTCACGGTCACATCTTTAGGTGCTGGATGATGCACTGCCCCCTACACCTAGCGTGCATGGATCTGATGTTTCAAACTTTTTGTCTGAGTGATCTGCGTCCCTATGAAATTGTCACGTTGCTCTCTGGAGACCGGAAAATCGATCCACAGCAAATGGCATCGCATCAAAGCGATCGAAAGGATACGTAGCCAGGCAAGGAGATGATGAGGGCGAAGACTTCTTCGTCGACCCTGAGCTGGCCAAGGGACCTGGGACCGTTTTAGGAATTGCCTGCAGCGCATGGCACACTACTGACTGTCTGAAGGTCAAGATGATTGGGAAAGAACACCCCACTCATTCCACTGGTTCTCCTCCACCAGCAATGGACCTGAAGGATGAGTTTGCCTTTTGTCCGTTGTGCTGATGAATTCCAGCGGCTACTTTCTCTTGAGCCCTCTGATCATCTCCAGCAGCTCCCTTATTTCATAGTCCTTGAAAACTGCCAACACAAGAGATGGAGGGCCTCCAGCAGATCTCTTCTCACATTCCCAACCCTTAAACTTTTTAAGAGATTGCTTATAATAAATCTGCTGTGACAGTTGAAGCTCATACCTTAAAATTTGATATAAGGGATTATTTATAACTGACTATAACTCTATGAGGCATGAGTTTTAAGAGATCTGCTGAAGATGCTCCCAGCATCATTCTATTCATCCTTTGTGGTTGAGATCACTCTTGTTCGTCTTTCCAGAACTGTTTCGTCACCTGCAAAAGCCATTTCATCACCAATCCTCACCCACAGGTTGTCGAGGAAATCATCGATCATGAAAAAAAGCCGAATGAATTGATATGATTGCCGACAACGGATCGACGAGGTGCAGCAGCTCCTGTGAGTCGAGCCTGTGACCTGCACTCGAAGGAATTCTATGGTGGTTATGACATGTTCATTTCAGTAGGTCAATGCTTCAGTGCCATGTCTTCTAAAGCCCGAATGATGGCTGCAGTTGAAGCTAGAATGTGGCTGTGGTTTATCAGTGCATCTCATGGCACTTTCTACCTACTGCAGGCATGTGTTGCAGTTCTCAGTTCTGTTTCCTTCATCAGATGAACCTGCAGCACAAAGAACCTTTCCCTCTATAGTAAGAGTAGCAAGTACAGTTAAGACGCCGTATCCGGAAGCTAAACATTGACATTGTACCAATGACACATTGACCTTGCATATTTCCTGTACAATCACGCCGTGCCTAATGCTAGTGCCTGTCAAATTTCTGCTGGAATCTGCGGGCATGCTTCACAGGTAAAATTCTGACAACCGGTGTGTCCCAGTGCTATCTTTCTGTCTGTATCACTCATTTCTGACCTTATCTTGCTCGTCACATGCGCACATCTATTGATGAAAGTTCTCGAACCAAAAAAGAAAAATGTTTGCTGGATTAGCAAGTTATACGGTTTCTGTTTCTCTGATTTCGTGGTATTCACATAAGTAGTTCTGCTGCTTCTGCAGAGAGCACTCCAGATGAACTTAACTGAACCGTCATCTTCATCTAACAACTTGTCAGATTCAATATCCTAAGCTATTGTATTGTAGTTGTGAACCGGTCAATAGGCACCAATTTTATGCAAATTTGGAATAGGATTAGTGGGAATTGTTGAATTTCATGTCTCTACTAGTAGTATACAACACGTTCTTCAACACCATCTTTTTGTAAACGAGTATTCAACAGACACGTGCTTAAGCCGAATACTGATGGAAGCAGGAAAAATGAATAATATTTGACGATTTCATGTACAAATTAATGAATATAAACAATTAATGAATGATAATCAGCTGGTGAAACTCAGGATTTCCCAAGTAGTTACCCTAATATTGCATAAGTCCAGAGATTACACACATAATACTCCCTAAAACAGGAGAACAAATTAAGATATATAGGCTAGTGTTATACATTGACAACCTCATCATACTTCATCAGATGACATATTCATATGATAATATCAATACTGAAACCACTCTTTCTTGAAAAAAAAAAACCTAATAGTGAAATCACATATATAGCTGATTTCAAGTGGTTTCAAGTTGCATAGCTTATATTAGCACCGCAGTACTTTTTCATTTCGACGCTGAGCCTTCGCCCAACTTTGATGAGCGGTTCTCACCAGTTGTGGGGCTGCTTCTCCCTCCTAGAGGGCTCCTCCGCTCATGCCTCAGTTCAGTGACGCGAGGGCTGTAAGATGGGCTGCGGATGCCTTTCAGTTCTGTCATAGGTGTGCTGCCAGAGCTGGTGATCTTGGGGCTGTTCAGGCGCTTGATTTCACCACGGCTTCTTGTGACCATGTCATCTAGGATCTCTGCACTCTGGGCCCGTCCCAATGCAACATCGATATCTTGCTGAAATTACATGATATTGAGTGTTAGGAATGCAATATAATTAAAAATATCGTAATCTGAAACAACATGACTGCATGCAAGAATAAAGTTTTTGTCATGACAGATTAAGTTTTCCTGAACTCACCGCAGCAAGGGTGAATGGTATAGCTGGTGATTCCTCATACTCTGCTGCGTCCAGATCAGTTAGATGAGCACCTTTGAAGAGCTTGGGGAGAATGTACTGCCTGACTGGAACCAGGAGCATGATCATGAGGGGGAAAAGAACTCCAGCTATTGGGATCCATGTGATCCCAAAGCAAACCAGCAGATACATTGTTTGGAAGAGTGTGAACATGGCTATCGTCTTGAATGGCACGGTCTCGACAAACGTGGTGTGGTACTCTTCTAGTACCCTGTAAAAATCGGTGAACAAGCAATTCAGCTTGATGCAGTAACTAGCTACAAGCTGATACAAGATAGATGATATTATGGTTTCGTGTGGCTATCATATCATGTGGAACATGTGCATTTGTGGGTGCATAAATATGCAGCAATAACATCAGATGTCTCAGATTGATACTTCTGTAGTACAGTAAACTTACTTGTATCTTCTGCTGGGAGCAGTGAAGAGCAGCAAGATCCTTTCCCAGAACTGGTTACCAGGCAAGCTCTCAATAGCCATGAAGGCAAAATAGCCCCAGAGAACTGACGTGGGGATCTTCTTGAGGAGTGGCATAGCAGCGACACAAGCCCCCACCATGGCAGCCTGCAGCAAGTTACTCAGACGCTGCTCCTTGACCTCGATGGGCAGTAGATCATCTATTTCTTTCTCTATGTCAAAGACTGTCTCATCAACTGGCGCATCAATGTTACCCATACTTGAAGCTAGCTGAACTGTTGAGTCCTTAAGCTCATTTAAGCCCTGCATTATTAAAAAAGTTTAAGGGAAGTTCCATATACAACAAATACGATCTCTTTTAGTTTTATCAGCTTTCAGGCATACTCTGAGGGACTGTTGCTGATAAATCAGTGGTGTCTGCATCTGCCGATAAGCATCCTGCATACTGCCATACAATTGGCTCAAGCTCGCATTCTGGCTCATACTCTTTTTTGCCGTGGCTACTAGTTGGTTACGCAATAGCTGCACAGTTTTGCCATGTGAATGAAAAATCAAATTTTAAATGGTACCTGAGGAGTTTTTCAAGATTTTCATATCTTACCTGATGCTTGAGAGTAGCTAAGCTCTTTGTATGCATTGGCGATTGTGGAATCACACCATTTGATGGAGGGATACCAATAAGACCACATAGTAAAGTCTGTTGTTCAACAGATAACACAGGCTAAGCAAAATAAGAAAAACAAAAAGTTATTGACTGAAATTTGGTCATCTGAGCATACCAAGAAGCCTAAGAGAAGCAAATCATAGTGGAAGGATGGAGGTTTCCTCAAATTGAACTCTTTCTGCTGGGCAAGCTGAGATGCAACGCTATGATCAAAATAGTAGAGAACAGCAATCATCGTAGCCGGAATGAAGGCACCGATAATGTAGAGGAGCGGAACATTTGTCATATCCTGCTCATTTGTGGGCATTATAGAAATAGTTGATAAGAAATGATTTTCACATAAAAAAACTAAATGTTTCAAAATATTTGATGAATGCTCAGTACCTTGATGACTGTCCAATTTTCATATGCACCAGGAGACCATGGATTAGGGCTGAAAAGACGTCGTGGAATTCCTTTTGGGACACTTCCATACGGTATGTACGAAACTCCAGTCCATACCAGCACCATCAGTGGAACGCCATAGTCAGCGATGAAGCCGCGGAGCCATCCTGGTTATATAAAGTATATCAAGAAGTGGTCAACATAAAGTGCTTAATAGCTGTAAGAAACATAAAATTTGGCGATTGCAGAGGTACAAACTTTTCATTGCATCTACAAAACCAATTAGAGCTTCTGATACATACCTGCACCATAGCGCCATGATCGTGCCTTCCTGCTCCGCAGGGCGGTGAGTAAAAGTCCAAATGACAAGACAACTGCAAACATTCCATTGGCGAACCGCCATGATGGCAAAAATTCAAGTGCCCTTCGGTTTTCCCTCTCAGGAATGCGAAATTCGTCAACAAGACCCTGCATTCAACACACAAGTTTATGGTGAGCTGCAACGAATTCAAATTGTACGTTGCTTCCACATCCATGGATCTCTGATACTGATGTTTCCAAGTGAGCACTATTTTTTATGTGCTACTCCCTCTGTTCACAAATACTTGTCATTCTAGCCTTCAAAATTTCTTTCTAAATACTTGTCATTCCCACTTCCCAATATACTTTCTCTCTTCCCAACACAGCTTTCTCACTTTCCAATACACTTTCTCTCTTTCCAATACACATTTCTCTCTTCCCAATACTTTTTCTTAATTCCCGCGCCCGGAGCTAGAATAACAGTTATTTGTGAACGGAGGGAGTACTACTTTTTCAAAAGGGTGGAACATTCAGTATCAGTAAAGACCAATCAGCACAAGAATGCAACTGGAGACATGCGACATCTCCATTGCCTTGCATGTGCTTTTTAGCTTCTGCACATGCTTGGACTAACCTACTAGGTTCTCCCACCTGTTTGTTGATTCAGCTTGACTAGTGTAGTACATAGTTACATACACAGCCTAAAGGGACAACTGGTGTTTGGCACAAATTTCAAAGAATATCCTAATCAAAGAACTTAAAATACTGTCAACATCATACCTTAAAAAAATAAGGGTAGAAAGAAGAAATGAAACCAAAGGGGTTACACCAACCTTGATAGCCTGCTGCATGAAGAGCATTGCAATCAGAAGCCCAAACAGCTCGCCGGCGATACGGGTGAACCGGTTGATGAACGAGCATGCACCAAGTATTGCAAGAAAGAACAGCAGGACTGCAGTCCACACACAGACCCTGCACACACCATTAAAAAAGATGAAACTTTACACAACTGTACCACTCTGAAACAAATTCAGTACCTCCACCATGACAAGTATGACCTACCAACCGGTCCAAGCAAGGAACAGGTTGCGGCCGAGGTCAGGCCTGTCCTTGGCAAAGTTGAACATGAAAGTGTACATGAGCACTGTTGGCTCGGCAACGCCTAGGATCAGCAGAGGTTGTCCTCCCAGAATTGAGTGGATTATGCCACACACGGATGTGGATGCCAACGTCTGCACGGCTGTGAGAACTCCATCTGCACACAAGGAATTGGACCCCGAAGTTAAAGGTTCCCTCATCCACTGTACTGAAACAAACATAAAGAACAGTTTTTTTTTTTAAATTCCGAATTACCAGTGTTCCTCTCCAACTGCTCTCCGAACGATATCACAGGTATCGCGGACGCGAAGAATATGTAAGTGGTCGGCGCCAGAATCCTGAAACACGGTAAAAACAAGTCCTTTCAAGATCTTGGGCCGCGCAAGAACACAAATTCAGAGTAACCAAAAAACTATAACTATCTCCAGTTCTCCATCACAGCAAGTTCCAAGATCTCGAGGCCACAGTGGTACCAAATTGCTAATCCCAAACATCACAATGCTAAGACTGAAAAAAAAATGCCCTTGTTGATACCTGATACCAGCACGGAATCCACCAGTCCAGTCCTGCTTGTAGCAGGCGAGCCTCCCGTGGAGGTCGTTCTTGATGCCCCGCAGGGGCACGAAGCTCTCCTCCATTGCTCGGGCCAAAGGGGGGCTTCGCTTTTGTCAGACACAAAGATCTGAGGGCAATCTGAATGGCCACCTGGTGTCAAGTGAGACCCTGCTTACATCTTGCGGCAGATGGAACAGGAAGAAGTGCTATAAATTCGCAATCTCGCAATGCATTTAGCGCGGATCCATGGAAGAAGACGAGAGCCGGGGCTATGAAGGAAAGTGGAGCATGTAGAGCATAGGAAGCAGGGAGAAGTGAGGGGGCAAGGTTCAGGTGGAGCTTGAAGAGCTGAAGAGGCTGGAGGTTCAGAGCAGTGGACTGGGATGGAAGGAGGCTGATATATAGGCAGGGCAGAGAGGGGACATTTTCAAGTACTAAAAGAATTATTCTTGATGCGAAAAAGTTTAAAGCAATAGAAACTTTTTATTAATAAATGTATTTCTCAAAAACTGATCAAGAAAAGCAAAAGAACAAAAGTTTTGCAGAGTTTCGGTGGGGTGACACAAGAAGCAGGGTGGCTGGTGTGAATGTGACCCCTGTGACCTGTGAAGATGTATTCTTTTACCAGAACACAGCGGGGGAGGGTCTCGCTCTATACAGAGAGAGACACTTATTTGCGCAACTAAGAAATGAGGGATGAGTTTAGGAATGGGAAACAATTTCAAAAGGAAATTGATAGATGAGATGGGTGATAAAAGAGCTTGATTTGCGGATTTTTTTACAAATTAGTTTGATTATTATTAAATTTTAATTAAAAATAAATAGAATTTTGATTTGATCTTAATTCGATCCGGTTCTTCGGCTTTCACCGCTAGATGTAGTACGGTGGATGAACTAAGAATCTAGATTTTTTTCTTCATTCCCTCCTAGTTAATATTTCCTATACATATGAGGAAAACTGGAGAAAGGAAAAAAAAAAGTAAAGAGCTACGGACAGCTCGAGCTGGACTTCTGAATTTTTTTTTGAAGACTTGTGAAATTTTTACCACAGGAACTCAGCAAGACAGATGCCAGATGTATTTCTTTTAACTTCTGTACTAAGTGTAATAATATATTTTTTGCTAAATTTAATTACCAGTGTATTTTTTGTGACAAGATACTGTGAAAGAAAAAAACATTGTTTCGACTCGATCGTGGTTTGTTTGGTTGTGTTGCCATGCCGGGCAGTGCCAGTCCAGCTCGAGCTGTCAGCTGTGGGGGAAGGACCCGACCAACTTCATCACACTATTATACTAACCTCTTCATGTGCTTTCTCCAATGCACTTTCGAGTTTTCTACCGAGATACTAGTACTAAGTTGCTGTTATGCTCCTTTCGTTATCATAATTATTGATGTTTTGAAAAAAAATTTAAGTCAAATATTAGAAACATAAACTACAAATAATTTTAAAACTGTTATGTTTAAAAATATGAAAATTATATGAATAGATTTGTCTTAAAAAATTCTTTCATAAAAGTATACATATATTACTTTTAAATAAAAACTTATAAAAAAAACATAAATCAAAGTTAAATGTTGAAGACCTCATTGTCCAAAATATAGAACCGAAGGGAGTGCGATGTTACATTTGTTTAGGGACCTTTTTTCTTCGCTGAAATTAAGTTGGAAAAGCACCAGCTTTTACAACAATGTTCATATGCAGCTCAGAATTTAAATCGATGAAATCTTGCGTGTACTAAGGTTAATTGTACCGTCAATTGCATGATATAAGCGTGAACACTCACTGCAACTCGTTTGCAGTGGTGTATACGCGTGCCTGTCGATCGTTCATGTACAACTGATTTTATTGGGGGCTCAAATTGTGGTGCCTTTGAGAAACTACCAATCAATTTGAAGAAACTGCAGCTTTTAATTATTGCATGGCGCCGTTTCTTCTGGCATCCGTATCCCCAGATCGATAAGCAACTGGACCCCATGTTTTCCTGGCGCTGCATATGAAACTTTTTGCTGATGATCTGCTGATATATCGACATTTCTAGGTTTGAACAAGTGGCAAATGTTCTCACCAAGCACAGCGACTTGCAGCCAATGCTCAAGCGTAAAACTGTAATTACACAACTATTTATGGTACTTCATCCGTCCCAAAATAAGTATTTTCTCAAAATAAGTATTTTTGTTTTACTTTAGAGCAACACGTTTGACCTTTCTTCTTATTAAAAAATTTGTACAAATATAAAAATAAAGAAGTTATGCTTAAAATATTTTTAATAATAAAGTGATTCACAACAAAATAAATAATATTTTCATAAATTTTTTGAATAAGATGAGTAGGTTATAAAGTTTTATTTTAGGACAGCAGTTGTTAACAGAAAGCAACAGCACAGAAAAATGTTTATGAACTTAATACTCGCTTCGCCATTGTTACTTATCATCCTAATTTTATCCATTTTTTTTCTAAAATACTTATCTTCTCGCTTCTCAATATATCTTTCTCTCTTTTTAATCTACATCTCTATCTCTATACCTCTCATATTTTTAATCATTTCATTTTTTTACCCCTCCTTAATTTTATTCCCAGACTCAAAACAATAAGTAAATCTGGAAGAAGGGAGTAACGACATTGTGAATATAAAAATAAACAAGTTATGCTTAAAATATTTTTAATAATAAAGTGATCCACAACAAAATAAATAATATTTTCATAAATTTTTGAATAAGATGAGTAGGTTGTAAAGTCAAGAAAAGACTCTTATTTTAGGACAGCAGTTGTTAACAGAAAGCAACATCAAAGAAAAATGTTTATGAACTTAATACTCCCTTCGCCATTGTTACTTATCATCCTAACTTTATCCATTTTTTTCTAAAATACTTATCTTCTCGCTTCTTAATATATCTTTCTCTCTTTTTAATCTACATCTCTATGTCTCATATTTTTAATTATTTCATTTTTTACCCCTCTTTAGTTCTATGCCCGACTCAAAACAATAAGTAAATCTAGAAGTGGGAGCTAGTATAGTACTAGTAAGATTCTAAACCTACCATCTGCTACATGACCAGTCACAAGTCGCAACTTGCCACCAGTGTGTGCACATGCATCTGTTTTTTTTTATTGAAATAACCCTGTACTTAGCTTCATATGATAATGCGTACTATAATGTTGATAAGCTCCTTGAAACAAGCGTCCTGTTCACGGGGTGTGTGTCTCTGTGTATGGAATCTTCCATAATTAAATCAGGTTTTCAAGCATCAAAACTGAGTGTTTCTCTCAACCCTCGTTGCGCTATATCACTCTAATAAAATATATTAGCCGTCGGATTAAAATCTAACGATGAATATTAAAAAAAAGAGAAAAAAAATTTCCCAGGTCAATGTAGGAATGTGCTTCTACTCGACAGGAGCAGGTATGAACAGCCGTGCCATCATCTTAGCTTTTTGATGTTTAACATAAATTTTGACTATAGTTATATTTAACTTTTTATAAATTTCATAAATTATAATTTGCTTTATCATTAAAGTTATTTGAATCACAACTTAAAATGTTACATATTTGAATTAATTTTTTTAGATAAGTTGAATAGTCAAAGATGATATTAAAAATTAACAGTAAACAATAATTTAAAAATAGAGAGAGTATATAATAGTACACATAGACAATGTCATAGATATAAAAAATTAAGTATAACTATTTTGTTAAATTAAATTTACTTTTGCTATAGATTTAATAGAACTATTTCAAAAGATATAGTAAGAGAAGTTTTTATAAATTTATTCTACTTATATGTCTTACAAGTATATATTACAATTAAAGACTTTTATATGTAATAAAAATATATATTTAAATAACTTAAATTGTTTTATCTCTTAAAAATGCTTCTTGATTACTATGAGAACTAAGATTTATTTTTTTTTTCGCTTACAACTCTGGTATAAAAAAATAGTAGCTTTGAACGTAATGTTTTAATCAAACATTGCCAATATAAATTAGAAATAATTTTAAATTTATTAAGTTACAAAATTAGAAATAATTTGTTTTAAAAATACTTTTTTAATAGTGTACAGATGCTATTTTTTATTAAATATTTTATAGATAACAAGGGTCTTACTTATATTTTGAAGACCATATCGACAACTTCTTTTTAAGACAGGAATATATGTTTATGAAACTTTATGATCCATATCAAAGCAAATATAGTTCTATTTGTTAAATAATAAATTTAAAATATACTGCTTTAATTAAGTGCGAGAACAAAAATATACGCAAAAAACGCGACCATTGTCGCGCAGATTTTCTAAGTATAAGTTTTAATAAAGCTATCAAGATCTACTGTTGCCTTCGACTGGAGTTATCTGAAGTACTGTATATTTGTTTATGCATACCCCGAATTCAAATGAAACTTTGTTTCTAGTGTTGTGTTCAAGGGGATGTATCCTCGAGATAACATGCCAGCAGCATTCTGACGAATTACCTTGACAAGCTGCTTCTGTGTGTGTAACCTGGGAACGTTTTCGTGTCACGTCATGTGTGACGAAATGCCTGTCTCCTGCTTCCGTGCTGCTGCAACTTCGGTGTGAGCTAACTGCTCGAGAAAAGCTGCCATGGATATGCTTATGCAAGCATGCTGGCCTTCCTAGCAAGCTATACATATGTTTGATAGGTGAGATTTATTATGGTATTTGAGAGGTACGAAGTATTGTACTATAGTATTAAGTTACCTATCTATTCTTAATTAATTTTAGCTAATAATTTTAAAAAAAAATTAGTAATGGACTTATCATTTTTTTATCGGGTTCATCATTTTGATAATATTGACTAAATACTTTTTTGTTTTTTAACCATTATATTTGATTAAATGAATGACTGTGGTTAACTCCGTAACGTCTCTCTTGATAGGTCAGTAGTAATAAAATTTTAATGTCATCAAAATAAAAGTGCGAAACTGCAAAAGGTAAACCTGCATCCCTACACTTTTTTTAAGTGACCATCCAACTGCCTAGACAGCTGCTTGCGTACCTAAGAGAGAGACAGCGAATCGGGCATGCTCGATCGGATTACGCATGATCGAAACAACTAATGGAAGCCTAATGTTCAAGCTAGATATTTTGTGAAAAAGCATCCACTAGCTCTGTCATAAGAAAGTTTGATAAAAAACACCACTTTACGCAATTTTTTTTAAATTAAAGAAGGAGAGCACTTTAACATCGGATAATTGGCTAGATCGCTCTTCTGATGCGTTTTCCTTCGATCGCTTTACAATAATGCTTCAGGTAATCTATTGGTTTCATGGTACCTTGGTGTCTGAATTAGTAAATGTTCCTTAGCGTGACAATGAACTAGAACCGTTTGCTCGTTGCTAATTAGTTTTAAGGCACAGAAAAAAAAACCAAATAGTTTGAAGAGAATATCATGATTTTTGGCAATACACTTTTGCAAAAATCTAACATCCTAGTAAGAAACGGCTTTACCTTATATATTATTTCCACCTCATTTAGGTCTGCATCAATATCGATCATTGCCTGAAATTGGATGCTTTCCTGCCGGAAATGCGAGGGCCTAGACAGATAAACACTTTCCATTCGTGTGTCACCTACTCGATCTACTTGTTTGGCGAAGTTTTTATATCTACTGCTTTCGTTCTAAAATATAATCATTTTTAGATTTGATTAAAGTCAAATTTTTTTAACTTTGACTAATAATATCTAAAAAATTAACAATTTTTAATATAAATAGCCTATGCTATGAAAACTTGATTCACAATAAATATATAGTAACATAGTTTATACATGATAAAATATTATGAATAATTCTCTATTATTAATAGTCAAAAGTTAAAAAAATTAGTTTTAACTAAACCTAAAAATGATTATATTTTAGAACGAAGAGAGTACTTATGCTGGCAATCACGGCACGTTGAACATATTTGCTTCTTATCACAGTGTCATGCATGCTTATCTGAATGAAGGTCATCTGGATTAAGATTCTTCTGATAGTAACGTAGTTTCACGATTCGGGTACAAGTCCATAACGTTTCCATTTCAGCTTTCCCTCATTAAGATGCACGTGTGTGCTATCCACTGCACAGTTGTGCAGAGCTTTCACATAGGCAGAAAGCTTGCCTATGCAAGTTATTTCTGAAAACTTCCAACATAATCTCTCAGACCAACTTTAATACAACATACATGCAATGATTGTGCATGATCATAAGCTTGTTGGCAAGATAATTAGACTGCCTTTTGCAGTTGTAAAGGTCAGTTTATTTGGTCATTTGTGAAGTGTCATTCACACAATCATCTTATTACAAAAAACTCGTCCGAGAATCTGACGGGATGACAGCGCAGCATTAGGTGCATACTGTCTCAATTTTTTTATTAGCTACCAGGGCATGGAAAAAAGGCATCTTGGATCCCACTCAGGATTCCACGAACTGAAGATTTATAGTATTTTTTTCTTTCTATCTTGTCGGTCAGATAAAACCATGGGCTGAGGTAACCACTGAGCTTTTAGTGAATAAGAACATGGCAGCCTGCCAAAATATCTCAGAGCTAGAGCTTGAATGCCTGCATGAGAACCAATTAGGCTCTTCGGAGGCTATTCTGAATTAACATATTGTCTTGCCAATAGAAATGCTTTTCCCCAGTTAGAGGCCCTTTGGCAGGGCTTTTGCTGGCTTCCGCTTATAACACTGTAGCTACAGTGTCGTGAGTTTGAAAAGCTCTGAAAATGTGTCTTGTCCGGCTCGAGTTAAAATATCTTATATGAACAGTATTTTGTACTGTATCTACAGTACATAAATAGTATCATTAGCCGATTGAAATAAGCTCTTTCAAACACATTCTTAATTGCAAGATCAGTTCTACTGTTACAAGATAAAGATGGATGAGGCTATTCTGAAATATCTTTTTTTTTTCATTATGATTAGGGAAAGATATGTTGAAGAAAACAACATATAAAAGTTTCACATGAACATGCAATGAGTTTTAGAGATTCTTAATATATACTGTAGTACTTTTCAGCATCTCACAGAATGCAATTGATATTTTTTTCAGAAAAATCCCATTGGGCTAAACTCGCTAATTGCCTCTCTGTCAGCAGCCACCAGAACAGGTGTTACTTTCATTGCCTACTGAAAGAAGAATCTTCCAGCCAAAAAATGCCGGGTTAATAAACAAAAAGTAGGGATTATCTCTTAACCCTTATCTCAGTTTGGAACGACCGTCCAAGTTTAAATCTAACACGCATTGTGTGCCGAAAAGGTGAAAGAAGCTAATCAAACTGCAAAAGGGCAAGTTGTAGCCAAGGCAGGATTGGTCTATGGATCGCTGTGATGCAAAGCATGCATCTAGTTGCAAATTGATTTTACCTAACTCTGGAAATTTAATAGTAGTACAAGAGAAGCTCATCAACTGCCTGCATAGTAGCTAGCACTACATGTAGCCCTTGTCCATTGAACCGGCAGCGTAGCAGGTTTAAAGATATGTTTTTTTTTTTTGCGAGTAAAGAAATGTTAAGTTCCTCGAAGGATATCTACAATAACAGGATAAGCATACTAAAGGTGATCAAAACTTTGTGTCGTTTCACTGTTTTATTTTATCAGCATAGGACTCTAGTTTCAACCGGTGCAGGTTGAGCTGAGTACTGACCCTGCCTGCCGCTCGTTCGCTTCGATTAGTCGACGAGTTAAAACTATTGCATCATCAATCACAGGGATAGATCGGTCACGATACAAACAGATCTATAAACTTTTGAGACAGATGTTACAATACTTGGATTTAACCACAATCGTTTATTTGATTAAATCTGATGATTAAAAAATAAAAAGATACTTAATCAAATGTATTAAATTGATGAACTCAGTATTAAAAATAGTGTGCCCGGTATCAATTTTTAAAAACTAAAAGTTAAAATTAATTGAAAAAGAAGATACCTTTAGTACTCCTATGAACACGTCTCATAGCTGAAGCATATTCCCAAAGCTGTGCCATCCTTAGGCCTATTGTTTAACTAACCAATCCTGCAAGGTCCATGCATACATCCAAGTATTAGGTGCAAGAATCTGTTCGTTGATTAGTCGATCTTGTGACCAGGATGCAGGCCAAACAAAACCCTTGTTGCCTTCTTGGGAACAGTACCAAATGGTAGTAGCTTGACGCAGCTTACAGTTCTCGATCGCAAAGGACTTGGCTAAATGTACAGCTTATATATACACATCAAGCAGAACGGTACAAGAAGAAATGAGCTCTGCTGCAGTACTTTTGTACAGCGCACGCGCTCATGTAATCCGTGGCAGGTTTTCAACGAAATGTGCTCATGTAATCTGCAGTGGCAGGCAGGTTTCGCCGTGTTCTTGTACCTGGGCAGCTCCATTGTCCTCTTCGAGTGGTTGGGTGAGAGAGCAGTACAGCGTTGACGTTCAAAATTATAAGTCAGTCTGAAATTCTTCAGTTTTTTAAAATTATAAATTATTCTGATTTCAGAAATAGCCTAGCCTAGCTTGTGCGCAGGCTTCTCGTCGACACCATCGAAGCTCCTCTTGATCTGTCAGTGGACAGCGTCTCATCTCTGTCATTCTGCGTGTCTCTCCATCCAATTGTTAAGATCGACCACTGAACAGCAGCAGACGTTACGACCGGTTAATCGGCGATGATCGATGAGGTGATCGACGCTTGGACACGAGCAACGCTCTGATGGCTCTGTCGATTCGGCAGATCAGCATCGAGTAAAGCCTAATAGTGATTTCGTGCTAGCTTTTGGCAGCGACGGAACGGCGGCCGACAGGAGGGAGACCTGAATGTGTTTTCAGTACTCCTAAATCCTAATTGATCGACATGAAAGAAAGAAAGCTCGGACGTCAGGCCGGGCGATCCTTTCGTGAAAGCGAGTAAAGTGAGCAGTAGTAGTAATATTCTCCTCTATGGCGCTTTTCTTTTAGGCGACTTAATTTTGCTGATGATCCTACCACACCTGGAAATTACAGAAACTTAGTAGTACTAGTCAGAAGGAATTGCCACTCGGTAAGGGTTTTGAACAATGATCTACTACCAGCCTTCTACGTGAAAAAATGAATGGGGTTACAAAGACTGATCCAGAGCGACGAAATCCAGATGAATATCATCCAAACCTTTAGGCCCCCTTTTGGAATGGAGGATGCACATAGAAATTTTGGAGGATTTAATTTTCTAAGGAATTTTTCTATAGAGCTCTTTGGTACATAGGAAATGTGTAAAGGAAATTTTCTATAGGAATATCCTCATACCTCTATTTTATAGGAATCCAACTAGTGTCCTCTTGGAAAAATTCCTATAGAATGGAGAAGCATACAATTGCAAATCCTATATTTTTCATACTCGTTTACTTTTCCTATCCACCGTTCCAAAGGGGCCTTTTCGATCCAAACCAAACCAAACACTTTGAGAAGACGGGCCGGAGCCAAAACCAAGATGGAACAGGGCAGCTCATGGTCTCTCAGGGCATGCACCGGATCGCGCTTTTCCATTGTCACCACACACTCTGATGTGTACGTGTTCTCGATCTTTCGTCAGATCGTGATAACTTTCAATTTGATAGAAATATAACACACAATCAGTTCGATCTCAAATTAATACGATTCGAATCCCACAATCACAGCACCACTTCTCTTTTCATTATCAACCGTACACACATGATTGATCTCGTCAAAAAAGCTAATTCCAACCTGCGAATCAAAGAGCACAAGTAAGAAAAAAGAAGAACGCAACTCAATTACGAAATCTGAATTAATTTCACGAAGTTAGAATCAAACAAAACGTCAAACAATAAAACTATACGATAACAGATGAAAAAAAAACTATCTCTAATGATACCGACTCTTATTTATATTTATATAGAGTTTAGAACATCTATAGGGGCAAATCTTGATACTAATAGACCTAAAAAAGATATAAAACCCAAGGATCAAAAGATAGTGTCGTAGCACTCAGACAGTTTCTTCACGTCATCTTGTTTTAACGATTTTCGTTGACCTCGGTTGAATTTAGAGATGAGACTGGTGCCTTTAGAAAAGTTATCTTTTTAGCTTTTCATCTATATTTAGAATATTTAAAACGGATCCCGTACGCGATCTGGGCATTCGTTTTAGTGCATTGCTTTTGGAACCTGAGGACAACTCAACTCTGAGTTGGATTGAATCTCCTCCGAAGTTTAGCGTGCCTTACTGGTCTTGAGTATCTCCAAGTCTTTCTTCATGCTTTTCTTAACTCTTTCTAATGTTTCTAATTAAGATAAAATCATTAGATAGCAATATATTCTAAAAAAAGAAAGACATGAGTTTAGAAACAAGCTCACCTTTAAATTTAGTTATTGTGCACAAGCTTTTGTGATTGGACCATCTAAGTAAGTGAAGGAGCGTTGTGTATATCTAATAAAAAGATATTCTCATCATTCTCCTACTCTTAAATTAGAGTCATCCTTGATTAAAGATCATCTTCTTCTCTAATGTATAGCTTGAAATCTACAACATTGAATGTAGGACTAACCTGAACTCGAGAGGTAACTCAAGTTTCTATATATTATCATTAATTTTTCAAGTACTTTAAAAGGACTAGCAGCTCTAGGCATCAATTTATATTTTTTTAGCTTCAAAAATCTATCTTTTCTCAAGTGCAACCAAACCAAATCACCTGGTACAAATTTAATTTCATGTCTAATTTTACTACCGGCAAGTTTATACTTCTCATTCATCTTTTCAATATTTTTGTTTAGTCGTTTCATGCATCTTGAGAATGAAATTAGCATGCGCGTTAGATCATGATGAACTATTTCATTAGAAGGCAAAGGTAAAAGATCAATCGAAGCACGAGGGTTAAAACCATACACTATCTCAAATGGACTTAGCTTAGTGGTGGAGTGTTCCATCCAGTTGTATGCGAACTCCACATGAGGTAAACATTCTTCCTCTATCTTTAAGTTTTTCTTTAAAATGACACATAGCATTGTAGACAATGTATGGCTCACTAACTCGGTTTGTGGGTGATATGTAGTTGAAAACAACAACTTTGTTCCCAACTTATTCTATAAAGTGCGTCAAAAGTGATTCAAAAATTTTGCATCACGATCTGAAACAATAGTAGAAAGCATACCATGCAAACGAATAATTTCTCAAAAGAATAGATCAATAATATATGTAGCATCATCGGTCTTATGACATGGTATAAAGTATGTCATCTTAGAAAAGCGATCGACTAACACAAAAATACTATCTTTTCCTCTCTTAGTCCTAGGTAATCTCAAAATAAAATCTATAGAGATATCAGCCCAAAGAACAGAAAGGACGGAAAGAGGCATGTACAAACCATGTGAGTTTAGTCGTGACTTAGCTTTTTGACATGTAGTGCAGCGAGCGACGAAGCGTTCAACATCGCGTCTCATCTTTAGTCAAAAGAAATGTGTGGCCAAAACATCTTCTGTCTTCTTCGCTCCAAAGTGTCCTATCAATCCTCCTCCATGCGCCTTGCCTCCGGTAACAACAGGAGACGAACGAATCCAACTAGAATGCAAAAACGGTTGGCTTTAAAAAGGAAGGCATAATTAAACACAAATTTGTTTCAAGTTTTCTTTATGACAATGTAGCAACACATTCTTAAAATCAGCATGTAACACATATTATTACTTAATTGTTTCTAGTCCAAAAATCCGACAGTCAAGTTGGGATAGGATAGCATATTGTCTAGACAAAACATCGGCAATCACATTATCCTTCCCTTTCTTATATTTGATGATGTAAGAAAAAGATTCAATAAATTCAATTCACTTAGCATATTTACGATTCAATTTATTCTAGCTACGAATATGCTTAAGTGACTCATGATCCGAATGAATGATAAAATTTTTAAGTCACAAATAATGTTGCCACATTTTTAAGCATCGTACAAGAGCATACAATTTCTTATCATACGTGAAATAATTAAGAGTAGGGCCATTCAACTTTTCACTAAAATAAGTAATAGGCTTTCTTTCTTGCATCAACACACCGTCAATGCCAATTCCACTAGCATCACATTGAAGTTCAAAAGTCTTACCAAAATTTAAAAGTTGAAGCGGCGGTGCATGTATAAGCTTGTCCTTCAATGTGGCAAAGGACTCCTCTTGTGTGTGGCCCCAATGGAATACAACGCTCTTCTTTGTCAACTCATTCATTGGAGCGGCGATGGTGCTGAAATAATGGACAAAGCGGTGATAAAATATAGCAAATTCAAAAAAACTCCGCACTTGTGAAACCGTTGTGGGCATGGGCCAACTCTTGATCGTATTTATCTTAGCTTCATCAACTTTAATTCCCTATGAAGTAACAACACAGCAAAAAAAAAAAGACTCGATTCGTACAAAAGGTGCACTTCTCAAAGTTACCAAACAAACGTGCATCTCTCAAAGCATCAAAAATAGCATGCAAGTGACATAAATGTTCTTTCATCGACTTGCTGTAAATCAAAATATCATCAAAGTAAACCACCACAAATTTTTCAATGAAAAAATATAAGACCTCGTTTATTAAACGCATAGAAGTACTAGGTGCATTAGTAAACCCAAAAGGCATTGCTAACCACTCATACAATCCGAACATAGTCTTAAAAGCAGTTTTCTTTTCATCACCCAATTTCATTCTTATTTAGTGGTATTCACTTCGCAAGTCAATTTTAGAGAAGACTATAGAACCACATAATTCATCAAGCATGTCGTCTAACCTAAGAATATGATGACTATATCTAATGGTGATATTGTTAATGGCTCTACAATCAGCACACATTCACCAAGAACCATCTTTTTTTGAACTAAAAGAACAGTAACGGCACAAGGACTAAGGCTCTCACGTACATACCCACAGTACAAAAGGTCTTAGACTTGTCACTGAATTTCCTTAGTCTCTTCGAAGTTGGTTCTGTAGGCGACGCAGTTTGACAAGCTCGCTCCAGGAATCAAATCAATCAGGTGCTCAATCCCTCGAATGACTGGCAGTCCCGGAGGTATCTCATGTGAAAAAACGTCACAATACTCCTGCAAAAGGGTAGCAATAGGAGCAGGCAAAGAAGAAGCAAAATTCTCAAGTGAAAACAACGCATCATTACATACCAAAGCATAACATGAAGCATTTTCATCATAAATTTCAGCAAGATTAGATTTTGTTGCAAGCATTACAGGACTTTTTAATTTAATTGCTTGTTGATTTTCAAATCTAGGAGGATGTTCTTTTTTCTCATTAGCAATTCTATCCCTATCAGCTTGTACAATTTCAGCAGGGGTCAAAGGTAGTAAAATAATTTTTTTCTTTATTTTTTCTTTATGCACGAAGGTATATTTATTACTTTTACCATAGTGAAGAGCATCATTATCATGTTCTCATCAACGACCTAATAACAACGAACAAGCTTACATAGGTACAACATCACAATTTACGGAATCAACATAGGTGCCAATGAAGACAGGGACTCGACAAGTTTTTGTTATATTTGCCTTACCATAGTCGTTTAACCACTAGATATAGTACGGATTTGGATGTGGCCGTGTGGGCAAATCAAGCTTAGTGATCAAATCAGTACTTACTAAGTTGCTGCAGCTCCCGTCATCAATGATCACGTGTGCACGTCGATTCTTGATTACAAAGTAAATCTAAAACAGATTATAGCATTGAATCTTATCAAAGTGTACCTGTGCGAAGAACGATCATTGGATAATGATGGTCCTGTAGGCCGAAGTATCATCACCTTCAAATACTTAGCCATCATCATCGTCAGAAATCTTATCATCAAATTCTTCATCTTCAACATCCGAAGTACTTATATATTCTCCATCTTCAGTAGCAATGTATGCCCGCTGACTTGAGCAATCTTGCTGCATATGGCCTATGTCATGGCATCTATGGTACTTGATGTTGAAAGAGCATCTTGTCGAGGTACTAGAGAATGTACTCTTTAGTGGATACCTGCAAAGAGGGCTTACTCGAATCCAAAGGTTGTGCTAAATGGGCTGGTTTCGATGCCGCTGCAGTGTTGGAGGTGGTAGAAGGCGTCCTGCTCGATGGTTGTGGTGTACGTGTAGTCGAAAAAGAAAGAAACGTCGACCGTGTAGTATATATATGACTACTGTTTTGAAGTTGTTGTCACTGCAATTTTTTTTCTGCTAGCACAGCAAGGTGAAACAAATGCTCGACAGTATCATAATCTTTATAATTAATAATGTCTTAAATTTCATGATGCAACCCACCATAAAAATGACAGATAGTGTCCTCAACGTTCTCATCTATCCCACAATACATCATACCCTTTTGTAACTCAGTAAAATAATCTTAGAACAGATTTATCATGTTGTTTTAAGTGTTGGAATTTTTTACGCAAATCCCTTTGATAGGAAGAAGGAACAAAATAGTTACGCATAGCATCTTTTAATCTATTCCAATTATCAAGTTGCAAATACGCTTTGCAAAGATCAATCCACCACCACAGTAAAGCAAAATCTCTAAACTCACTAGTAGCTTGTCTAACTATAATGTTCAGAACTAAATGAGATATAAATTTTTGCTCTACAATCATCTCTCAATCAAGATAAACTTCAGCATCCAGAGAAGGGTGGGATGATAAACTTAATTTTAGCGAAAGGTTCGTATGGGGCACGATTTTTATTACCTCCTATACTTTGGCGGTTACAGCGTTGACGATCGCAGAATTTGTTGTGATGTTGGTCTCTATAATTATAAACATCATCCTTAGAGTTGTTCTCGTTATTAACTTCTTCTTTCTCTCTCTGTGGTGGTAGACGTCTCTCAAAGGTTGTCATACGAGCCGAGAGACGCTGAAATTTTTGGTTCATTGTCCGGAAGAGCATCTTTATTGCATTGAATTGCTCAGTCATCTTTTGATGGAACTTAGCAAGAGTGTTAGCAAGTTGATAAAAAAAATCACAAAATCCAACAACCAAAACACAAACAAAAGACTCAATACTACAGACTCTAAAATAAAATTATGCAAATGGCAAACACGGCTTGGATAGAAGAATACTTAACGATCTAATTTTTTGTTACGACTTTTCGGTAGACGATAAGATGAATGCATACTAAACAAGGATATATGTAAACCTGATGGTATACTGAAAATTCTGATTACCACTTTATGTGTACGTGGTTTTCGATCTTCTGTCAAGTCGTGGTAACTCTCAATTTGGTGGAGATGCGACATACAATCAATCAGAGCTCAAATCTACATGATTCAAACCCTGCAATCGTAGCATCATTTCTCCTCTGGTTATCAACCATGCACACACGATTGATCTCGTTAAAGAGGTTAATCTCAGCCTATAAATCGAAGAAAATAAGCAAGAACAAGAAAGAACGCAATTCAATTGCGAAATCTGAATTAATCTCATGAAGTTAAAATCTAACAAACCATCAAATAGCGAAGCAAAAACCTATCCCTATTAATGATGGCTCCTGTTTATATAGAGTTTAAGACATCTTTAGAGGTAAACTATAATACTAATGAACCTATAAATGATGCACGGCTCAGGAGCCAAAAGATAGTGTCGCAGTACCAGTGCAGTTTCTGGATGTCATCTTGTTTTATCGATTTCTGCTAATTTCAGTCAATTTGGAGATAAGACTGACACCTTTGAAAAGATTATCTTTTTAGCTTTTTATCCATATTTAGAACGTTTAAAACAAATCTTGTTTGTGACCTGGGCGGATGTTTTAATACGGACTGCTCTTAGAACCTGGAGACAACTTGACTTCAAGTTAGATTAAATCTCCTTTGAAATTTAATGTGCCTTACTGGTATTGAGTATCTCTAAGTCATTTTTCATGTTTCGTTTTTCATGTTTCTCTTAACCATCTCTAATGTTTCTAATTAAGATAATGTTATTAAATAGCAATCTATTATTTTAAAAAAAAAGTTTAAAAACAAGATCACCTCTAAATTTAGTTGTCATGCATGAGTTCTTGTGATTAAATCATCTATAATAAGTGAAGGAGTGCTATGTGTATCAATGAATACTCAATCACGCCATCTTGCTACTAATCCGATCTTGTCTGGATCTTGGCTTTTCTTCGAGGTGAGAAAGACTACTGGCAGTACTCGATGAGATTTTTACCGCATTTTCCAGCGGCGCTGTTCACTGTAGTGAACGTGGCGACAATAAAAAGTGGAGGGAAGGCTGCAGCCGACCGCCGCAGCTACCGCCGTTAAAATCTCATCCGAACGCGCCATTAGTACTCTTTCCATCATAAATATTTTATTTGTGTATATTTGTAATGTTTTAAATAAAATAAATAGTTAAATATTGATTTTAAAAGTTAAAAAGACCTTTATTTTGAAACGAAGAGAGCAAAATTTAAATGCCGTTCAGAGCTGCCTTTTTGCGAGTCTCCTGTGGAAACAACTCTTTCTTCTCTATCAATATAAAATATATCGTCGCTCTTCTGCGCACTCAGAAAAGAAATTAAGATGATACTAGTAGTACAGGAAGAGTTTTTGCAGAACGGCCATGATATTCTGCAAATTTTTACATCCTTTTGTTTGAACTTCTTGTGCCGGGCACCTAATTAATTGTATCTACAAGAGCCCTGCTACAGAAAGAGGAGCCCGTTACGGACCCGTTGGGGCACAAATATTAGTTGGTCCAACTGAGCCGGTGCAGCGAGGATCGGGCTTCTCGGCCCATTTAGGATCAGGCCCATCGATTGCTTTCCATGTACTCCCTCCCTTTTTTTTTCCTTCATGTCGTTCAGACAATGCTTAGCAGTTCATTCTTAATTGGTCTACGTTGTCTGAAACATCATCAATTATTGAACAGAGGAGTATGCTTCAAGCTTTCTTCATCAGGTTCAAATAGCATTTTATTCTATCTGGTTTTAAAATATTAACACCATTGATTTCTAATATCAAGTTTGATCATTCATCTTATTTATAAAAATTTCGAATCTGTAAAATTATTAGTTATGTTTTAAATATTATTAATGATAAAGCAAATTGTAATAAAATATATTTATTATATATTTTTAAATAAGACGAAAGGTTAACATTGATGTTAGAAGTCCTGTGTTTTGAAACTGAAGGTAGTACCTATAAAATTATGCTGATTCTATGAAATTCTCGTATGATTCTTATGAAAATCCTGTGTTTTGAAAAAGCAAGGTTCCGGTTAAAATGTGGGAAAGTTTCTCAATTTCTATATTTTTTTTGTGAAATTGGATTGGTTGCTATAAAATTTTTTCGTGATTTCTGTGAAATTCATGTTCCAACATGGGACTAAAGGTTCCGAAGACAGTTCGATTCTACATTGTATTGTTTTCTCTTTTTTCTGAACGTGAGAATATTTTTCTACGGGAGGTGTTCATTTTGTCAAACGCCATGAAGAAGACTAATTTCTGTAAAAACAAAAAAAGAGAAAATTTTTTAAAAAGGGAGAGCTGAGCTGGGCCCCCCCCCCCCCCCCCCCACCCAGCAAGGCACGCAGCCCCTCCATGTGACGTCCGGCGTTCTGGGAGGCCGAGGTTCCATGAAGGCCTCCGAAATCCCAGTTAATCCAACACGACCAGGTGGAGTCATCCCCGACATGCACACGATGGAGGAGTTTGAGGAGCAGGCACGAGTTCTGTAGAGCAAGATCGCGGATGCCCAAGCCTCCATTCTTCTTCGGCAAGCAGGACTGTGCCCAATTAACAAGGCACTGAGCACCCGAGACCGTGTCGTCGTCCGACCAGAGGAACGCGCGTCTCCGGGCGTCCAGAGCTGAAACCACACCAGGCGGTAATTGGACCGCGCCCATAGCATAACCCAATCACTTCCCAAACGCCACCGAGATGGATCTCGCCTCCTCTCCTCCTCACGCGTCGGTAGTCGTACCCACGCCGACCTCCCTTCACATTGCACCTAGGATGCTCGCGTGGCGGTGAGGCGGACCTAGTGGCAGCAGCAATGGTGGCGGCGGCGGCGAAGTGGGACAGCGGGAGCGAGGCAAGCGCCACCATCGAGGGTCGGAAGGCGGCGACAGCGTCAGAGGCTGGCGCCTTCGTGTCGGGCTCGTCGGAGGCCAAGGTCGACGACGGCAACATCCAAGAGGCTGAGTGTGATAGCCCGTACCTTGAGAGATACGAACAATCGATCTCATGATCATATATGATGTTACTCGACGAAGCGAAGACCATAGTACAGCTCAAGTATGATAAAATATATTACAAACTTATTATTTAAGTTTACAAATCACAAGTTTTCAAAATGTAAAAGTTACAAACCTATTACACAAAGGCATCCTATATACTAAGCAAAAGCAAAAGGATATATCGAGCCCATACAATGTACTTAGTAGCAAAAACCACTCAAGACGGCGAGCAAAGCTCTCAGTAAACGAAGCCCCTTCTGATAGAAACTGAGAAAGAAAAGAGAAACCACCTGCAACAGAAAACAACAATCACAAAGCCCTGAGCAACTAATATTCAACAAGACTTATCCGACAAAATAGCTATCTACAGCCGACTCTTAAAAATAAAAAGGCTGACTCATTAGGGTTGGCTATTTGCAAAGATAGCACTATGAGTAAATACTTACTTTCTTGTTTTAACGGTATATTAAATTATGAAAAGATAAATTTAATTTACACTAAAACTATATCATACAAAAATGTCAAATTTTTTTTGAGAGATCAAACATAATCATATTCCATATTGATTAACTCTTTACTACGATGTGACTCAAAGAGACTAGTGGTACTCGTTACTGTGAGAGGCAACGATTCGAATCGATTTACATCCAACTGAAGAATCCTGATTACACGATATGTACGCGCTTCTCAAAAGCCGTACATAGCAACCTTTCACACCAATGATACATAGCGCTGGCTCGATGCTCACCTCTTCCGAGCAGTGGTCCTACATACGATAACCACACTGAGTCTATCTATGGTTAGGCTCAAAGCTCTCCCTTTTATCATCTTCAAAAGAGAGGTTTGGTTACATCCAGTCACTACGTACATTGGGCTACATCAGTTTTCTGGGCTCATAGATTCAGTATGTAATCAGTACATATTCAAACTTGCTCAATAGAACCAACAACGAATGGTCTTTAATCAACACAGACAGAGCTATAACACATTGGCTATACATCCGCAATAGACATATACCGTGTTATTACTTACTTCTCTATCCGGTCTCCAATTTATTTTATATGACAAAATAATCCATCCTGTACCAATCCTATAGCTCGCAGGTGAAGACTTATTCACTCGACTTCTACCATTAAAAGAACTATTAGCTTAGCTCTACATCGAGTTATCTGTACCAAAATACTAACCTAAAGTAAGATTTTAAATGTAACTACAGTTTCAATCAACTCCTATCACTTAGTGCACATTACAAACTTACCTTCTAAAGTGATAAAAGTAAATAATTTAAAAACAGGATAATGCATCGAGACTTACCTCGGCTTTGATCAAAGTTAAATTCCTTAGCTAAGAAATTGGTGTCAATCGGGGTTTTCTGAACCTCATGATGATACTCCTCGATCTCCTCCTTATTTTTCTTAAATCCTATATGAAATGATATGCATACAATGAGAATGATGCACTTTTATATTTTTATAAATAAAAATCTTTTCAGTAACAATACATGAATTTAGAAAGTAAGTAATTAAATAGGATTATAAACTCTTTTAATATGGTTTTTGAAGACATAAAACTAATTTTAAAGCTTTCATAATATAAAGGGAATTATTTTTGAATTTTTCAAAATTTTACAGAATTTATTAGAAACAAATAAATTTATAATGATTTAAATACTAGATACAAAGAATAAATTATTTATAAAATTATTTTTTACCAAAATAAATTATAATATTTTGTCAAACCAATAAAGATTAAATAAATGAACAGAAAGTAAATTTTATAATATTTTTATATACTGATAAAGAATAATAATGCATTTTTTTGTTTATTAAATATCTGAATTAATTAAATTATTTTAATGCATAAAATATAAATTAGTCAGCTCCAGAATATAGTTCGAGAGGATCCTCAAAAAATTTATTTCACAATTTTTCGAGCTAGGATGAATTTTCTATGAATTTTACAAACTTAAACTGTTTTCTGGTAATTAAATAAGTCATTTCATATTTAAAATACAATTTTCAGCTATTTTTGGGTGAGGCCGCACGATAATATACAGGGTTCCCACACGGGATCCTCTCTGTAGCCACAAAAGATCCTGGTCACATTTGGATGGGGCCACACAGAGGGCCACTGGGATAGCCACACGGGATCTGGCACAGCCACATCAGATCCCAAGCCGAGCTCCACATAGCCGGTCATGGCGGCCGGTGGCCGGAGGCAGAAGCGCCTCACCAGACTTGAGCTTCCCGCAGTCCAACCAATGAAATCTTGGACAAAAATAATCTTCACATACTGAGAAACTGTCCGGGGTGGTCGCCACGGAAAGAAGCTCACCGGAAGACGGCTGGCAGCGAGCGCGGCGAACAGAAAGCTTCGACGGCGGCACACAGTCGGCGTCGTGGACAAAACGCTGGGTTTCGGGTTCCTAGAGCTTCACAGAAGCCTGGAGAGGGTGATGCCGAGCTTGTTGATATCGAGGATGACCGGAGCTGGGTCGTAGTCGGTGAGGCTCCTACATCTGACGAACGGCGACGATTTTAACCCGAACAGCTGCACAAACAACCATGTTTTCTCTTGAATCTTGAGTTTCAAAAGTGCGCCCATTAGTCTAGGGCCTAAAACCCGAGGGATTGAGAAGAGCTCACCGGAGTTGACCGGACTTCAGTCGGAAACGGCGGCGGGTCTGAAAGTTCGAGTTTGAGGAAAAATTTCAAATCAAAACGGTTTGGTGCGAGTTTGGAGGACAAGCGACAGAGGATGATTAAGCATAAGCTGGTGCACTTTTCTGTGGCAAAGATTTTGGAAGCAGAGGCGGCTTGGTGGCGCTGCTCCTCGGTGACGGCGTTGACTGAGCTCAAAGCAGCGGCGGCCACGGCGCTCGGCGGAGGCGAGGGAGAGAGTGAGAGAGAGATACTGAGATTAGCCGAGAGAGTGAGAGAGCGGAGTAATTTCAGGTTTATCCACGCCAGGCAGCGGCTCCAGCAAAGCACCCAAGCAGGCAGCTGCGTGTCGAGCCGCATGCACCTCCTGGTGCTGCGCAAGCTGTCCAGGGAAGAAGAAAAGCGGTGCTGAAGAGATGAAAGCGGTGGTGAGGCTGTCCCGTGGGCCAGGCAAATTTTCTTTTTCCTGCTTTCTTCCATTTCCAAAAATCTGCACTGTTTTAGATGCTAAAGGCATATTTCCCGAGCTCAAATTCTTATGAAATTTTATAGACATGTTTATCTATTTAAAATGAACATCTTTTATTTTGGGGCCATGTTTAAATTCGAAATGAATAAAGTTTTAAAAATTCAGGAAGAAAGTCAACTATTTGGAAATAAACATTTATTTGGACCCTTTAAACTCTTATATAAAGCTTTATATTTTTTTATAAATTCAAATTTTGATAAGGCCTTTCAAATAAAAATTTTATTTCACATATTTTCTCTGAAAAGTTTTGAACCTCCATTTTAAAATATGAATTTGAACCCAAATTTTGAAATTTTAGCTTGCATTCATTTGTTCCCTTTTTGGAGCTAAAGAAATTTTGAAACTTTGCAGAGTTATAACTCTTTTCAAGAGAAACAACTTTTATTTTGGGTCTAAGTTCAAAATCAAAATACTTTTTATTCTATAAAATTTTGAAGATAGGAAATCATTTAAAAGAAATAATTCATTTGGGCCTTCTAAACTTTAAATAAAATTTTTACAAAAAATTCTAAAATTCAAGGTTTTGCCAGAACATTCCAGATAGAATTTTTTTCACAATATTTTGTTGAATCATTGAACTTGAAAATTTTGAAATTTGAATTTGAAAATTAAAAATTTACTTGAACGGTTTAATTGTCTTTGAGCTCGGCTCCAAGGTTTCGACTTTGATTCAATATTCATGATTCTTTTTTATGTCGCCAAAAACATGGGATGCCACACTGAGTCGTCGCTCCGCGAGGGCCTGTCCCTCAACTCCGAGGTCTCGCGGTGATCCCTCTCCTCCGCCTCTTGTGCCCGTTCCTGGCTTCATGGGGGGGGGGGGGGGGGGGGCGGGGAATCGAGTTCTTCCCTGCGGTGGTCTGGGCGACATGGAACGAGAAGGTCAAATCTTTCCCGATAAAATGGAACAGCGGAATATGTTAGGTTTGGAGGGAGATCGGGATGCGGGAAAGGATCTTTGAGCGGTGACACCATTGTCAGAAATGCGTTCTTTCTTTCGATTTCGTTTGGTTTCTAGGGGACTGCTCATGGGAAGTCAGTGAAGGTCTCTCCATTTTGATCGGTTGTAGTAATTGGTCGTTGTAAATACTATATTAGCCCAAATTAACTTATTCCATACTTATGGGTACAAATTCATCTGTAATATTGATTGTGCTTTCACAATTTAATTTTTGCATTTTTTTTTCAGGACTAGCTGAAATCCAAAAGTATTTGTGTATTGCATTAGCTCAAATTAACTAATCTCTAAATGATGAAAGCTTTCTATTTTAGACATACTACACTTTCTTGTAATTATTATCGTCACTAACTGTGGGTTTTATCTGTATGCATTCAATTTTTAGGAAGCAAGAGCTCTCCTTGGAAGACCGGAGTATCAGAGGGGCAATGTGGAAGCTGCTCTGCGAGTATTTGATGGAATAGACCTTCAAGCTGCAATTCAGCGCTTTCAACCATCACTTTCTGAAAAACTACTCTCTAAGCGAAGTAACAAAGCCTTGTCCTTGAAGCATCTAGTTTATTCTTAATATATACTTCCTCCGTTTTTAAATTAACATCGTCGTTGATTTTTACAATCAACTTTGATCATTTGTCTTATTAAAAAAATTACTCAAATGTGTAAAATTTTAAGTTGTGATTCAAATAACTCTAGTGATAAATTAAATTATATAAAAATATATAAAATTTATCAAAATCTTTTGAATAAGATGAATGGTCAAAGTTGAATTTAAAAGTCAACGATGACATCAATTAAAGAACGAAAAGAGTACTGTAGTACTTTTCAGCATCTCACATAATGCAATTGATATTTTTTTTTTCTTCAGAAAATTCCCATTGGGCTAAACTTGCTAATTGCCTCTCCGTCAGCAGACACCAGAACAGGTGTTACTTTCATCTATGCCCATTGCCCTACTAAAAGAAGAATCTTCCATCCAAAAGATGCAGACTTAATAAACAAAGAGTAGGTGTTATCTCTTGACCCTTATCTCAGTTTGGAATGCCTGTCCAACTTCATATCCAACACGCATTGTGTGCCGAAAAGGTGAAAGAAGCTAATTAATCAGACTGCAAAAAGGGCAACTTGTAGCTAAGGAAGAATGGTCTATGGATCGATGTGATGCAAAGCATGTTATTTTACCTAACTCTAGGAAGTTTAATAATGCAAGATCGAGAAGCTCATCAACTGCCTGCATACTAGCACTACTACATGGATGTAGCCCTTGTCCATTGAATAGTCAGCGTACGTAGCAGGTTTAAAGATATGTTTATTTTTGCGAGTAAAGAAATGTTAAGTTCCTCGAAAGATATGGATATCTACAAGTATACAACAAGATAAGCATACTAAAGGTGATCAAAACTTTGTGTCATTTCAACATGATTAGCATAGGACTCTAGATTCAGCCGGTGAGGCTAGCTTGAGCTGAGTACTGACCTGGCTTGCCACTCGTTCGTTTCGATTAGTCGGCGAGGTAAAACTATTGCATCATCAATCACAGGGATAGATCACGATACAAACTGATCTATAGACTTTGGAGGATGGTATTTTCCTAGACAGCGAAAGGCAAGCACAAAAGATTTGCAATATCAAATGCCAGGCCCGTACTTACCGTCATTCTACATGTACAAGATTTTGTGATTATAAATGTTCAGAGATGATCGTGACTCGATCGGCAGCCTGAAGAAGAAGGCTGGGTGCAGCAGGTAAGCACTACTGAAGAAAATATGAACCTTGTTGCCTTACGTACTCCCTCTGTCTCTTAATATTAAGGATCAAATATAATTTTTTTATTTCAAAATATAAAAAATTGAGAGAATAAAACAAAATTTCTATAATTAGTTTGGTAGGTGAAGAATGTGTAGATAAAGATAAAATAGAGGGTAAAAATGTCTTTTTTTTCTCAGGTTATTTTGAAGTTGAGAGGCTAGAGTTCTTTAACGGAGGGAGTACTAGTATAGGTGTATTCCTAAAGCTGTGGCATCTTAGGTTAGGCCTATTGTTTAACTAACCAATCCAAGGCCCCTTCATACATCCAATCCAAGCATCTGTCCGTTAATCAATCTTGCGATCTTGCAGACCAAACAAACAAACCAACCCTTCTCGCCTTCTCGGGAACAGTACTACCGTATGCATGTGACTTGAAGCTCACAGTTCTCGATCGCGAAGGACGACTTGGCTAAATGTACAGCGTATATATACACATCATTACATCAAGCAGCTGCACGTACGGTACGTACATACGAAGATACGTTTGTACAGCGCGTACGTGCTCATGTAATCCGTGGCAGGTTTTTCGACGAATCCTTCGACAGCCACGGCTGGGACGAAGGCGTCATTGGTTGCCTGATTTTGGCCGAGCTGATCTTGTTATCCTCTTCGAGTGGTTGGGTGATGGAGCAGTACTAGAGCGTTGATCGTTACGATGCGGTACGTACTCAAGGTGCAAGGTTCAGGCAGTGCATTCCGTTTCCTTCAGAAGCCAGGGACAGTAATCCTGAGCAGACTGACGATTCAGGAACAACCTAGCCTAGCCTTGCGCGCTAGTAGCAGGCTTCTCGTCGACACATCATCGAGGCTCCTCTTGATCATCTGTCAGGGGATAGCGTCTAGCTCATGCATCTCTGTCGTTCTGTCTCTCCATCGATCGATCCAGTTGTTAAGATCGACCACTGAACAGCAGCAGCAGGATAGCTAGCAGCAGATAGGACCGGGTACTGAATCATCGATGATCGATGAGGTGATCGATTGAGACTTCGACACGAGCAACGCTCTGATGGCTCTGTCGATTCAGCTCTAGATCATCACCTAGCTAGAGCCTGATTTCGTGGTACTAGGCTTTTGGCAGCGAGGGACCGGCAGCCGACCGGAGGGAGACCTGAATGTTGATTCAGTCCTAATCGACATGAAAGAAAGCTTGGACGTCGGGCCGGGCGATCCGAAAGCGAGTCAAGTGAGCAGTGATAATATTCTCCTGTCTAGGGCGCTTTTCTTTTAGGCTCCTTTTGCTGATCCGACCACACCTTGAAATCACAGAAACGTCGTCACAATGATCTACTACTAGTCTTCTGCATGAAAAATGAATGGAGTTACAAAGACTCATCCATAGCGACGAAATCCAGATGAATCCCATCCAAACCTTAATTCACTATCTTTTTTTTTTCCAAATCCAAAGCGAACCTAACTGGTTACCACTACTCTACTTTGAGAAGACGGACGGGATCCAAAACCAAGATGGAACAGAGCGGCTCATGGCCTGTCAGGGCATGCATGCACCGGGTCGCGCTTTTCCATGGTTACTCCCCACATGCCATCTACTAATCCGATCTTGTTTGGATCCTCCCTTTCTCTAAGGGGAGAGTGAGACAGACTGCTAGCAGTACTCTAGTAGGCTTTTTGTGTGTCTCCCTTGAGGACCGGGCCTGGACGCTGTTCAGAGCCGCCATTTTGCAAATCTTTTTTTTTAATAATGGATAAAAATTCGGCTTTTGCTTAAAAAAGCTACAACCAATTATTACAAACCCGACGCACCAAAGTGTTAATTTTACTGAGTCTTCTATTATGAAAACAACTCTTTCTTCTTCTCTATCAATGTAAAAGATACGCCGCGCTTCTGCCACGAGAACAAAGTTTCCGGTGATAACACAGGAAGAGGTTTGCGGAACTGTCATGACTCATGATGATGTTCTGCAAATTTTTACGTCCTTTTTTTAATTTAAAGTTTTTGTGCCGGGTTTAACTTTAGGGCACTTTTCACATAGCTCCTAGCTGAGCCCGTGCAGCGAGGGTCGGGCTTCTTGGCCCATTTAGGATCAGGCCCATCGATTGATTTCCATATCTGCTTCAGGCTTGCTTCGTCAGGTTCAGACTTCAGATAGCGTTTTTCACATACGAAGTTAAATTGATTCTACGAAATTTTTCTACGAGTTTTGTAAAAATCTTGTGTTTTGAAAGAGCTCTAATGTCTCATTTAGAATGTGGGAAAGTTTCTCAATTTCTATGTTTTCTTGTGCGAAATTGAAGCCTTCTTTGAAATGTCGAAATTTTTCCCGTTTCATTAATTCCTGTAAAATTCTGTGTAATTTTTGTGAAATTTCTACATTCCAAAAAGAGCCCTGAATTGGATGCCATGAAATTACTTTTGTGATTCCAAATTATGTTACAGGCAAAGGTTCCAAAGACAGCTCGATTCTACATTGTACTCTCTCTCTCTCTCTCTTTTGTTTTAAAATGACAATGTTTCCTACGGGAGGCGTCCATTTTGCCAAGCGCCATGAAGAAAACTAATTTCCGAAAAAACAAAAAAGAGAGAGAAATTTGAAAAAAAATGGAGAGCTGAGCTCATCTCCCCCCTCCCAGGAATCGAAAATGCCAAGGAGCCCCAGCCCAAGCCTTGAACCAAGAGAAGAGATGGATCTCGCCTCCTCTCCTCCTCGCCCGTAGGTAGTCATACCCACGTCGACCTCGCCTCCCCTCACATTGCCCCTAGGATGCTGCGCGCCGGAGGGACCGCGCGGCGGTGAGGCGGACCCAGCGGCAGCAGCGATGGCGGCGGCGGCGGCGGCGGACGAGTGGGACAGCGGGAGCGAGGCGGGCGCCAACGGGGGCCGGAAAGCGGCGACGGGGTCGGAGGCCGCCGCCTCCGTGTCGGGATCGTCGGAGGCCAAGGTCGACGACGGCAACATCCAGGAGGCCGAGTCGTCGCTCCGCGAGGGCCTGTCCCTCAACTACGAGGTCTCCGCGATGCCTCTTATGTGCCTCTTGTGTTCATCAGGGTGGGGAATGGAGTTCTTCCCTGCGGTGTTTGGGTTACATGGAGCGGGAAGGTCGAATCTTTCCCGTTAAAATCCAACGGATATATAATGCTGCTTTTGGGGGTAGATCGGGATGCGGGAAATGATCTTTGAGCGGAGACACTATGGTCAAAAACGCGTTCTTTCTTTCGATTTCGTTTCGTTTCGAGGGGACTGCTCGAGGGAAGTCAGTGAAGGTTCCTTCAATTTGATCGGTATAGTTGACTTTTTTTTTGGGGGGGGGGGGGGGGGGTGTCATCTACTCCTAATGATCATCATGTTGACACAACTTTCTGGCAACAATGTTCATTATGTACTGTATTAGCTCAAACTAACTTATTACTCCATAATTTGGGTACAATTTCATCTGTAATATTGTTTGTGCTTGCACATTTTAGTTTCTGCATCTCTTTTAGGGTCTAGCTGAAATCCAAAACTATCTGTATATTGTATTAGCTCAAATTAACTATTTTCTAATGATGGAAGCTTTGCATTTTAGACGTACTACATTTTCTTGTAGCTATTGTTGCTAACTGTGACTTTTATCTATGTATATATGCAATATTAGGAAGCAAGAGCTCTCCTTGGAAGACTGGAGTATCAGAGAGGCAATGTGGAAGCTGCTCTGCGAGTATTTGATGGAATAGACCTTCAAGCTGCAATTCAGCGCTTTCAACCATCACTTTCTGAAAAAACACTCTCTAAGAGAAGTAACAAACTACGATCAGATTCGTCGAATTCTGGATCGCAGCATGCTGCAAGCCTTGTCCTTGAAGCCATTTACTTGAAGTCAATGTCTCTCCAGAAGTTGGGAAAAGCGATGGGTACAAATTCAACTTTTATCATACTATATAACCTTTTTTTGATTTTTCTTCTCCTGACTTTCTGAAGTCATTTGTTTGCAGAGGCTGCTAAGCAGTGTAAAAGTATCCTTGATGCTGTTGAAAGCATCTTCCAGTGTGGCGTACCTGGTGTCATGGTTGACCAAAAGCTGCAGGAGACTGTCAGTAAATCTGTTGAGCTTCTTCCAGAACTTTGGAAGCAAGCTGGGGCCTATCAAGAAGCACTCGCATCTTACCGCCGTGCTCTTTTAAGTCAATGGAATCTCAATGATGAATGTTGCACAAGGATTCAGAAGAGATTTGCAGTCTTTTTGCTATATGGTGGCGTAGAGGCAAGCCCCCCAAGCTTGGCTTCACAGACTGAAGGCTCATTTGTTCCTAGAAATAATTTGGAAGAAGCAATCCTACTGCTTATGGTATTATTGAAGAAGTACTTCCTTGGGAAGACTTACTGGGATCCCTCTGTGATGGAGAATTTAACCTTTGCATTATCACTCTGTGACCAGACATTTGTTCTTGCCAAGCATCTCGAAGAGGTTTTACCTGGAATATATCCTCGAACCGAGAGATGGCATAGTCTAGCGTTATCCTATTTTGCAGCTTCTGATAATGAAGCTGCATTGAACTTGCTAAGGAAATTGTTAAATAAGAATGAGAGTCCCAATGATATAATGGCCTTGCTGTTAGCAGCAAAGATTTGCAGTTCAAATTATCATCTTGCTTCTGAAGGAGTAGATTTTGCAAGGAGAGTGCTCAAAGAAGCTGAATATTCGGATGGTCATTTAAAGAGTGTTGCGCTACATTTTCTGGGGAGTTGCCTGGCTAAGAAGTCTAAAATCGCTTGTTCTGATTACCAAAGGTCTATTTTACAAACTGAGGCTCTGAAGGCGTTTAATGAAGCAAGATCGCTTGATCACAATAACCCAGACATAATATTTGACATGGGTGTCGAGTATGCTGAGCAGCGGAACATGCATGCTGCCTTGAAATGTGCAAAGGATTTTATTGATGCAACAGGTGGATCTATCTCTAAAGGATGGAGGTTGCTATCTTTGGTTCTTTCAGCACAACAAAGGTACTCAGAAGCAGAAGTTGTGACTGATGCTGCATTGGATGAGACCGCAAAGTGGGAGCAAGGGCCGTTACTTCGAATAAGGTCAAAATTAAAGGTTGCTCAATCATTGCCCATGGAAGCAGTTGAAGCATACCGGGCCCTTCTTGCTCTTGTTCAGGCACAACGAAAGGCTTATGGTACTGTCAGCAATGGCATAGAGGTTTGTCTTCTCAAATACCAGAATTAACACTGCTGAAGATCATAGTGCATTTGCATTTGCATTTTAATGGAATGTTTAAGGGGTTCTGTGAACATTATTTGAAAATCAACTGTGTTTGATTTTCCTTAGTTTGAACACTGTAGATGACCTGGGCTCAGATTCCCACACTGAGTGTGTGATCCTTCCCTCCAAACTGCTTTTTTGTATGTGTTTGCGGCTGAAATTTGCTGGCTTTTCTTTCATCACCTGCACACAGTATTGACACTCTAGTTTCATCGTCTAGGTTGATCATCTAGGCATTCCATTCACCTATCTTTCATTCCTAGCTGTCTCATTCTTTGTGGAAACTCTTTCAGGAGGAGGATAAAGTGAGCGAATTTGAAGTTTGGCATGGTCTTGCCAACTTGTACGCTAGTCTCTCCTATTGGAGAGATGCGGAGTTATGTTTACAGAAAGCAAACGCCCTGAAAACATACTCAGCAACAACACTTCATGCTGAAGGTGAGTAATTTCCTGTCACAGGCCCCACCAGTCAATGCATATTTCATTGGCTTTGGGTATGTCTGAAAATACCAACAAATCCTTTATGTCCCAAGCAAGATGGGTAGGCTAGAAATGAAACCCGCAAGAGACAAACCACAACGTATTACAAAAGGCAAAAAAGGAAAGGAAAACGAAGAAAAAAAAAAGAAAAGAAAAAAAACTGGGGGATGTCTGAAATCTATCAAACAGTTTATACCTACCTAGTTTTATTTGCATGCTGCTATAAATAGATATTAATAAATATTAAATAAAATGTTATCAATTCGACCAAAGGCACACTTTGGCCCTGCTTTATATAAAGCAAAAGGAAAACAGAGTTTCTGCTGGGATCAATCAGCTTACAATCCGCGCACAAAATCCCAACTACTAGAGAAAACAACACACTAGCTCCCCTCTCAGAACCCCCTCTAAGCCCACGATTAACACACCAGAAACACTTCACCTTCCCATCACCAGCCTGGGCCAGTACAGCGCACACAAGCATCAGTATCAAAATTACAAAAACATTCAGTCCAGACCAGAAAAACTATCGACTAAACTATAAACGCCATAGAAACAACTTTAACTCCAAGAGGCAAGTAGCAGAAAGTTCTTCATCCTGGTTCCTTCTTCATTGTCACACATCTTATCCTGTCCGTCATCAACTCCACCACTCTCCTATCATTTCCTGTGTCTAGTATCTTCCACCGCTGCATAAACGAAATCAGTTTAAAAATTATCACTGAAGGGCAAGCAATGATCTTCTTTTGGAAGACCCAATCATTTCTATTAGTCCATAATGTCCAACATATGCAACCAAATAAAAAGAGCAGAAATTTGTTATTCTTGTGGTCACTTTTCAAATAAAACGTTTGCCTAAAATCTTCTACACTCGTTGGGTAATGTTGCCAGTTCAAGCTCACTCTAATCACACACCACAGATATTTCGCTATCGGACACCAGAACAACAGATGTTCCAAAGTTTCTTCTTCCTTACAAAGTTGACACCATTTATCTCCTTTCCAGTTTTTTGCCCTTAAGTTGTCTGCAGTCTGCACTCTATTTTGATAAACCAGCCACATAAAGTTCTTAAATCTTTAAAGGTAGTTTGGTTTGCCATAGTTATCAACTGTCTGCTGGTCTGTTTGCTTGTTCTGTGCAGCGTCCATTTCAGTCAGACGTTTACAAAACCAATGAAACATATCCCGTGTTAAATTTGTTATGTATCCTGAATCCATGATTCCTTGTCTTTCCAGGTAACATGCATGAGGCGCGCGACCAGATAAAAGACGCACTAGCTGCATATTTCAATGCTCTCTCAACGGAGGTAGAGCATGTGCCTTCCAAGGTCTCCATTGGAGCACTCCTCTCTAAACAGGGGCCCAAGTACCTCCCCGTAGCACGGTGTTTCCTCTCGGATGCCCTGCGCCTCGAGCCCACGAATCGAACGGCTTGGTTCTACCTAGGGAAGGTGCACAAGCACGACGGCAGGTTAGCTGATGCTGCCGACTGCTTCCAGGCAGCCTCGATGCTTGAGGATTCAGAACCGGTAGAGAGATTCAGGTTGCTGTGATAGTATATCATCTAAAGCTACATGAGGTTTTCCTTTGTTGTCGGCAGTTTTTCTCTTCTTTTCTATTTTTTGTTTTCTGTTTTTGGTACATAGCTGGGATGAAACAGGATGCCGGCTGTATGTTATATTCGGGATGGACAAATTCTGTAATTTGTTACTCAGTGGCACCAACACTGTACAAGATGCAAACGCCATTACTACATGTTTATTACGTAACGATTACACTGAGTATTGACAGTTACTCCGTATGCCTTTTTCCTTTTTGTGATTCTGTGAGAAATCTATTTTTTGTAACAAAGTTTCCACCAGCTTTTTTTATAGTAGAAAGCAAATAAATAGACCGGTACAATGGGAAATGCTTTTCATCCAATGTTAAGTTCAGCGAGAAGCATCCCTCTTTCTCACCCACGTGAAATTCAGGTGATTTTTTTATCAGCAAAGTTTCAGGGTTTCAAGCTGATCAAGAAAGAATAAAATGTTTCTTGCTGTCAACTTCAGAAATTGAATTCCTGGCCCATTAACATAGGACTCGGCGAAGCTACCAGCAGACCGATTCTTAAGCAGGCCGTGGTGAAGCGACGAGGCCCACGGCCCAGCCCGTGTCCTCGCGAGCTCATTCAGGTCCGGCGTGCCGTGCCCGTGCGTCCTCGCGAAGCCGGAGAGAAGGGAGGAGGAAACCCCCGGAAGGGAGGAAGGTAGCGAGCGGCGGCGAAGATGGTGAAGGCGCGGATGACGACCGCGGACGTGGCGGCGGAGGTCAAGTGCCTCCGCCGCCTCATCGGCATGCGCCTCGCCAACGTCTACGACATCACGCCCAAGGTCAGTTCCCGTCGCTCCAATCCCTCTCCCTGTCTCTCGAGTCGCGGCGAACCCCTAGACCGCCGCGCTCCAGCCCAACGGGGCGCTGGTTTGGTGCGCGAGCCCAATCGGACGAGGAAGCGGGGTTCCGCCTTGGGCCGCTGCCCGCCGTGATCGGGGAGTGATTGGCGGCGGTGGCTTTGTATTGGCACTGGATTCGGGCGTGTTCGGGGATTGGTGCAGGGTAACTTGTGTAGCTTGCTCCAGGGATAGTGGTAGCAGTTGGGTAGCTAACTTTGGAAATGCTTAGCATGGCCTAGGGCATATTAGTTACTGCTGTTCGTTGATGGTGGTTCGTGTCCTGCGATTTTTTTTTTCCTATCAATTTCAATATGCTGAATACGCTAAGCTGTGTGCTGATAGTCTCGACAATTGATGCGCAATTAAATCGTTATGCTTGCTTATGTGCTATTTTGAGAACAGATGTGTGTGTGTGTGGGGGGGGGGGGGGGGGGGGGGGGGATGTTCTAAACATTCTGTGTGGTTTGGTTATGTCTTCGACGCTCATTTTTCTAACCGCAAAAAAAGGAGAAAAATCAATCGGATCATCACCTCAAATGGATTTCATCGAGTGCTGCTGTGAGATTTTTTTTCTGTCCGTTTTGGATGGTAAACTTTGACGTGATGGATACACTAAGCTGTGATCTGATGGTCGTGGTCACCTGGAATGGATTTGATTAAGTGGCTGGATTCCCTGTGTAATTGTCAACATTCTGTGCATGTTTTTGCTGACAAATCTTTATGCACTCGGACAGACTTATCTCTTCAAGCTGATGAATAGCAGTGGGATTACCGAGTCAGGGGAAAGCGAGAAGGTTTTGTTGCTTATGGAGAGCGGAGCCAGGTTTCACACCACCCAATATGTCCGGTGAGATGCTACTCATTGTCCTTCCTTGATGTTTATACTGTTACCTTCCTCCAGAACATTAGTATCTGGAGTGACACGTTTATACTACTGTGCAGTGATAAGAGCACCACACCTTCGGGTTTCACTCTTAAACTACGAAAGCATATTCGTAACAAGAGGCTTGAAGATGTCCGTATGCTTGGATATGACAGGGTACTCTTCCACCTTCTGTTATTCGCAGATAACATTTGTACCCAGCAGCTTTATATTTCTGTTGATTGGGCCGTCTAATGATTTTTTTTTTGTTTCAATTGTTCAGATTATCATTTTCCAATTTGGACTTGGTAGCAATGCACATTATATAATTTTGGAGCTATATGCACAAGGAAACATCCTTCTCACAGACTCAGAATACACAGTGATGACATTGCTCCGTTCTCACAGGTTACTCTAATTTGTGTAATCCTGATTTAAGTCTTCCTATACTTTATCAGACACCATTGCTTGCTTCATGGCTGCATTAATGCCTACATACAGAAAATATCAATGAGTTATTTACAAATGCGACACGCAATTCATTGTACTTATGGATTTTATGTTTATTGTATTTATTTTTCTATTATACAATCGTAGAGATGACAACAAGGGATTGGCCATTATGTCGCGTCATCGGTATCCGGTAGAAACTTGCCGTATTTTTCAAAGGACAGACTTTGCAAAGTTAAAGGACACACTGACAATGTCTGGTAGTGTTGATGATAAAGTGCCTTCAGAAACTACATCTGGGTCAGCTAATGCTCAGGAACCCTATGAATCCGCCAATGATGGAGGGCATATTACTGAGGTATCTGAAAAACCCTTGAGCAGAAAAGAAAAGAAGTCTGCTGCAAAAGCTAAGCAGTCCGGTTCAAATTCAAAAGTCAGCGATGGTGCACAATCAAATAAAGCTACTCTGAAGACAATTCTTGGGGAGACATTGGCTTACGGTCCTGCATTAGCAGAGCACATCATATTGGATGCGGGGTTAGTTCCAAGTACAAAGGTTGGGAAAGATCCAGAGAGCAGTATTAATGACAGTACTCTTGAGGCTCTTATGGAATCTATTACAAGGTTTGAGGACTGGCTTGTAGATATTATATCTGGTCAAAGAATTCCTGAGGGCTATATTCTTATGCAGAATAAGATGGCGGCTAGGAAGAACCTCACACCCTCAGAAGAGTCTTCTACTAATCAGAAGGTCTCCCAACTCTTGCTGATTGTATTTCAAAAAAAGAAAAACTCTTGCTGATTGCTTCTTTTTGTACTCCCTCTGTCCCTTTTTATAAGTCATTTTGGGTCCGGGCACGAGAATTAAGAAAAATGGAAAAGGTGGGATGTTCTGAAAACGAGAAAGAGAGAGATAGAGTGGAGGTGTATTGGGAAGAGAAAAAAGTTGTCTCGGGAAGTGAGAACGACTTATAATTTGAGAAATTTTGAGGAGTCCAGAGTGACTTATAATTTGGGACGGAGGGAGTAGTAATGTGCAGATCTGTTATTTAGCTTCATGCATAAGACACAGGCACATTATCACATAATTATGATCAATGCTAAATTGTTAAGTCAATATACTTATTCTTGTGCTGTTTCTGTATGCAGATTTATGATGAATATTGCCCTATTCTGCTGAATCAGTTTAAGTCAAGGGAACACAATATATTTGAGACGTTTGATGCTGCAGTAGATGAATTTTATAGCAAAATAGAAAGTCAAAGGGTGAATCAGCAGCAGAAAGCAAAAGAGGATTCGGCGGCTCAGAAGCTGAATAAAATTAAACTGGATCAGGTGATGTACCATAATTCTAATGCAAACTTAAGATTTCGTATGTTGTAATTTTGTGCCCATTTGAGGTTTGGTACTATCCTTATTTAATATTATTTTAAGTAACCTTACAGTCCATTTCTGTCTTCTTCCATGCAGGGGAATCGTGTACATACATTGAAGAAGGAAGTGGACCATTGCGTAAAAATGGCAGAACTAATTGAGTATAATTTAGAGGATGTAGATGCAGCAATTTTAGCCGTCCGTGTTTCCCTTGCAAATGAAATGAGTTGGGAAGCTCTTACTCGCATGATCAAAGAGGAGAGGAAGGCAGGCAACCCTATCGCAGGTCTCATTGATAAGCTAAATTTTGAAAGGAATTGTATTACTCTACTCTTAAGCAACAATCTAGATGTCATGGACGATGATGAGAAAACTGCGCCTGTGGAAAAGGTATGTTCCTCATTCCTCAAACACTTAGTCTGTGTCCATTAATATTGTCTGTAGCCGTGTAGCATGAAAACTTGGTTAAACTACTGAAGGTTTTTATTATTATTTTCTGGTTTTGTTTGATCTAGTATTCCTGAAGTTTAGTGGCTTTCTATTTTTTTCATTATTTGATTCCATCACATCTGTTTATTCATTTGTTCAATACTTCAATGTACTATACATTAGGGATTAATGCATTTCTGTAACTGCCCTCTCTGAATTTGTCAGGTGTATTTTTTTTTTCATATTACCAGACCGCCATGTAAGAGTGCTAGTTCTTGGTGAAGTGTCACTGACCCACATTAACTATTTTATTATATTAAAGTAACTCTTGTTATTATCTTATGCTGCTTCTATTGATGTTGCGGATATTTCTTGCAACTATACATATAGAATGTGATATCAATATATGGCATACATTTTTTATTGAGCGTGACACTTCCTTTTTGTTCTTACAGGTAGAGGTTGATATATCCCTTTCTGCGCATGCAAATGCCAGGCGTTGGTATGAAATGAAGAAGAAGCAGGAAATTAAACAAGAGAAGACTATCACAGCTCATGAGAAAGCATTCAAAGCAGCTGAGAAGAAGACACGTCTTCAGCTTGCTCAGGTACCTTGTCATTGTTATTATGTTAGAAGCAAGCATTGGTTGGTTGACATTTGATTCTTGCTAGCTAATTTTAGGTTTTTAATGAACCCTGCATAATCCAGTGTCCTCATTGTTTTTCTCTAAAAGACAATTGCATTATTCATTTGTTTTTCTAGATAGAGCAGAGGTATAATTTATGAGAGTTCAGAAGACAATTCTTTTTTGCACTGTTTAGATGGTAGTTATTATGTGTTTATTGTTATGGTTTCTTGAAATTCATTTAATTTGTTGTATCTGTTGGATGCATGACATACATATCTGGACACTGTAGGAAAAAACTGTAGCTGCAATCACTCATATGCGCAAAGTTCATTGGTTTGAGAAATTCAACTGGTTTATCAGCAGCGAAAATTACCTGGTTATCAGTGGCCGAGATGCCCAACAAAATGAGTTGATTGTCAAGCGTTATATGTCCAAAGGCGATCTGTAAGTACAGTCATTTCTATTATGAATTGAAAACGTTCATGGTAGTTTTTTGGGTTGAAAATGTGCCTTTTTGCTATATATCATGAAAAACAAACTCCAACTATATTTCCTCATGATGTTTATGATACTTTCATATGTCGGTTTTGTTCCTTGAAGAGCTTTTTAAAGGTTCTGGTTGCTTTTGCATCTTCAACAGGTATGTGCATGCTGAGTTACATGGAGCTTCCAGTACTATTATCAAGAACCATAAACCGGACACTCCAATACCACCTTTAACACTAAACCAAGCAGGGTGCTTCACTGTGAGTTCAGGATTATCTCTAAACATTTTATGATAACAATTCAAAAAGTGAGTGTCTGAGTGCTCATATGAATTGAACATTTTGGTATTGGGATTCTGCTGCAGGTTTGCCACAGCAAGGCATGGGATTCAAAAATTGTTACTAGTGCTTGGTGGGTGTATCCACATCAAGTTAGTAAAACAGCTCCCACCGGAGAATACCTTACTGTTGGTAGTTTTATGATCCGTGGCAAGAAAAATTTCCTTCCACCTCACCCTCTTGTTATGGGCTTCGGTATCCTCTTCCGTTTAGATGAGAGCTCCTTGGCAGCTCATCTGAATGAACGGAAAGTTAGGGGTGAAGATGAGACACTCCAAGAAATCGAAGCAGAGTCTAGCAAGAAGCAAAGTAATCCTGAATCTGATGAAGAGATTATTAATGAAAAGGGTACAAATGGGGAAACATATGAAGATGAATCAAACAGGGAAAATACAAATATTCAGCAATACAATGATCGTGGTTTTTCAGATCTGTCTACTAACGATGGTAGTATCACATCATCTGAACCACTGGTCCCAACCCAAGCTGAGGAAGACTTGGACCATGTGAACTCAACTTCTAAGGAAGAATCAGTTGGTGCTTCTGTTTCTTCTCAGCTTGATGATTTACTTGATAGAACTCTTGGCCTCGGCCCTGCTAAGGTTTCTGTTAAAAGCTCTTTGCTCAACAGAAGCCCTTCAAGTCTTGCAGAAGACAATGATGATCTTGAAGTGAAAAAACCAGCTGTAAGAGATAAACCATACATATCGAAAGCAGAGAGAAGAAAACTGAAGAAGGGCCAATCTACTGGTGAAGATGCTAATGATTTCCAAAATGGTGAAGCTGTTGAAACACTTACATCACAGCAACCAAAAAGCAAGGCAACAAAGGCTGTTTCTGTAGCAACTGAACCAGGTAATACCCAACAAGAAAAGAGCAAGGGAAACACAAATGCTGCTAAGTCTAAAGTAAGTCGTGGACAAAAGGGCAAACTTAAGAAGATTAAAGAGAAGTATGCAGAGCAGGATGATGAAGAAAGGGAAATTCGGATGGCATTACTTGCGGTAATAGCAACATTTGTTGTTTGATTGTTCCTAAATGTATGATGCATGTCTTTTTGTACATCAATTTTGACATTTTACTCTCACCTGTACCAATTTAGTCCTCTGGAAAAGCTTTGCGAAAGGAAAAACCTACAGAAGATGGAGACGGATCCACTGGAAAGCAATCAAAACCATCAGCTGGTACCTTCTCAACTTCCTCTTATTTTTAGCTTTGTTTACTTGCAATGACTGCTTTGCTTCCCTGGATAGAGATCATGGCTTATTGTTCTATGTAGTCTGCACTGTAGAAACTTTGCCTGGATGCTGCAGTAATGAACCGTTTCTTGGAATTTCATTTTGTCTTTGATGTTGTATACTGTTGGTTTGTTAAATGTTTATCCCTCATACTGAGCTGTGCTCTGTAAATGATGGTGCAAGTTATTGTTTTCCATATTGGGCTTTTCAAACCTTTCACACATTTACTCTTGCAGGTGAAGATGACTCATCAAAAATATGTTATAAATGCAAAAAGTCAGGTCATCTTTCTCGTGATTGCCCAGAAAGTACATCTGAGATGGATCCAAATAATGTCAGCATGGGTAGAAGCAAAGATGGTTTGGGCACTAGTGCTGCTCTTTCTGGTGGTAGCGGTGCCATGGATGAAGATGACATTCAGGAGCTTGGTGATGAAGAAAAAGAGAAGTTGATTGATTTGGACTATTTAACTGGAAACCCATTAGCAAGTGATATTTTGCTTTATGCTGTCCCTGTGTGCGCCCCTTACAATGCATTGCAAACATATAAATATCGTGTAAAGATTACCCCCGGCACTGCAAAGAAAGGAAAAGGTATGGTTCTCTCTTTATGGTTCTGGAACATAATGGAACGTCAAATTCTTTGTCTACCATTTTCCTTTTTAGTATGTCTAGTATGCTGATGCTCAAGCATGTTGGTTACAGCTGCCAAAACTGCCATGAGCTTGTTCCTGCACACTCCTGATGCAACTAACCGAGAAAAGGAGCTGATGAAGGCATGCACAGACCCTGAACTGGTGGCTGCAATTGTTGGAAACGCCAAGATCACTGCACCCGGCCTAACTCAACTGAAGCAGAAACAGAAGCAGAAGGGGAAAAAGTTGGCAAAAGACAAGTAGTTCAAAGTCTTCACCACGGACTGAAGTTTTGATCCATCCCTGATCCATCAAGAGGAGTTTCATTTGCAGACTGAAATATTTCGATTTGTTCGCGGTGCATCTGTAGGTAGCAAAAAGATACATTTGATGCTTGTAACAAGGTAAAACATCTCTTCGAATGCAACGGAGACAACACTGGCCAGAGTCTATTCTACAATGCCTTGTCTCAGACTCTCAGTACCCTTGCGTTATACTCTCTCTATTATTAAATTATTATAGAAATCTAATTTATTTTTTATCTAAAATATTCCAACGATAACATATTAAAAAATTGGAGGGAGCACATGACCAGATTTTTGTTTAATTTAGAAAGCTAAAGATAAATTTCAAATGGGTGTTGCATATCCACTATTTGTGAAATGCTTACATGGTTTCACAAGTTATATTGGTTCCTTCTGTTTCCATTAGACATTGTCAAGGCTGTGACAAACATTGCATGGCATTCAGCTATACAAGAAGAATAATAATCTGTGCTCTCCAGGCCACAAAGCGTTGCTTGCAGCTGTTGTATTTGCATCTGCATTCCTACTCCGTTTTCATGACCCTAAAAGAGTCCATGACTCTTCTCAAGTCGTTCTCTTCCTCCATGAACACCTGCTCGGGCGTCTGCAACCGGAGCTCGTAGAGCCGCTTGTTCTCAACGCCGAGGACTGACAGGTACCTCCGGTCCCACTCCAGCTTCTGCACCCTGTCCTGCGGCATGACTGCAAGCTCATTGTTGCTCGCGTAAGATTTTATGTTCACCTGCAGAGAGAACCACAATAGAAATCTGAGTGATCAACCATTTGATAAAGATAAAGGGAAATTCCAACAACAGTAGAAAAGGCTCCTTTGCCTAAACCGAAGGAAATTTGCTGTGAATGTTTGATTCACCTCTACTTCGTAGTAGAGCCTGCCATCATCAACCATCTTCGACGATGCTGAAAGGACATTTGATTCGCGTCGAACTCCCAGCCTGGTCGACATGAATTCTGTCAAGTACTGCTTCAGCACTTTCTCTGCAGCCTTCTCCGGAGGGCCTAGATCCTCGACTGTTGCATACTTCGATGATGATGGGGATGACATTTCGACTGATATATTCTCGTCCAGAACGAACGGATCCCTGAAGAATATGTCTGCACCAGCTCCTTTGACCTGGATCCAGTTTTTCGGATACAAAAAAGAGTAACCATCAAATGCATCGATGTACTCCCTGAATGTACCACCAGTTGTCTCAGCTAAGGTGATCTGCGGTCTCAAAAGTAGAACTGTCGAAGTCGATAGCATTGTGGACAGGACATGCCTCCTGGGAACTGCAGAAATCTTAGTTTTTGTAGTTTGCGAAGATTTCACAGTATGTAAACAAGTAATCAAGCATAGATAAAGTCCAATTTGTGTGCCTGCATCAGTCATTTGTATACTGCATATTTATTGTTACACATTGCCGATGAAAACAACAATAAATAGTTCAGTTTGCAGCTATCTTATTAGAATCAAAGATTCTATGAGGTTGTTATACCTGAAAATAGTTGTTTCAGATCAACTTACAATGTTTAGAATGCAGTAATTAAGAAGTTGTGAAATACTATAATGCTACAGGTATTGGTATACCAGAGAATGTTTCGTGTTGTGTGGACCATGAGGTTGTGAACTATATAGCTACAGTTTGTTTTCCTTTTGAAAACCGTGACATGATGACAAATTTGGCACTATCTGACTGTTGCTATCAGCACATTTTCTAGTCGCATGACTTTTCCACGTCATGAGTCATGACTCCTGAATTACGACTCTGTTACCATCAATCCCTCTCATTAGTTGTCTGTACTGAAGTGTAAACTGGATACTAATGTTTGAATATTCAGCTCTATACAGATAAGCTGAAACTGTTAGTGTACTGAATTCAACTGTTTGAATATTTCAACAGGGTTATACATGATGGCCAGCACTAAGTAACAAAGGAAACACAGAATATGTTGCTGTACAGCTAGCAGCTTTTGGAGCCTTGCTCTGGTGCAGTGTACTTCAAACTTGTAGGCGCCCTCTTTGACAAATAAATCAATAGCATGATCATAGGTTGTGTGCCATCAATCGGTTAAGTTTTTCCAATTTGTCTATTTGCTTGCCCAGCAGATAACAATTATTCTCGACTAATAAATTTTAGATCTATCCCTATTAGCTCACAAGTAACCACACATCAGTCTTTTTTCCATGGAAGCAATCTTCAGGCTATAGCAGTTTTCATAACGGTCATTCAAACTACAACACATCCATGTGGAAATTGGACCTGCTGCAGTGAACTAACGTTGCTGTCCACAATTCCAGGAACAATGCAGCAATTCCATGATGGTGTTAAATAAGGCACATGCGCGTGCCCATTGAATCGAAGCATGAAAGTGGCAAGAAACCAGGTCATATGTGATCACTATCAAGGCTACATTTTCAAATGCAGCATGAGGACTTCTAATTGCTCTTACAGAGTATGTGACTCAAAGAGCATTGGAGACAACAAGAGAATGCCAAAGAAAATGACTGGAAACTGAGGACTCATCAAACCCTCGTGCCTTCGTCAGATATGGAAAAAATAATTACAGTCCAGGAAATGTTCCATCCATCAATATTTGTGGAAATCCGACATGAATCGCATGTTTGAACCGTTTGCGAACCATCCTGACTAGAAGTCCGAAATAGTCAAGTGAGTTTACTGAATAGTTCAGTGCTCCCAAACTTGTATGCCACTTTTTCTGCCAATCTTCCATTTTGTCTACCCACATTCAGGGAAACTGAGCTAGAGGATATCAAACTCCCAAACTTAAGGTCTAGAAGGCTAAATTTCGGCTAAAATTGCCAGCATTTTCTTACCCCCAAGCCGAAAACTTGTCCAAGCAGCACCCTTTAGTCACAACTCACAAGTCACAAATGAAACCCAGAAACCAGAGACGACAGCAACCAAAACGACCACTGCACACGATATTTTTTTAGGAATCTTCGGTTGGCGTCGGCGGCGCCAATTCATGAATTTAGCGCGCCACTACAACCGATACTCGTACAGAGAACTCGTCAAGAACGAATTTCTAGCTAGAATGCTGCACGCGCTTACCAAAGAACCCATGCACGGAGCCATGGATAGACTAGAGAGTAGAAAGAACGACAGTAGGCGTACCAGCTGGGAGGCCGCCGCGGCAGTGGAAGGAGACCGAGGGGCGCGGTGCAGTGGCCAGCGGGCGCGGTGGACTCCTCCTGCCGCGGGAAAAGCCAACGGCGGAGGCAATCATGATGAGCGGAGCTCACCTTCGCTGCTCAAGTGGATAGCTCAGCCTCAGCCTCAGCTCACCGGTCACCGCTGCCCCGTCGACTCCCAGTGCAAGATGAGATGAGATGAGATGGGCCCGTGCTTGGTGGGCTTTGACGTGGGCTTCTAATACATTTTGTTATTTACAATTTTAAAAAACAAAATATAAATCTCACATGACGTCTTTTCCATCGGAAAAGGATGGCCCAGCTTTCAGCGGCTGCGGCGCTGCAGCAGCGAACACAGTCGTTTGGACATAAATGCACCTCTCTAAAGGGAAAAAAAATTATAAAAAAAAACATATACCTACAACTTTATCGTAATTTCCGTATACGCTGTTGTGATAAACTTTTATCCTAAATTGACATTGTTAGGTCTGAATTTCTCAACGTTAATTTCAATGGCATATAAGGGATTAATAATTAATAATCACAAAGGTATCCATTCCGGTACATGCCACGGATAATGGCATTGTGGGGATTGAATAATTAATTATCTCAGTGGCACTGAAGGGATATCAAACAAGTTTATAACAATGATATATAACGGGCTATTCCTATCTTTTTTATAATTCTATACTCACTGATAGGATGTGGATCATAAAGAGTTATACTTGTGACCTGACTGCGTGACCGGCCTATAGTACTGATCGATCTGGTCCTCGCAACTTCTAGCTAGCTAGGTTATTTAATTCCGATCCCTCTATCAGTTCACAACAACCAGCACGCCGTCCTTCGTCAACAGTGGCCATCTTCAGACGAAAGCAGCAGGGTGATAGTTCGTCATGCCCGTTACGGAAGAACAAGAGCAGGCCAAAGGAAGTGTAGCTAGCTACTGACCCAAATCAAACGCACGTGCGTGCGTGACTTGAAACTCGCGCTCCTGACCCCAAATCAAACGACCGTTCCACTAGCCAGCTAGGTAATCCATGGACGCACGCAGGGGAAGCTCGCCGTGGATCCCACGCTTGACGATGAAGTCTAAGCCGGTCAAGCGCGCGCGAGGTGCATGCATGCATCTTTCCGGTCATGTCCCACTCGATCACTCCACTCTTCCATCGACATCCAGGGGAAACTGATCAGCCGCGTGCGTGCGTTTGTTTGACAGGCCGATGCGCGCTTGAATTCCACGTGTTTTACCAGTCAGCAGCATGCATCTTCCGATCCCCTCAGGAAGATCGCGGGCAGCCTGAGGAGTGAGGACGATGGTCTGCGCGCCGTGCGCGAGGTCGCCGGAGTCCTCCGCGCTTCTTCCGCGGGCGAAGGCCACGTCCAGCCGCGGCGGCGGCCATGGCCATGGGATCGAGCTCCGAGCTGATCGGAGCTCAACTCAGCCGCCCGAGTTTCTGAAGCGGCGGCGTCGGCTGCGTCACAATGGTCTAGCTCGTGCCTGCATCATCGTTGCCACGTAGGAGTACGTACGACTGGTATACGTACACAGCATGGGACGTAGCGTCAGTCAGATGGACCGGGGGCTCCTCTCAATTTGAGAGTAAAATTCATGCTAACGTAGTAATTGCTACAGTATCATGAATTAGGATATATTTTCATTTTTTCCGATCGAAATCAGTGCACCAGATTCATTGCTACAGTACAAAGAACAATATACGTGTTATAATAAAATATACTACAGTAATATTTAAAAAATAAATTCGCTACAATAGTAATGCATATTACTGTTTATCCTTATATCCTACGGTACCGAGAATTTTAGAACCCGATTCTTCTTATACAGAGTATATGTTCCCACTTGTTCTCAAATTGAGAGGAACCCGATTCTTATATGTTCCCACTTGTGCTCCACAGTCGCTGAACCAATAGGAACTTCAGGCTCCCGTAACGACCGGCCAAACTGTCTGCAGGTTGCAGCAAGTCTGATCCACTGGCTCACTGCTATGTGTGGGCGTGCTTCAACGTCGGCTAGCTGGAGGTTGCTTGCTTGCTGATCATTCGTCAAAGTTTCAGCTGGTTCGAACAATTTTATCTCCTCAAGGCCAAAATCAGGAAAAATTTTATCTGGCACCGGTGCCACCGGATCCGACTGGCAGCCACTCTCCCACTACGCCACGTCGCCTGCACTAATTATCTCTTAATCACCTCGTAACTTCCTTTCCGAGATTTCTATTCTTTCCCACATTGCCCTCATAGCTCCTGTATTATTTTCTCATGACCACAATTTGGCAATCTTTAATATTGTAATTAGTGTAATACTTCTCATGTCTCTAAACAAGTGACATTTTTTACTTTTTAATCATCGTTTGACTATTTATCTTATTTAAAAAACCTACGAAAATATAAAAATAAACAAGTTAAGCTTAAAATACTTTTAATAATAAATCATTTCGTAATAAAATAAATATTTTTTCATAAACTTTTGAATAAGATGAATAGTCAAAAATAGATGTTTGAAAATATAAAAAGAAAGACATGGAGTATTTTGGATGTGACTAGCGTCTGATATATTATTATAAGCTACTTATTCAACTTTTACATCACCGTGTGTGCGTTGGATTGGCATGCCAATGCTGCCGAAACGCGAGCCGTCGCCGTTGCTGCCACTGCTGAAACATCACTATCGCCGCTGCCGAAACGCTAACTGCACCGCCATCGCTAAATTGTGATCATGAGAAAATAATACAGAAGCTATGAGGGGCAGTGTGGAAAAGAATAGAAATCCTGTAAAAAAAAAAAGTTACTCCTACGAGGTGATTAGAGAATAATTAGTGCAGGCTACGTGGCGTAGTGAGGAAGTGGCTGCCATTGGGGATCCGGTGGCACCGGTGCGAGAGAAAAATTTTCCCCAAAATCAGTCACTGTACTCAGAAAGAATCTTCTAATGGTTGCTAGCTCTTGCGTCAAACACGCAGTTGCGCATGTACCAACCAACCTGTAGTCCAATCCGGTGCCGATCGATCGTGCTCGATCGACGTAGACAGCATCTGATCGACGACTCTGGAGTCAAGGCATTTGGCTGAGCGCCACAATGTGTAAGAAAAGTATTTTTTTCAACTGCCAGTCAATATGAACACGGTGCTTGAAGAGGTATCCGATGTATCTTCACTTCTTTAATTAATTTCAGCCGTTAATTTTTAAAAATTAGTATCGGATCTACTATTTTTTTTTACCGACTCACTATTTTTTACCGAACTCATCATTTTAGTACCTTTACTCAGTATTTTTTTATTTTTAAATGTTAAATTTAATCAAACAAAGGACACTATTGTATTATCTCTCTTTAAAATATGCGTGAAGAATGAGTAACAACAAGGATGTCGTAGTCAGTTACTAGAAAAAGAGAAGAAATGGGGTTGGGTTGGGATTCTATTTCTCGCGAAAGTAATACTGTACACGATCATTATCGGAGAAATATATAGATCTTGATGATGTATACTTTTCTTGTTAGCGTATACGAAGGAGAACTTTGCTCCACCAAAGAAAAGATTGTCTTGAAGTTTACCTTGCTTGACTGGCTTGCAGAAAATGGATCATCACTGCATCACATCCACATACCATGATGAAGTCGTACCATTCCAGCTGATTTTTGATGACTTGGCTAGGTTATTGTTCTAGATCCTATACGACCACAAGACGTGGACATCCATGGGACCTCGAGACTTGGACAGGTCTCGGAGCTAATTTAGCATTTCCTTCTGTTCCAAAATACGCGTCGTGCTAGAGTACCACCTGCAACAGTTTAAATTGTGACCACTCCTAAAACACATTAAAGGCCATGTTGATCCTATAGACTAATTGTTAGTTGACTAAAAATTAGTCTGTTTTTCTCTAAATGGGTGGACTAACATTTGGACTAATTTTTAGTTCACACATGGACTAATTATTTTCCTATTAGTGAGCGAATCATTAGTCTCAGGAAAAATAATTAGTCCTACATCCAACATGCACAAACTAACAATTAGTCGGAGAGAGGGGGTGTGAAACAGACTTTTCATTGCAAGTTGGACTAATAATTAATGCTAACTGACATTAGACTAAGCTAACTAATTATTAGTCTATACTAACAATAAGTCACCGGGATTCAAACAGGGACTAAGCTGTCCAGAGATAGACATGGTGTTTTGTGATCAACCGTCGTACAAGAAGATAAATTTAATATCATTATACTTTGTTATTTTTTCAGTATATATTTAGAGATAGAACCGCTCGATTGATCGGAGGTCTACATGAAAGACTATGCACATATCACCCTGGATGAAAATTAATTAAACCACTCTGTGAAAATTAGTAGGGCCTAGCTACATACTTCCTCCTCTTTTTTTACTGTCGCCGCAGTTCAAAGTAAAATGTACTGAAAATGTTGTCGTCGGACTGTGTTCTTCCGCACCTGCCCCTCATCTTATTCTATCTTTCTATCCCGGCCGTCGCCTCTCTTGCATGTACAGCACCTGTGGTGCGTCAGGTGCGACGTGTGGCTGGGCAAAAGAAACTGAGGGTAGAATCGCTAATTCAGTGTTTCCTTAATGCAACCGAAGATGTCGGGAACGACAACATTATCGAAGCGGAGGGAGTAGTATCAAACACTTGACAAAAGAGGAAGTACTGACAACAATCCTTCCAGTTGCGTGGAGCCTATGGTACCAAGGAACTGCCTGTTGCTGCTGGTTGCGAGTTTGGCAGCCTGCTATATCTATACGCAGTTGCAATAGATACCAATCTTAAGAATGTGGCACCAATGGACTCATTGTTCTCTGATATATAGCTGTACGCACATGCGTCTATAGCCGTGATGGATGGATGGATGGATGGACATCCTTGCATACAAGTGTTAATGAGCCGTGCCTCTTCTGGTTAACGTTGTGCTGCGTCGGAGAAAGTAGAGGGGATGCAACACCGTGATTGGATTGGATGGTGGTCGAGGTAGTTAAGCAACCTCGCGTGCCCTCCCATGCCTCAAAAGTTGATAGCGCCATGCATGCATACTCTTTGTGATGTGATCGATGGTGGATGCGATGGCATGAAATGAATTCCTCTTTTCTATGTTAAGAATATAGTATATGTTTCTGCAAGGAAATAGTTTTAATTAATTAACCTCTATGTGTAATTATTCGGTCCATAGCTAGATAAAGAAGGGAACCAAAAAAGAGAGAACTAAACGGCGGTGTACATTCATCTAACCCTTCTCCTGCTCGATCGGCAACGTACTCCGGCTGCTTTCGACGCAGCTTGGGAGCTAGCTGAGCTGATCGATCAAAGCGTGCATCTTGGGTCGCCTTGACACGCGCGGCGCCGCCCAACGGATTTTAAGCTATCGATCGCAAGAAGAGATCGATCGAGATGCATGGGCCGTCGCGTTGTTCACGTGGCGCCACCCGATGGATCAAAAAGCGTAAATCATCAAACGCGTTTCGATGGTCAGAGAGTGGTGCGTGGCTTGGTTTGTCGATCGATCGATCACATGGGCACGCATTGATCGATCCATGCTAATTAAGGTGTTGTCGTCATCAATTTTATTGAGTTGCATACACCAACTAATTGACACCAAAAGATTAAGCTGACGTGAAAATATGAACAATTCATAGAGTAGAATACAATTTATTTTTAATAAATTATATCCGTTATTATTCAAATTCGAGACCTCTGACTTTGATACTATATTGAGTTACATGCACCAAAAAACTTAAGCTGATCTTCGAAAATGGTTTGGGCAGAGCACACAAGCCACCTCGATCGGGTTTCTTTATTCTTTTTTGCTTCCTTGGATCGCCGAAGAATTTTAGTCCACATGTACAAACCCCTCTCTCTCTCATCGTCTATAAAAGGACATAACATCCTTGCCCACTACACTAGTCGACTCGTCCCTCTTCTCTCCACATTTCTCCCTCCCAAACTCGTCGCCACGCCTAACCCCAAGAGCACCAACACCACGCGCTTATGCTAAATCGATCGACCAGCAACAGCAACATGGCTTCATCTCCACACAGTTGTCACAGCGCCACGGCGCCGGCGCCCACCACCGACGCTTTGTTCGCACGCTCCTCCGGCGTCGCCGTCGACGTCGACGGAGGAGCGGGGCAAAAGGATCAGCTGATCCGGCGCGGCCCATGGATGGTGGACGAGGACCTCGCCCTCGTCAACTACGTCGCCGCGCACGGTGAGGGCCGCTGGAACTCGCTCGCCGCCGCCGCCGGTACGTACGTACTCGCCTTCTCCCTCTGTTTCTCCTCGCTTGCGAACGCAGCCATATACACTGGTTAGCTCGGGCGTGACTGCGATCGAGGAGCATGCAAGCCGTCCGGACGTCCCGGCGGGTTAGTTCCTGATGTCTGATGATGTTCGTCGTGATGATGGTAACAACTTGCAGGGCTGAAGCGGACGGGGAAGAGCTGCCGGCTGCGGTGGCTGAACTACCTCCGGCCGGACGTGAAGCGCGGCAACTTCACCGCCGACGAGCAGATGCTCATCCTCGACCTCCACTCGCGCTACGGCAACCGGTAAATAACAGCCGATCTCACCACACTCACGTCGTTCTCGTTCCAACACCAAACTGCCGGTCGATCAACTCGTCGTCGTCGGCGTCGCTACTGTTCCGGCCGCCAGGTAGCCGATCGGTCTATTGTACGTGGCCGAACACGTGTCCACGTATTAGTACGCACGTGCACGGTTCTGTAGATGTGGACGTGTACTTGAAGCACGATCGGTACCGATCGGTGCGGTGTCCTCTTTGTTGTGGATGGACGAGAAGAGACGACGAAGACGACCCATAAGTTGCAATCCATGTTGCCCAAGTCTTCTTCTCAAAGTGGATGCGATTCCGTCGTCTCACACCTGGCATTTGGCAACTGTTCATGAAAGCGGCTCGAGTTCCGGAGTTGCACGGCTCTCTATCGTCTACTACTTTCTCTCTCTAGCGTCTACATGCTACATGTCTCTTGTTCTTTAACTAGTTTATTATTATAACTTTAGCATATTATCTTTTTCCTCTGTCTAATAATTTCGTCTAATTATATATCTCCTATATATTGCATTCCCTCTAATTATAATTGCATAATTGCCCCATCTTGAATCAGGTGGTCGAAGATCGCGCAGCACCTGCCAGGCCGGACGGACAACGAGATCAAGAACTACTGGCGTACGCGTGTGCAGAAGCACGCGAAGCAGCTCAACTGCGACGCCAACAGCAAGCGGTTCAAGGACGCCATGCGGTACCTCTGGATGCCGCACCTCGTCGACGGCCACCGCCACCACCTCCACGCCGCGGACCACCAACAAAAGGCCACCGCCACCGCCGCCAACCACGACGGCTACTACCACGCCGCCGCCGCGCTGTCGGCCGGCGCCATGGGCGTGCCCTCCTCCTCGTCGGACTCGTTCGCCACGACAACCTCGGAGTCGTACGAGTACGACGCCGGTTTTCCACCAAACTGGGAGCCGTCGTCGTGCTACGACAGCGCGGCGGCTGGGGGGCTCTACGCCGGAGAGATGCTGGTGCCCGGCGGCGGCGGGGACTGCTGGGTGCAGGAGACGAGCCAGCAGCAAGCCGGGATGATGTGGCCTGAGGAGCAGAAGGCGGCGCTGGGTGTCAACGGCGGCCAGTTCGAGGACGCTGAGCTGAGTGGGTGGGTCCAGAGCTTCTCCGAAGCTGGCGCCACCGCCGAGAATAATAGCTTTTGGACCTTGGAAGACGTTTGGAAGACACAATGATAATGAAAAGCAATGTTTATGCAGTTTACTATACATTGTTGGCACATAGTTAGAGGGTGTCTTATGAAAGGTTATACTACGTAATTCGTTTATCCATGATTGCTAGTATTAAAACTTTTTCACACTTCTACTATATACACATTCATTCAAGTGTGCCACAAATGAATTCTCTTCTATTCTAAGTACTTAAAATCTAAAACTTCGATCATCATACGGTTAATTACTTTCCCATATTATAGATTATTCCAACTACTACAAAGAGATGGAACCGGATCACCTGACATCACGTTAGATTGAAATTATGGCCAACATGTGGGCTCAGTCACGACAGGTCCACATGTCAGCCACAGTGTGAGATCGCAAGTTGGCCCGTTGCAAAGAGATGTACTACGAGTTAACCAGCAGCAATTTAAAGAGTTTGAAACGGTTAAGCAGCAGTATACCATCAGTGGAAGAAGTTAATTGGCTATATACATGTCCCCTTGCATTAGCTTTTCTTTCTCCTACATTTGCCTTGCTCACAATCTGAAAAGGGAAAAAGGCAAGCCACCTACAAGAAACTAGGCATGGCCGTCCACGCTGTATCACTTTACTTACCTTATGCTCCCTTTGTTTTTTAATTGATGTCGTCGTTGACTTCTAAATTTAATTTTGACCATTCGTTTCATTTAAAAAATTTTAATAAATTTTATATATTTTAATATAATTTAATTTATTATTAGAGTTATTTGAATCCCAGCTTGAAATTTTATATATTCGAAGAAATTTTTTGAATAAAACAAATAATAAATTTAAAAATCAACGATGACATCAATTAAAAAAGAACAGAGGGACACAATGCTAAGGACTCCATCAGACCATCACCCAACTGCCCAAGTCACAACACGCTGCATCTTATCCTTCGATTTGCACCCACATCGATCAATCTCACCTCATCATCTTATAGCCTCCTAACTAAGGATTCTTTCAAAAAAAAAAAAAAGAAACCTGTTGGATCAAGCTCGAGTCACGTGTCGGAATCCCCATCCGTCAGATAGAACCTTCGATCCGATGGTTTGGCACAGGGTACTTGCTTGACCGTGACAAGCAGTTCCGTGCAGTAGCTTCTTCCCATCGATCACGCGCGGTCAAAACGGCGGTGAAAACGAAAGAACGGCAGCACGTGCGTGAAAACTGACCTGTGACGCATCCATCCATGCATGCAGAGGGCCGCGAGCGATCGAGCGCGCTACGAACGGCCCGGCCCCGCTCATCACGGGCTTAGCTCGCGAGAACGTAGGCTGCCGGTGCCAGGTCAAACCTGTCAGCTGCTTCTCCTACTAGTCGGCGCTCCTTTTTCCGGCCGTCCAAGTCGGCGGCGTCGCCGTCGATCCATCGCCGTGGGCGTCCTCTACGGTTAATAAGGACGTGCTGTTTCGCACAGAGGTGGCGTAGGCGGTAGTGGTGTTAGAAGATGATCTCCTGTTAGGTGGTCCAACGGTCAACTAACTTTCACTCGCGCTCTGATCAGAGGTGTTATATAGAGGGAGGGTGGAGGAGTCAGGGCACGAAACACGAAGTTGACCATCGTCTGAACTCCACCTTACATCTAAAACTCTAAGTTTGATATTTGAGAGTGCGCTGCCAGCGACGGAAATGCCCATCACTGTCATCACACCCTCGACTTCGACCTCGACCGAAGTCGACTGAAGACCCTCTCTTTTACCCCGACCATCGCCGCTCAAGCTCGAACTTCACCGACTTAAGAGAGATAACGAGATTGTCTTCCTTAACGTCGGCAGAGCCGACCACTGAAGGTAAAAATCAACTCGCTACACTGTCTACTCACTGGACAGACTAAAAGAAAAAACATCCATCAAGTGGTACTTCTTCCTCTCTTCATGTTCCAGGTGGCAGATACCTGGTCTGTACTTCTCACATCTCTCTCTCTCTCTCTCTCTCTCTCTAGCCTGTAATCAATCAGCTCGCCGCCAAACTCGCCGGCTTGGGTCTTGCCAGGGTACTGCATCGTCGCAGGGTCAAGCTCTCTTTGGAACGGGGAATTTTCTTTTTTATTTTTTATGTTTTTTCTGTGAAATTTTGTGAGATTTTTGTAAAAATTTTGTGTTCTAAAGAAGGCCTAAATGAGAATGATTCGTTATCTGAAAAAAGAAGAAGTCTGTTTCAGTGGACCAGCCGGTAATTAACACGGGAAGCATTTCAGCTGCAGCGTAAGAGGATGCATGCACGCTGCCGGCGAAGATTTATTAGTTGTAGTATATTTGTAGTTGTTGCAAGGATGCGGAGAATCATAACCGGCATTATTATTTTTGAGACAAGTCAGCATATTTTGGCAGCCCCGAGTGCGCCACGTGTCCTATCGTCCTTCCAGCGGGTGATCGGGCTGCTAGTTTTGTTAAAAATGAAAATGTCCTGCTAGTTTTATAAATTTGAAAAACATGATGTTATTGATAAAAAAAATTTTGGAGGCGTAGCTAATCGAGTTGGTATGGAGTTTCAGGCCCGGAGCTAATCGATCGTGGGCCGGCCTAGCTAATCGAGTGCAATCGGCCTGGTCAGTTGGGCCTCTGTACGGATGTTCCCGTCTACATGGACCGTGGGCTGAGAGCACCCATGCACTCAGATGGGCTTTGACGCGCCAAGCAGCTGCTCCTGCAGTCTACTGCCTGAATTCTCATTTTTCAAGCATACATTCGTATAAAAATGGTATTTCCTCTGTATTAAAATTGTTATCGGTGTTGATTTTTAGTGTTAACTATTTTTTTATCTTATTATAAGATATAAACACCTAAAGATGCAAGTCAAATTTCGAATACATTAAATAATAAAATAAATTGTAACTGAGTGAGATGAGTTGTCAAATACTCCAGTAAAATTTATGAGCGACAATGTTTTAAATACGGAGTAGGTATACGTTTGCAATGATCTTGAGATGCAAGCTGTGGCTTTCAATGGCATACGCTACGCTACAGCGTGTAGCAAAGCGACGATTTGCTGGCAGGTGGTACTACATAAACCTGGACCCATTTATTATTATAAGACCATCTCGATCGATCCAGAACACCGCACCGAGGGTTCAGTTTTTACAATTTCGATTTTTTACCGCTGTGATTCGATTTAAGCGGTTCATCGTTTTTGTTTTAAAAATTAAAAAAAATTAAAATTTTGAAAAAAAAACTGAAAATTCAAAAACCGATCAAACCGAGCGGTTTACCGCTTAAACCGATGAAAAATCGCTCAAACCGATTTGATTTCAAAATAAAAAAGGTAAACTGTAAAAACCGATCAATAAATCAGAAAAACCGATCGGTACACTGTAAAAGCCAACCGATTTTCTCTCAAAAATTTGATTTTCAAATTTATCCGATTTTTTCAGTTTATTTTATGATTTTTATGAAAACTGTCAAACCGGTAGGGTGAACTACAGTTTTTCAAACAAAACGGTAAGTTGAACCTTAGACCGCACCACGGCGACGTCGATCGGTCGATGGGATCATGATCCAGCACCGAATTCAATGCAAATATATATACACGAAAAATGCTCGTACTCTAGTTTATTTTCACAGTAATTTTACAAAAATTTTCAAAAAAATCAGTTTAATAATTCAATTTCATTACAATTAATTTAGTAATTTAATTTCACAGAAATTTTTTTTAAAAAAATAGAGAAAATTTCTGTATTGTAAAAGAGACCTAAATGGAATCCCTCTGGATACCTTCCAGCCAACTCGAGGATTACGCCAAGGTGACCCTTTATTGGCTTACCTCTTTCTGTTTGTAGCTGATTGTTTGTCGAAGCTGCTAGATGCAGAGGCAAGGAATGGATATATTGAAGGAATAAGAGTTTGCCGAAGAGTTCCAGAAATTTCTCACCTTCTTTTTGCAGATGGCAGTCTTCTTTTCTTTCGAGGAAATGTGCAACAGGCATCTAAAATCAAAGAGACTCCAGCAAGTTTTTGTACCTGTACGGGACAATCAGTTAACCATGGCAAGTGCTCTCTGATGTTCAATGCGAATTCAGATCCAGAGCTTCATGCTGTTTTCATGCTGTTGTTACTTGTCCACATGCAAAAAATTTAAGAGAAGAGATGAGGAAGTACTGGTTCTTGCCAGAAGACAAGCAGTTACAGTTTTCGGGTGCAGAATGGTTACTACCTATATTATCTAACATGGATGAGGATGGCCGAGCCTGCTTGCTTCTGCTGCTATGGCGAACAGAGTTTGTGAGGAATGAAATAACTCACAACTCCCGAAGGCTTACCATACAAGCTTCTGTAGACTTACAAATTTTTGGAAAGAGCTGCGCACACTTGAACATTGTCGGCGTTTTGACCACTAGTACAGTAAATATACGATCATAAGAGAGGTATATCTTCGGATTCGATGTGGCTTAGTCTGATGAAGACTCAAGTAGATTTTTACCTGGTTCGGACCACCTCGAGCGGTGTAATACCTTACATTCAGGGGTGGATTATCTCGATGATAATGTTACAGAGACGAGATTCTCTCTCCGTGAGAGCACCCGAAACGTGGGCGAGTAGGGGCGCTTGCTCGAAAGGATGCAAGGACTCTGGGCTCTAATGGAGCTCGTGGATTTGTCTCTCGTGTGTTCGTCGTGTTTCTATCGCTCCTCGGGTCCTCCGTATAGAGGAGGCTTAGGGTTACAAATGGTGGGTTCTACGCGATCCTGCCGTCTCGCCGACATGTGGGCTCTTCCGCTGCTGTCGCCATCATTTCGCTTCGTCTAGACGCGGTCGTGACCTGTCACATCACGCGCAGCGGCGAGCACTGTGGCACTTGTCTGGCGCCGCTGTGCCGGCTACAGTACCGTCGTGTCTTGTTCAGCAGCTGTTGCAGCTTTCTGCTGGAGTGTCGTCGTGGTGAAACTCGCCCCGTCCCGTTAAAACGGATGGCAGTTGACTAGCAGAGTAAATATACTATAACGCGACACCTACTCTCTAGGGGTCGCTCCCAGAGGGTCAGCTTTTGGAGGCCGGAGACTCCGTGTCTTAGCGCGGCTAAGGCTTGGCCGTTGTAGATTGCCGCCTGAGAGGTCGAATCTCGTAGTCGCTCGACCCCTAACTCAAGGTCTTACACGTTCGAACACAGACTGTCAGGTACTCGAGGTACGTGATCCTGACAGTAGCCTCACGAGCCGGACGCCGTTTGTGATCTCTGGTTGAGACGGCGTCGGGCTGGTCGTTCCCGAGGTTCATTGTGCTCTTACGGGGATGCGCGAGCGCGCCTGTAGGGAGTAGCTCCTGAACTCTCGAACGAGCCGGAGGGTCGGTCATGAGCTAAAACGTTGCGCGGACCATCATTCGTCGATGGTTGATTCTACAGGGGCGCGCACGTGCTCGTAGGCGTAGCCCCCGAGCCCTCGAGCAATCCGGAGGGTCGGTCGTGGGCTGAGTATCGTGCGGACCATCATTCGTCAATGACTGATCATATCGGATTCGTTCCGTAGGCCTAGCCCTCGAGCTTAGAGGCGATCCGGGGGGCCGGCTGAGTGTTGCTCGACGATCGAGGTTGGACCGAGATCGGTCTCGGTTTTTCTATTCTGTAAGACATCTGGGAAGGGCCAGTTTCGGCGCGGTCCTTGTCCGTGATCAGCGTCGCGCCTAGGACAAAGGCATGATTAGCTTCTGATCATTTGAATTGGTCCGGTGGCCTCGGTTGTCGATCAGCCAATCGTTAGAGGTTTTGTTTTGCGTGCACGCGTCGTTTCGACTATCGAGGTCGGGCCGAGATCGTTCTCGGTCTTTCATTCGGTGAGACGCCTAGATCGGACCGGTTCAATGCGGTTCCTGCTCATGATCAGCGTCGCGCCTAGGCTTAGCCATGATCAGCGCCCGAACATTCGGATTGGTTCGGTAGCCCCGACTGTCGGTCAACCGATCGTGGGGGGCTTCGTTCGCTCGTCTCCCTTTATTCGAATCCGCCGCGACGGTTACGGTGATCGGGCGGCTTCCGTGCCTCTACGTGGAGGGCAATCGGACCGTTTAGGAATTTGAACCGCCGGTCGATCCGAGCAGTTGATTTGAATTCGATCGGACGGTGGCGAGGACGCGGCGGTTCACGCACCCGCGTCACGTCGCTTGCTAGTCGTGCTTCGACAACCATCTCGTCGGAGTAATTGTTACCGTCATGTCCGCGACGGAGGCGGTGAGGTGCGGCCCAGACCCGCTCGTCAGCGGGTCGGACGCAGACTATTAGGGTGCGCTTCGGAGCGCGACCCTACGATCAAGCAGTTACTCCTCGGTCGATCGTGGGGGGCGTGGCCGATCGAGCAGTTACTCCTCGCGCTTCGGAGTGCAACCCTACGATCCGAAACATGGGCGAGTCGGGGGCTTGTTCGAAAGGATGCAAAGACCTTGAGCTCTAATGAAGCTCGTGGATTTGTCTCTAGTGTATTCGTCGTATTTTTATCGCTCCTCGGGTCTTTCTTATATAGAGAGAGGCCGGTGTTACAAATGGTGGATCCTACGTGATCTTGCCGTCTCGCCGACAAGTGAACCCTTTCGCTATTGTCGCCATCATTCTGCTTCGTCCAGACGCGGTCGTGACCCGTCACGTCGCGCGCAGCGGCGAGCACTGTGGCGCTTGTTCGAGGCCGCTGTGCTGGCTACAGTGTCGTCGTGTCTTGTCCAGCAGCCGTTGCAGCTTTCTGCTGGAGTGTCGCCGTGGTGAATCTCGCTCTGTCCCGTCAGGACGGATGGCAGTTGGCCAGCAAAGTAAATGTATCATAACGCGGCACCTACTCCGCAGGGGTCGGCTTTTGGAGGGCAGAGTCTCCGTGTCTTAGCGCGGCTAAGACTTGTCAGTCGTAGATTGCCGTCTGAGGAGTCGGATCCTATAGTCATCCGATCCCTAACTCGAAGTGTTGCGCGTTCGAGCACAGACTGTCAGGTATCCGGGATACGTAATACCGACAAACATAATGAAGCAACAGCAGACCTGAAGGGGAAGCAAATTATAAGATTTTCCATGAAAAAACAAAAAGTGGATAATGTGCACGACAGACAGAATCTGAGATGGAGTCCACCTCCAGAAAGATCAATGTTGATGGTGCTTTTGACTCGGCAACAGGAAATGCAGGTTTGGGAGTAGTCATCCGGGATGAAAATGGTAAGGTTCTTCTCAGTTCCTGGCGCACATTGTTTACTGTCCGGGACGCGGAAGAAACAGAAGCGATGGCGGCACGGGAGGGCATTTTGCTGGCGGCTGAATGGTGCAAGGGGGAGGGAATTCTGGAGATGAATTGTGCTACGATTGTGACAATGTTGAAAAATCGTACCAATCAAAGGACAGGCTTCCACTTTATCATAGAGGACTAAGAGGAGGCGCTGGAATCAAGTCGTTTGCTGCCAGGTTTTGAGGTGAATTACGTGAGAAGAGAACAAAATAGAGTTGCCCATGAATTAGCTCAACTAGCTAAACACACGAAACATTCTGCAGTTTGCCGTTTACACTCTTCGATGTGTGTAGAGCAATTGGTAGCTCAAGAATGTAGACCTGTTTCTGATGAATGAAATGCTCTTTGTTCTGTCGCAAAAAAAAAAACAAAAAAAACAACCCAGGATAAGCACCCACATGGACGGATCGATTGATGGCTCCCGTCTTGATTTCGCATTTGCTGCGGTGGAAAATTGATGGAGACCGTACTGTAGTAGCTATAGCAGTTGTAATAACTGATCACACCGATCGGATCGAACGGGGCAACGCAAGTGGCAGACGAACGGATTTCATCGATTTTTATCCACTCTTAATTATTTTAACTGTGTGACTTGCAATTTTATCGAAGCAATAACGTATTAAGATGCAGAACAGTAGTAGTACATATTACGCGTAAAATATTCCGAAACAAAGCGATAAGCAGCAGGGTGGATCACAGTGTCATCACAATTGTCGTCGTCTTTGGTTTCTTTCACTGCTTCCTCTGTCGTGGTTGTAGTAATTGGCGTGGCGGCGGAAGGGCGGATCAGTTCTTGGCGGCGACGGCCTCGGCGTGCACTGTGTCGGTGGTCATCTCCTTGAGCTTCTCCTCGACCTTGTCGATGCCGTCCTCCTTAGCCTTGCCTTCCTCCTCCTTGGCCTTGCTGTCGTCACCCTCGACGGCCTCCTTCCCGGTCTTCTTCCCTTCCTCCTTCGGCTGCTTCTCCTCTTCCTGCTTCTTGCCCTTCTCCTCCTTACCACCCGCAGCGTCCCTGCTCGCAACCTCAACAGCAGGCTTGGTGGTCACAGGCACGGGCGGAGGACCGTCCGCCTCGAACGCCTCGACAGGGAAGCTCCTGGACAACCCGCCAATCGCCTTGCAGATGAGCTTCCCGGACGGGGGCTCGTCGAGGCAGATCTCGTGGAGGGTGACCCAGATGAGCATCTCCTTGGCCTTGACGCCTGTGATCTTCTTGAGCCGGCCGTGCTCGGCGACGGCGGACACCTCGGTGCCGTAGGACACGTGCCGGCCCGCCTTGGCGAAGTAGTGGTCGACCTTGCGCCGCTGCTTGAGCCACACGAACCCCGTCTCCTCCACGTACCCGCACTCGATGATGTCGCGGAGCGGGAGGAGGCCCGAAGGGAGACCGGTTTCTTGGAGCAGGAACCGCGTCTTCTCTTGACCCGCCGCGTCGCCCACGTAGATCTCCGCCTTCGCGCGCACGTCGTCCGGGATCGCCAGCGTCATGGTGGGGAGGGCGGGACGTGAGGGGAAGGGAGGCAAGGAAGGAGGCTCTTTGCGTGTGTGCGTGTGGTGGTGCTGTGCTGCGGCGAGAAGCGTGGTGGAGTGGGGAGCATGCGGGGCGTGCTTATATAGGAGAGATCTATGGTACTCCTATATCTGGTGGTTGGAGTAGCAGGGTGACGAGCTAGCTTATGAGTGAGGGTGGTGTGGTTGGCGGTTGGGAGTGTGTTTTGTGGAAGAGTGATTAATTTGATTATTTTTGAGTTGATAGGTCAGAGTGGATTCTGTTATTAGCACTCCCTCACCAACAGTGTCAAGTGGTTGACATGACATGACAGTATTTCTCGTATTGCATCGTGGTCGGACATACTCCGTAGGCGATGAACTTGTTAATTACAGTTATTTGCACTTTGGCCATGTGTCTAAAACCATGTTTCAACATGGCATCGTTTGAAACCGAGCCAGAACGGCGGTGGTGGATTAGCGCTCTAGGAGCTTCTGTAATTACCCTGTCACTGTCACTGTCACTGTGAAGAAGGCCATCCATCCATCCATGGCCACGGCTGCCTCCCAGTCCCGTCGCGCTGTCGCATCGAGTGCGCCTGCGCGAATCCAGCCCAGGGGCAAAAGAGAGAGTGAGATCGACGCCGTCGGTGTCCGGATCCAACGGTGAGATCGACGCCGCCCAACTGCCCCGCCATAAATGGGATTAGTTGGTCTGGGGGAAGGTCGATGGCGAGGGCGGAGCTGCCCTGCCCTGCTGCACTGGAGTGGAGGGGACTGGAGTCATCACTCCGTCTCGGTTGGGCATCAATGGTGCGTCTTTTGGAAACGCAGATTCGTTTTGCTAAATCTCCTTTGTTCTCCTTATGAAATCTGCTCCATACAATTTCTTTCTACAAATTTTCTAAGGAACTTGCAGAGATTTTATATTTCTATATTTTTTATATGAAATTGAACAGATCGCTATTAAACTTTCCCAAGTTCAAGATAGACCTACGTAACGTTGAGGAACTAGCACCGCCGGACGCAGGCCGCGGACGGCGGCTGTTTTGGAACGGAGTCAGCCGAATGCCGAGAACGGAGGGGCAGCCGCGTATGGCCTCGCTCCGCGGCGCTCCGTTCGAAACCGTGTCTCGTCGTCGTCCGCTCAGGTCCTCAGGATAAGATGGCACGAAGGCAACCCTGCTGCTCCATCCAACCACGAGCTCCTCAACTGCCCAAGCATTCATTCATTCAGCCCTCGTCCGTCCGGGAGCGAGAGCGCAACTCCTCCCATCGGCCATCACCAGCAACAGCGTCGTCTGTTATTTTACGGCGGATGGATCGGTGGACGGACGCCGTGGACGGGCAGTAGTGCCGCGTCGAGACTCCGGACACGCCGGAGTGATGGTTGAAGCTGCTCCGAGCACAGTGCGACCGTAGCCGACAGGGCGGTTCAATGCGAGGCAGGAGACGTGAAAGACAGGCGGCAACGCGCCGTGGCCGTGCCATGCGTTCTCTGGCGCGGCGCCAGGCGATTCAATTCCATAGGGGAGGAGGACAGGAGGTCGGGGACGGTCAAAATGTCCGGGTACTTGCGCCGGCAACGCGGCATCTCCGTTCTCCATTCCACCCTGCGTGGACCGTGGAGTGGACCACCGTCGTCCCTGCGGGCGCGCGCGTGGATCCATGTGCCCGGAGCAGGGCTTGTGCCCTGTGCCGAACTGCCGGGCGGGCGAGCGCGTCCGAAGGCCAGCCCCTCCCCGACCCGCGCGACGCAGCATTCAATTTTCCGCGCGCGCCACGCCCATGACTGACAGAGGAGCCGGTGCGCGGCCGGCCTTGGCGCGTTGTCACCATTCAGGGCCGCCTCGCTGTCGTGCACCGGTCGGCCAACCTGTCCCTCACCCGCCCGCCGGCTTCGTCTCGCACCGGGCTCGGCCCGGTCCGGTGCGTGCACGTCCTAGTACTAGCACGATGACGACGGCGTGGCGCGTTGCTTTCGGCTGGCTAAGGCTAACGGCACCGCTTATTAATCCAACCGCACGCAGCTTGATGACGCTTGACGACGAGGGTTAACCGCGCAAAGAAGAAAAGCTCGCGCTTTGGAACCGGGCTTTCATGGCTTTCCGTGTTCCGGCACGAACACACGTGAACACAGGGTACACTACGCGTACGCCCAGGGAGTGCGGTGACAATGAATTTCTTGCACGGCAGAATATCCCGTGCTCGTGCACGATCCCTGAGCAAAGCGCGTCCCTGGAGCGTTGGCATGGCCGCATGGCTAGCCTGGAAGCTTTGAACGCGTCCATCGCGAGCGGCGGCGCTGTAATCACCCATGCTCACCAGCGCGGTCAAGCGGGGGGTCTCCTCCGTGGGCACCGACGACACTGTCAGAGAAGAAAGAAAACCACGCCCAACCGCACACATGGCTGAGCAACGAGCAACCGCCGCCGCGTCGTCACCATCATCTCGACCATCCCCTGCCTCTCCCCTGACGGCAACGTTCACCTGCCCTCCCCCAACGCCCAGCTTGAGCGCGTTAACCAATCACTCGAGTCTCGCGGCAGGTCTCGGTGACGAGGACCTCGGCGGTCTCAACGCGGACGACGACGTGCGCCGCGGTACCTCTCCGGCGCGTTCTCGTTCGGCATCGGGGCCGGTGGGACATAACTCCCGGGCTCGATCGTTGCGACCCTTGCGCACATGGACGAGGCAGCTCCAGCGATGGACACACTGATGAAAGAGACTCCACTGTTCTCGATCGATCATCAGTGGTGGTGGCCCGGTGTGTGATTCGATCCGGGAATAGCTTGAAACAGTGCGATAGCTTGAGAATGGCTATGGCAACGGGACAACTTTGCTAGATATGGATGGCACAGTGGTGCAGCCTGAAGTTTCCTTCTGTGATGAGAAGGAACTGTAGGGGTGTAAAGGGTACATGACAGAGCCAGTTAGATGGTTGTACTTTACACAAGCCAGCTGGTTTCCAACATTGTAAAAACTGCAGGGTTTACTTTTTTTTTCCCTATAGTAGTATGTTTAGTTTTTTTAATGAAAATTGGTCCTCCGGTAAAATCGATTCAAGACCAATTTTACTGATTTTTTGACAGACCGTGCCGAAAAAGACGATTAATCGATCTCCAAGATTTTATCGGGTGTCACTCGACGAAGCGAAGAACAACGTTACAACTCAAACACGATAAAATATAATACAAATTATTGTTTAAGTTACAAACTAAAATTTTTAAAAGAGCAGAAGCGATAAACCTATTTATAAAACTGAAAAATCCTGTAGTTTAAGCCCAGTAGTGTTTTGAGTGTGCTAACTGTCGACTGTTAGTTCGTGTAGAAATTGAGAGATCGTGTTGCCACCGAGGTTATGGTTAATTATATTGATAAGTTTGTTTTATTTTGATGAGGTTTGATAGAACAGTTACATATTGGAGTATGTGCATTTAAAAATCGTAAATAATTAAGCCATTTTAAAAGAAATTTCCTTACTTGTCTTGTAAAGTTTAAATTTTTTTTATCCAGCCAACTTTTAAGTAAACCGCTTTGATTTTCAACTGCTATTGCAGTTAGAGCATATTGCGTAAAATTTGGGGAGGGCATATGCTTTTAAAGACTAGATGGTTGACCTCAATGTTTAGATCTTTGGTAGAGTGGTTCATTTGCACCAAGAAGATGAAGAGGGCCTATTTAATTGAAGGACGCCTCCATCCCTGATCAAAGTTTGGCTGAAAATTTCGCAGGCATGTTGAAGTTACGAGAAGAAACCATTTAGGATGCTAGTATTTGGATGCTATGCACGTCTGCAAGATCATAAGATTTTTAGTAACAACATAGTGTAGTTTTTACTAAGCCTTTTTTGCTATATAATCATTGTTTTCATTGTGTCGCTTATGCTATGTTTTTAAAAACTCCGTTTTATAACTCTATTATAAGGCAATTTGAACTTTATTATAAGAGTTTAAATCGGTTTTTTATATTTTATCTTGTTATTTATGTTGTACTATTTAAATATTATTATTTAATATTACCTGATATCGATTCACTAGACAAGCCGCCTGAATTTTTGAGACGATTCTACCACAAGTTTCATGATAACAATTGATTTCAACGGTTTCGTGAACTACGCAGCAGGCTCAAGCAACGCAAGCAAAATCCGAAAGTTGATTGGTTAGGCTGTAGCAGGGTAAGAGGAAGGGAAAAAAAAAAAGGACTTGCAACACCTGGCTCCAAGGGACCAGGGCTGTCCTTGGTGAGTATCATGGGGTCATGAATGTCCATGCCTAACCAGTGACCTGGAATACAGGACACGAAGGATTATGTTACTAGCATTGGCCCCCATCAGGGCCGGTCCCTTCATTCAAGAGCAAATCTAAAGAGGAAGAGCGGAGTGGCACCGATGGCCGTTGAGTTCCGGTAATTGTACCACATGGACTTTCCCTTCTTCTTTAGCTCTTTATTTACTTAGTGGTTGTGTTTCTTAATGTGCAACATTTACCGCACCACGGCACAGCTGGTTTGGTGAGCCTGTAGTCGGCTAATTCATTTTGCATGCTAAACGGCGCTAAATCTGTGGCGGATAAATCGGTCGCCATACCTTTGGCGCCGCCACACTGACGGTCTGGCAAGTTGCTGCCATCGTCCAAATAGCCCCTTAGCATCTTAATCTGCACTCTGGGAAAAGTTTTGAGGTTAGGATCTTCTACAATTTCATGACGCGTAACATCTCAAGTTCAAATTACTATCCTCAAATTTACCTTTGTATAGGTAACCACATAGCTCAACTATAAACAGTTTATTTAACTCCACCATTTCTAAAACCGGATCGCTTTGCACTTTTGATTTTGTTTCAAAAGTGGTTGTTATATACTAGTATATGAGAGGGGTTTTAATATACAAAGATTGCAACGTGGGCACTCTAGTGATCTCCCTCTCCACCTCGCCGCTGCTGCGTCGTCCGGCCCTAGGAGCAATGGCGGCAGGAGGTCGACGAAGCCCTGTGGCCTTGACACTATCTTACGCAGAGTTCCGGCCGGCCCAGCGGGGCTTGACATGAAATCGGCCCATTTTACTTTCAGGCCTGGCCCGAGTTAATTGCCGGCCCACATAGTACCTTATCCTTCTCCTCTCTAGCATTTCGCTTCGCGTCCCCCTGTAAAGCCCCGGCAAGAACCTCCCGCTCCGTCTTCTCCGACCACTCACTAGTCACTTCATGGAGGCCACCGCCGTGCCGCGGGCCCTCTCGCTCCTGGCGCCACCGTCGCCGCCTCAGAAGCTGCGGGTGAATTCTTGGCGCTTTGCCGTCGGTGTGAGGCGGCGGGGGGCGGTGGCAGTGGGTGCCAAGAAGAGGAGGGGGAGGCGCGAGGACGGGGAGGTGGAGGAGAGGGTGGACTCGCACAGCTTCGCTCCCAAGGCCGGCGAGGCCACCGGAACCTTCCCCGAGGCTGTCCTGCTCAGGAAGGTGCGCCCTTTTCCACTCCTTTTTCTGTATGATTCTGGTAGCTTAGGGACCAGATGCCATGGCTGTTTTTCTGATTCTAATGCTTATAGTAGTCGTACATAATTAGCTAAGTGCAAATAATCATTTTTTAAAAAAAATTACACAATAGTCGGACAAAATAGGCGTTAGAGTTTGATCAGTGAATGTAAGTTTGGCAAGCTCGTATCTATAACCCGGACAATAAGGAGACGTCAGAACTCACTGCTAATGGGCAATGAAGCTATTTGCATATTTTCATGAATTTTAAAAATCATCTCTTCGCAATACCAACTGAAGCAGGATGTAGACGATTCGACTCTGACGGTCATTAGTAACTTTGCACGACGTCTTTGCTACCCACAAGATGAACAAACAGGAAAAAGGCCTTGCTGGTAGGCTGTTTTGGGTGGAACAAGAGGGGAATGTTGGAATCTTCTCCCAAACAATGTTGAAATCTATACCTGGGATAAAATAGGGCTAACTAAGATGCTAAACAAATTGTATAAAGATATTTTATAATGAAACAAAAAAGGGAGGGAGGGGACACCATGGAAGATGTAAAGCTGCATTTTTACTTGATTTGTTCAAATATGCTAAAGCTAGAGGGTAATGCATCGTCACCCTTCACTGAATTCTAAATTGAAACGAAGAACATGCTTTGTGTTTCCTCTAATATATCGGTATAGTTCACAATATTTCCATAAGAAAATTTGATTGTATTTGAAATCAATTAACTTCTTATGTTGGTTATTTTGCAGAAAATGGTGAGAGAGGATGGTCAAGCATCACCTGAATTTGCTGACGCAGATGAAGGTGATATTTACTTTTCCATTATAGATTTTCTTTAGATATTTTCTTGTTAAATTCTTTTGATCATTTGCACGAGTGTTTAGTAGTCTGTCTAATCTCTTTCTCCGTTTGTTTATGTTTTTGCAGAAAAGCTCTATGAGTTTCTGAACATTCAGCTTGAGAGTGATTTAAATCTAAAAAGAAGTAAGCTCGCTGTCTTTTCATTTTTTTTAAATGATTTTGATGATATTTTTTTACTGCTTGCGTATGATGGCATTTGCCTTGTCATTTGCATTGGGCTATCTAAGTTCAACATGAACTTCCTTTTACAGTGCGACACTATGAAGTAGTTTACCTAATTCACGAGGATCGTGTAGAAGAAGTTGAAGAGGTCATATCGAAAGGGCAAGGTACATCTTTGCACCCATCATACATCACATATACAGCACTACATAATTTGTCCTGTTGCAGGCTCCTTGTTATTATGCCCTCTAATTTAGTTATTCTTAGTCATCTCAAGGCAAATGGATGTACTTCTGGATTTGCTCTTGCTGCCATTTTATATTTTATTGAACTTTTCCATATCTTAGTGCTGTTTTAAGGGCAGGAAGGAGTATGATAGCTGATATACAAGTATGCTCTTCATTCTCTTGCAGATTTTGTCAGAGAGAAAAAAGGAAGGATATGGAGGCTTAACAATTGGGGATTGCGCAGACTTGCTTACAAAATAAAGAAAGCAACACATGCCAACTACATCTTAATGAACTTTGAGATAGAGGCAAGATACATCAATGACTTCAAGACATTGCTAGATAGGGATGAAAGAATCATCAGGCATCTTGTTATGAAACGAGATGAAGCAATCACTGAAGACTGCCCTCCTCCCCCAGAGTTCCATGCTTTGAGAGCGCAGCAGTACATGGATGATGAATATGCTGATGAGGATGAGGAGGAGCAGGAGGAATTGGATGTCATGAGTGCACTAGAGCCTAGTGATTATGGTGACGGTGCTATTGAAGGTGGTGATGGACCAGAAATTATTTTTGTCGATGAAGCTAATCAGGGTAAGTATGAAGACACTAGAAGAAAGAGCAGGAAGCTTAATGTGAAGAAGTATGCAGTACAGAAAGTATCTAGGTAGCCTTAGACCATGGGTTTCATTTAGTTTTATCCTATTTTAGTTTCTATACAAAGGGCCAATTGTGTCTGTATGATGATGTAGCATCTTGGTGCTTCTTTAGTGCGATGCAACTATTATGATAATGAGATAGGTATGCTGGTCATGCTTGTAGAGTTACAGTACTTATTTTGATTTTCCAAGAAAAATGAAGTCTAGAAGCTGCATTTTGAGCTCAAAATGCAGACATCATTGAACTGAGCTCATGTGATTCTGCAAATATGGTACTCCCTCTGCCCCATATACTTTATGCTTGTCATCCTCACTTCCCAATACACCATTCTCTACTCACAATACAATCTTATCTCTCTCTCTTCCTCTTTTTAAGTATATCCCACTTTTTTCCACCCTTTTTTAATTTTCGTGCCCAAATCCAAAACAACAAGTAAATCAGAATGGATGGATTACTTATAACTACATACCAAGACTGAAAAATGCATGCTTTCCTGCTTCAGTGGGGTCAACAATTCTTGCAGCACTCCAGTGGGCAAGTTGTTGGAAGCCACATGGTTTTTACTCCAAATTTTCTTAACTCCGTACAGGGTTTCTGTCTGATAAGTGCATATATTTGATCGATATAACTTTTACATTCAGAAAATTCACGTGGCTACCACTTGAAAATTTCTTGTTGATTGGATAGCCCTTCATTGCTGCTGTCATCCACAGAACATACTGATTAATTTATGACCCCAAAATTTCTGCATGTTTCATCATCAATTCCCTAATTTGCTGGATTGTAACTCGTAATTTATCAAGCTAGGATGCAGGGGAAAACGTTTTGGTTTCATTTGTCCAAAAAATTTCTACTATTGACATATCATTGCTAACTTGCTGACATGATTCGGATCATATAAGTATGGCAAGAATGTTACAGATGATGGGGACCTTGTGAGAAGTTCATGAATGATCAAACCTAAAGGAGTGTTCAACAGTTGGGTTGTTGATTGTTTCATAATAAGTTCTATAAAGATTGATAGCAATTAATTGTTCACTAAATGGCATTAACTTAGGGAATCTTATTTAGGTCTCAACTAACTATTCTTGGGGCTTGGAATTGTTGAGATAACCATGAATTTCCTTACTCATAATCTCTTTTACTGTAGTATGTTTCATGTCAGAATATTGAGGCTGTACTGGCCATTTTCAGAGTTTTATTTAAGTTGTTTAAGATTTGGTTGCATAACCTTTAGCTGCATCATACCGCAGTCTTTTGAACCAAGCCATGTACCATTTGCTGGCAGCTCAATTTATTTTGCTCTGTAACAACTTGCTATCTGTTGCATTTAGTGGTGATTCTTTGTGTTTGAGATGATCAAGACCTGTAATGACTCTTCTAGTAACGGGCAGCTGATCATTAGTTCGCTATTAATTAAAGGAATCTTCGTGATTGATTAGCCTGCATAGCTTTGCAGAACTGTTTTCGCATTCACATGTCCTTCCCACAAAGCTGATAGGATCAGGTTTCAACAAACTTTGTGGTGCCAAAATCCAGACCATCGATCAAGCACGGAGAAGGTCTAGGTTCAGATTCCTGGTGCAGAGTTCAGAACCATTTGAAACATAGGGATTTCAAAAGAATCAGTTTAATTTTATAGAAAGAAACACAGGAAATGAAAAAAAAATCGTGCGCTCCAAATGAAGCCTCAATGCTTTTCATCCTGCAGATGATAAATTTAAACTGGGAGGCATCTTACTCGGGTCCACCATCCACAGATGTCTTGCTGCATGCATGGCACCTGCAAATGTTGCTATCCTCTACGAGTGTCTACTGAGATCTGGCACTGCGATCATTGTATATCTCGACGCTTCATTGTACTTCAGGGCCGGCCCTGAGCCAGTGCCTGAGGTGCGGCCGCACAGGGCCACAACAAGCAGGGGGGCCCATCCGGCCATTCTATAGTTGCTACCCTGCTTTACTTCATCACAGGCGTAAAAACAGCAAGCTAAGCGGCTCTTCTGCTCTGCCAGCGGGAAGAAATGGAAGGGTAGGCACAGAAATGTGGGAAGAAATGGAAGGGCTCCTCGCATGCATGTATTTTTGAATTGTATTGTCAATTTGTTTGGTAATAGGAGCATTATCGCAATCTTACCTTGCTTCACTGCTCAGTTTCATCCGGCCACAGAACATGCCGTCGGAAGCCACGAAGAAGAAACACTGCCAGTCCAGCCTCGGCAGCTACAAAGCCACCTTCTAGCTCTTGCTGTGAGCGCAATGCTTACGCCCTCGCCATTGCTAGAGAAGAAACGCTGCCGGTCTGTCCGAGATCTCAGATAGGATCACCTATTCTTTTCCTCAAGGTTCAATAACAGGTTCTTGAATCTTAATTTTGGAAAACACAGTTAGATAGATATACTCAAATTAATTTTATGTATCGCTGATGGTTTTTGTTTATTTTTATAGAATTATTCATTTTTCTTATTCTCATTTTTATTTTAAATTTATTATTATGACATTATTGGTAACAAGTTTTTCTATTAATAGTGTAATATAATTGTTTTTTATGATAAATTGGAGGCCTCGATTTTTTGTTTGCACCGGGCGTGAAAAAAGTCAGGGCCGGCCCTATGTACTTGCCTTGTAAATTTGTAAAGGTAATTGATTGGATTGCTTTACTATTAGTTTGTCCTGTGCAAGATGGGGTCCTGGTGCATGGGTTGTTAGGAATTGATCTTCACCTGTTTTGGCTCAATGGTTTTAATAGACCTTTGACCTAATCGCGTCCTGATCGGAGGCGTCTAGCCCATTATGGCTGATGGGCCCCTGTCGCTAGCGCCACAATATATAGAGGTGGGGGGCCGGCCGAAACTCCTGACCTAAGTTCATCCGTACCGCCGCACCCCACCGATATCCCAAAAACCTGATCTGTGAGGGAGCGCTGTGCCGACGGAAAGCACCACCGCCACGACGACCGCCGCCACCGAGAGATCGACGACGTCACCGTGACTCCAACGCCACTGCCCTCTTCACCGACCGACGCTGCCCAAGCGTAGAGGACCGCACCAATAAAGAGCAGATGGCCGGATCATCTTCCTCGACTCCGGCGACTGGATCCGAAGGTATTGACCACCTCCGAACCACAGATCTATTACCAACACAGATACTCTCGAATCTACACTCCTAGACCCAGAGAAAAGATTACAATATTGGCATCAGAGCCAGATCTAGGAGTAGATCCCGACGAGTATGGAAAAACTCGCCGGAACCCTACCCGCGAGCAAAGATCCGAAAGAAAAATTGTAGCAACGGGCTACACTGTGGCGGATGCCTAGGGCTTCGCGAAAGAACAAGCAAAAAAGAAAAGAAGAGCAGCCGCAAAAAGATCAAGAAAAAAAAAGGCTGCCACAGAAAGAGAGAAAAAAA
>BCLH01000022.1:428382-483075 GCA_001602315.1 Zoysia pacifica
GGCCGTCGGCTGCCACAGGCGGCTCCAGGAAACGCGAGGATCTCGGCCGCGCGCGCGCGGCCGCCGCAGAGCTCGCCAACAGAACTCGCTCCGAAAAACAGAACGGCTGGAAAGAGGAGCAAATGAGTTAGGGTTAGGGTTGGAAGGAGTTCCACCCTTTTTATACCTTCCGAAAAATGAGCGCATCCGTCCGATCTCGATCCAACGGTTCAGATCGCGCGATGGTTAAATGGGCTAAATTTGGCCCAAGAGGGAGAGTGAAATTTCGGCCAAAGCCCAGGTTGGCTTGTCCGAATTGCAACAGGCCAATGGACCAGGCCGAATTTCAATTTCGGCCCAAAAGAAAAGTTTTTCCATTTTCTTTTTCAGAGGCATTTTTAATTGATTAATTAGGTAATTTTTTACCTAATTAAATCTGTTAAAATTTGAATCAACGGGATAATTTTGACAGATTAGAAAATTGAAATAAATACTTCTGAAAATTAAAGAAATTTTGATTTTCGCTGCGTACTTCAAAGAAATTATTTTCATTATTAAATTCGAACCAACGGGAGAATTTAATTTTGGAAAAGTAGTAATAAATTTCAGATAATTATGATATTGTTATTTTTCTGACCAACGTTGATAATAACAATATTATAATTTTTTGTAATTGACATTTATATATTTTTTCTATTTCTGGCTAACGGTGATGTAGATTTAATGTATAATATAAAATTGTGTGTCCTATTTTGACCAACGTTGAAAATAAGACATATAATTTTACTGTTTTTTATGTTCTCACTTTATCTGATTTGTTTTCAGACGGATACAACTTAATGAGTTGTATCAAAGAGATTCCCACTCTCAAAGGTGACAACTATAGAGAGTGGAAGAAAAAGATAGACCTAGCGTTTATCTTGGCTGAGGTGGACTGGGTCCTGATCACAACATGTCCCACTGAGTTTGAGGAGCCAGTGAGGAAAGAGAATGAGACTGATGCTGCTTGGCAGACAAGACAGAGGGATTTTGCTCCTTTAAAGATGTCCTATGATCTTGAGCATAAGAAATGGATCACAGCCAACAAGAAGTGTATGGCTGTGATAAAGAACACGATTGAGCCTGCAATTGTGGGTTCAATCGCAGAGTGTGACACCGTTACCGAGTACATTGAAAGAATAAAGAGTCAGTTTACTGGCTCTTCAAAGACATACGCTACACAAGTCATTAGACAACTTGTGAATGAAAAGTACTCTGGAGGCAATGGTGGCATTAGAGAGCACATACTGAGAATGAGCAACATGGCAACGAAGCTCAAACCAATGGATCTGGGTCTCAAGGATGCACTCTTTATCCATTTGATTTTTACTTCTTTGCCAAAAGAGTTTGAAACGTTTATTGTCAACTACAATATGCAATCCGAGTCTTGAGACTTGGAAAAGTGTATAGCAATGTGTGTGCAAGAGGAGGATAGAATTAAAGCTTCACATGGTGCCTCTATCAACTATGTAAAGGATAACAAAAGAAAACACTTTAACAACTACTCCTCAAAGAACAAGGGAAAAGCCTCTGTCCATCAGCCTCAACAGAATAAATTTGCAGTGGATAAAGATCAGTGCCTTCACTGCAAGAAGACAGGACACTACAAAAATGACTGTCTCTCATATCTAAAGATGATCATGGCAAAGAAAGGTGAGAACATTATTACCTTTATAAATGAATCTTTATATGTGCAATATTCGAAATCTACTTGGTGGATTGACTCTAGAGCAACTGTTCATGTTGCTAATTCATTGCAGGGATTCCGTTCGACGAGGACTACGCAAAGAAGAGAAAGATGCATTAAAGTTGCAAACGGAGTCTAAGCTGAAGTTGAAGTCGTTGGCGATCTTTCATTAGAGCTAGCTAATGGCTTCATTCTTATACTTAGATATGTTCTTTATGTACCCTCTCTACAGAGAAATTTGATTAATGTTTCATGTTTGGATAATGATGGTTATGATTGTTATTTTGGAAATGACAAGTGTGAAATAAAGTTTAATAAAGAATGTGTTGGTTTTGCCATCTTACAAAATGAGCTTTATTTGCTATCACTACGTGATGATGTGAATGTCGTATGCGATAATGATAATGTTGCGTGCGAAATAAAAGAATCCTCGTCCATGAATGAAAATAGAAAACGAAAAAGAACTCTAGATGAGTCGTCGAAATTATGACACTGTCATTTAGACCATATTTCGAGGGGGAGAATAGAAAGACTAGTTAAGAATGACATTCTTCCTCCACTAGAGTTCTCAGACTTAGAACAATATCGAGATTGTATTAAAGGAAAATACGTAAAGAAAATTAAAAAAGATGCAAAAAGAAGCACAGGAGTTCTACAAATTATTCATACGGATATTTGTGGTCCCTTTTCTGTGAAAAGTATAGATGGTTATGACTCGTTCATAACATTTACGGATGATTACTCCCTATATGGATATATTTATCCAATTAAAGAAAGAAATGAAGCCTCGGATAAATTTAAGATATTTAAGGCTGAAGTTGAAAACCAACACGATTTAAGATAAAGATAGTCCGATCTGATCGTGGGGGGGAGTACTACGGTCGGCATACCCCGTATGGACAAGTTCCTGGACCTTTTGCAAGGTTACTACAGGAAAATGAAATAGTAGCCCAGTATTCTACACCGGGCGAATCTCAGCAAAATAGAGTAACTGAAAGACGCAACCGTACCTTGATAGATATGGTGCGAAGTATGATGAGCTATTCTACACTGCCATTGAGCTTGTGAATAGATGCGTTAAAAACTGCTATTTATATTCTCAACAGAGTACCAAGTAAGTCGGTGCCGAAAATACCGTACGAATTGTGGACAGGTAGAGTTCCCTCGTTAAACCACTTACGAGTGTGGGGGAGCCCAGCTGAGGCTAAAGTATTTAACCTAAATCTTGGGAAACTAGATCCCAAAACTGAGAGTTGCCATTTTATTGGTTACCCAGAAAAGTCAAAAAGTTATCGTTTATATTGTCTAGATAGACATACAAAGTTTGTAGAAACGAGACACGTTGTCTTTTTAGAGGATGAGATGATGAGGGAGAGCATGGTAGCTCGAGAGATTGATCTTGAAGAGAAGCGGGCGTATGCGCCCACTCCAATGATTCAAGAGTCATTCTTTACACTACCTGCTGTCACTGCACCGACAGTGCGAGACACTGTAGTGCAAGCACCTGTTATTGTTCCTCCTGTGGCAACAATGAATGAGAATGAGGAACCTGTTTCTCAGGATCAAATAGAACCTATTGCCACAGATGAGGGGGAGCAAGAACAGCCTCAAACAGAAAATGTACAGAATGAAGAGGCCCCGAGAAGGTCTCAAAGAATAAGAAGATCAGCTATTTCTGATGACTATAAAGTTTATCAGACAGAAGAATTTCAAATGGAGGATGATCCCACCTCATTTGAAGAAGCCATGAGAAGTGAAAACTTTTCAAAATAGCTTGAGACCATGGAAGAAGAAATGAAGTCCATGAAGACTAACAAAGTCTGGGACTTAGAAGTAATTCCTAAAGGAGCCAAAACAGTAGGCTGTAAATGGGTCTACAAGACAAAACTCGACTCTCAAAGGAACGTAGAAAGATATAAAGCACGACTCGTGGCAAAAGGCTTTACTCAAAGAGAAGGGATTGATTACAATGAGACCTTTTCTCTGGTCTCATGTAAAGATTCCTTCAGAATCATAATGGCACTAGTGGCTCATTATGATTTAGAGTTACATCAGATGGATGTAAAGACAGCATTCCTAAATGAGGATTTGGAGGAAAATGTTTATATGGCACAACCGAAAGGTTTTGTTATGGAAGGAAGTGAGAAACTGGGATGCCATCTAAAGAAATCGATTTATGGGTTAAAGCAAGCTTCAAGACAATGGTACTTGAAGTTTGACAGCATGATAAAGAAATTTAGGTTTAAAGAAAATATTGAGGACAACTGTGTTTATTCAAAGTTTAAAGATGGGAAGTTTATCTTTCTAATCCTATATGTAGATGATATCCTACTAGCTAGTAGTGATGTCAGTCTACTACTGGAAACAAAGAAGATTTTGTCCTCTAACTTTGACATGAAAGATCTTGGTGAAGCTTCATTCGTTTTAGGAATCGAAATTCACCGAGATAGAAACAAAGGGGTATTGGAACTGTCACAAAAGGCATACATAGAGAAAGTATTAAAGAAATATGGTATACATAAATGTAGTCCATCACCTGCACCTACAGTCAAGGGCGACAGATATGGAGAATTTCAATGTCCTAGGGACCAATATGAAATCGATCAAATGAAAGCGGTTCCATATGCTTCAGCTGTCGAAAGCTTACAGTATGCTCAAGTATATACACGCCCTGACTTAGTATTTGTTACCGGGTTACTTGGCAGATTCCAGAGCAATCCTGGAATAGAGCATTAAAAATTGATAAAGAAAGTTTTGCGTTATTTGCAAGAAACAAAAGGCCTCATGATGACATACAAAAAATCAGATTCACTCCATATAGTGGGGTATACAGATTCTGATTATGCGGGAGATGATAGAAAGTCTACATCCGAATATGTGTTTACTCTCGCTGGAGGAGCTATTTCGTGGAAAAGCTCAAAGCAAACCGTCACTACATCGTCCACAATGTATGCTGAGTTTGTTGCATGTTACGAGGCTACGAGACAGGTGAACTGGCTTAAGAAGTTCATACCCGGTTTAAAAGTGGTTGACGACATCTATAGACCACTTAAATTGTACTGTGATAACAAACCCGCAGTAACGTATGCACACAACAATAAGTCAAGTGGTGCTGCCAAACACATTGACATAAAGTACTATATTGTGAAAGATAAAGTTCGGGATCAAATCATAAGTCTTGAGCATATAAGCACCGCAAAGATACTAGCGGATCCACTTACTAAAGGCTTACCACCCAAAGTATTTACTGAACATGTTGTCGGCATGGGTTTAAGGGAAAGCCTGTGATTTCTGAACTAAAAGATGGCCCAAAATATATAGTAACTATTTCAGAACAGAAAAATGTATTGTAGCTGTTAAGTCTATCGGCGATTGACCGTGACGATGAGGCAGTTCTATGCATTAATCTGTAATGAAATGAGTGAAGTTAAAAGTAATAAAGATAAAAGTATAAAGTGAAATCAAGGGGGAGAATGTTAGGAATTGATCTCCACCCGTTTTGGCCCAACGGCCTTAATGAGCCTTTGACTTAATCGCGCCCTGATCGAGGACGCCCAGCCCATTATGGCTGGTGGACCCCTGTCGCCAGCGTCACAATATATAAAGGTGGGGGGTCGGCCGAAACTCATGACCTAAGTTCATCCGTACCGCCGCACTCCACCGACATCCCAAAAACCTGATCTGTGAGAGAGCGCTGTGCCGACGGGAAGCACTACCGCCACGACGACCGCCGCCACCGAGAGATCGACGACGTCGCCGTGACTCCAACGCCACTGTCCTCTTCACCGACCGACGCTGCCCAAGCGCAGAGGACCGCACCAACAAAGGGCAGATGGTCGGATCATCTTCCTCGACTCCGGCGAACCGGATCTAAAGGTATTGACCACCTTCGAACCACAAATCTATTACCGACACAGATACTCTCGATCTACACTCCTAGACCCAGAGAAAAGATTACAACATGGGTCAGTAGCTCTTAATGCATCAACACTAATGCATCGATCGATCGAATCAGAGTTCATCAGCATTCTTTGTGATCCGTGAACATCTGATCTTAATGCATCAACACTAATGCATCGATCGATCGAATCAGAGTTCATCAGCATTCTTTGTGATCCGTGAACATCTGAGGATTAGTGTTGACGATCCATAGACCGGTGGGTCCACGTCCTTTTCGGGAGCTCCTATTCAGTTTATTCTTGCTCTGATTGGATTCATTCGTTCCAATTGTTTCAGTCGAGCTGTGTAGAGGTAGAAGCAGCAGACATGGAGCTGACCATGCATACGCCTACCTTCCTGTAAAGAGATTTATAAGATCTTAACTATGTGTTAGTATCTTTGACACGAAGCGTTTGTCGTCCAACGGTTAGGATAATTGCCTTCCAAGCAATAGACCCGGGTTCGACTCCCGGCAAACGCATTTTCTATTTTGTAGTTTCTGGTTTCAGATGAGTTGTATAAACGCACGGCACAAAACTTATACTATGATTTATCTGTACAGAAATTCAGCCCCATAAGATCAAGAGTATGCTCATTTTTTTATTACCATAAAATTTTCTCACCTACATGCCACTATGCACATTTATTTTTGCTCTCATAATGAATCCATGTTTAAAAAAAAACTAAACATTTTATATTTCACACCTCCACTTTCTTTGGTTTTTTTTTCATTCTCCACTTCCTTAGTTTTGTGACCCCTATCTTTAATAAATGTGCGGCATCCATCTAAAAGCCATACTATATCTACACCGTTCATCCGAGTAAATGCGCGTCACCCCACGGTGAGCCGTTAGGGGCCTGGCTCACATAGTGACCCACCATTGGTGATGGTCTGTCCCACTGAACCGTTCCATTATATCTGGCATCTACTTTAAATAAATGAGAATCGTATTATTTTCCCTTGGCACTTGTATTTTGGCACATTAATTTTGTAGTAATTCCTGGCAGGCCTGGACAGTTGGCGAGACATGGCTCACATTTGATGTTCTGAGTCCGGACAATGTATGAGCTTTTTATACCTTGCCCGCTTCCTTCTGTTTCACATTACTTCTCTTGATATCTTTGATCTCCTCTGATCTTCCCATCGGTCGATTATCAGAGGATGGCGAGGGGCGCATCCATATGGCCATACCTCTCCCCCTCTTCTTCCCTCCTTCACCAGAGAGCACCTCGCCAGTGGTCATAGTGCTATCCTCATCGGGGAAGGAGATTGTGGTGAGGGAGGGACACTAGCACCGAAGAACAGGAAGGTAATATTTGGTCCTCATTTTTTATTTTAGAATGTCATGAGTGAATTTTAGAAAGATTTTCGACAAATTTTCTCAGCAAGAATTGTGAAAACATTTCTTAATTATTTTATCTGAATAAGATGTTGTGGAAACGTTTGCCAAGAAGTTTGGAAAAAAAAGGAATGCTCATTCAGAAGGCTTAAAAAAGTCAATAAGAAAATAGGATAAAATAATTGTAGAATCCATATGTTCTTCTTTGAGATTGTGTCGATTGCCAAAGCATCCAAGGATAGAGAGGAAACTAGTATTGCAATTGCCTTTGCTTGATGTGGCACTGTGCCCAAAAGTGAATAGCATTCTTCTGAACTCATCTATTTACAAATATGGTGTAAATATTTGCTCCTCTAATGTTCATGGCATCATGGTGAATCTCGAAAATTATATATCATTCTTTTGTCATTATGACAAATGAGCTGCGATTAACAAAACATATCTTTTATGACCCGTTTGGTAGAAATCATTATTATTTAAGGAATAGGTTATACTTTGGATTATTTATAAAAATCACTTAGCTAGCTTATCTGTATAATGTATCTTATGTTAAAACCATTTGGCAAAATAAATTATCTGATATGGACTATAGATGGTGGGAAGAAGTGATAAAAAGCTACTTATTGCAACTTATGGGTGCTAGTATAACATGTAAAAGTAATTATAGGTGATTATGGATATAATTATTATGGGTTTAAGCTTTTTGGTAGATATTATAATTAAGCTGCTATAAAAAGTTGCAAAAGCAACCTCATAATCTCTACCAAAAAGGTTCTTAATTAGATTAGTTCTCTGACGCTTGACATACACAACCGAACAGAAAAAATGATTTACCTATTTGTTCCTAGAATTTTGATGTTAAAATAGTGTACAATAAAGAAAGGGAGCTGTATTCTAAAGGATATTTTTTTTTAGAAAGCTATAGGTCTAACAATGGATTGCTGTATTTTGTTTTCGTTTTTGTAGTAAATTTGCTTTATTTTTCTTGATCAATGTGCGAATCATATTAGACGTGTCCTGTAGCGCTTTTGATGCATCCTTGATTAGACATGAAAGGTACAATCTATGACTAGGGAAAAAATACTACCTCTGATTTTGTTTAATTTGTTTGTGATATTTAAATTTGCACTAATGAAAGTCAAGGATACAAAATCAGAGGGAAGGATTACAAAGTTGCTGAATAGATAATCCATATATTCGGTTGCCATCGATCTCTCTTTCAACCATTGATTGCCCCGGCAAAGAAAATGTAGGAAAGGAAGAACAAGAAGACTTGTTCAAGTGCACGAATATTACGGTGCGTTGTACTGTGTCAAAGTGATAAATCGCTTAATTTGCTAGGCTTGCACATGGTTGCCATGCCTGACTGTTAATGAAAATGAAGGACAGTTCCTCCTGCTGTGCTTTCAAAATTAAAAACCTTGCACGTTTTATATTTGGTATCTGGTTTAAATACATGAGAATCATATTTTTTCCCCTTGGCACATGTATTTTGACACATTTGGTTTGCATTTATGGCTTGCACTAATCTATGAGCCTTTTATATCTTCCTGGCATCTCGAGCCTCCTATAATGCGAGAAATTCCTGGAGCTTAGGTTTTGACGATCTAATCCAGATAGATCTTCCCATCGGTCCATTATCAGAGGTCGGTGAGGACATATCCATACCTCTCCCCTCTTCTTCCCTGGCCTCCTTCTTAGGCCTCTCCAACCTCTTTGGCATAGGGCATCCTGTCGGAGGTGTTAGTGCTATTCTTGTCGACTGGGAAGGAGACTGGTGGTGGAAGGGACACCACCACCAAAGAACAGAAAGGTGAGATTTGGTACATATATTTTTTATTTTTAGAATATTGTTAGTGAATTTTGAAAAGCTTTTTGACAAATTTTGTTAGCAAGGACTGAGAAAGCATTCCTTAATTATTTTATATGAATAAGATTTTGTGGTAAAGTTTGCCAAGAAGTTTGAAAAAGAAAGCTCATTCAAAAAGGTTAAAAAAAGGTAATAAGGTAAATAGGAGAAAAAAATTACAAACTATAGAATTCCTTTGAGATGTTATCTATTGCAAAAGCATTTAGGTGGCGTTTGGCAAACAGGAAATGATAGGTGGCTTTAGAATTGAGAAATGAATGAAACATTGAGATGTGGTGAGTAACGAGGACTCAAAATTTTCCTTTCATTTCCTAATCACTTTCTCACCCTTTGTTCTCATATATCCAAACTGCATGCTAAGGAAGTAAGGATAGAGAGAACCCGCCTTTCATTTGCCTTTGCTTCATGTGGTGTTGTGCCCACAGGCGAAGAGCATGCTTTTGAACTCATATGTCTAGGAATATGGTGCAAATATTTGCTTTTCTAATGTTTCATGGCATCGTGGTGGATCCCAAAAGTTATATTTCTTTTTTTCTTTCTCAATATGTGAAATGAGCTACAATTAACGAATATATCTTTTAGGTAGATTAGTGATTTTGACTTTTAGAAATCATTGCATAACCATTCATCTTATTAAAAAATTATAAATATAAAAGCAAACAAGTCACTCTTAAAGTATTTCTAATAATAAAACATTTCACAATAAAATAAATATTTTTAATACAAAGAATGGTTAAACGTTAATATCGAAATGTCTAAGAAAGATGCTTGTTTTTGGGAAGGAAGGAGTACAATTGAATTGAAAAGAGTTGATTTACCAATTTACCTCTAGAGTTTTCAAAATAATATATATAACTTAAGCACAAATGGAATTATTTTAAAAAATAGTTTATCTGAACAGCTGACAAAAAAAAATATTGAAAATAAGTTATTGTGTTTATTTTGAGAAGCTGGTGAACTAATAACATGTGAAATAAATGTATTATTTGATATAACTTTTACTTATTTATGTGAATAAGTTGTAACTAAGCTGCGCCAAATAGATCGTGTATTGCTATACCTATTTTTCTTTTGTATTTTCTTGATGAAAGTTAGAATCATTTTGATGCGCTTTTGATTAGAGGTAGAAGTTGCAAGCTATGGCGCCGAATAGGTATGACCCATTCGGTTGACGTCGATCTCCCTTTCAACCATTGATGATCACCCCCAAATAACTGAAGAAAAAGAAAACAAGTTGACTTGTTCGAGTGCACGAATATTACGGCGCTTAGGACTCTGTCAAAGTGACAAATCACTTAATTAGGTTTGCAGTTTTTCACGCTCTTAATTAGGCTTGCAAAAGTTGTGTATATATACACGCATGACACGATGAAGCTGCCAAAGCAATCGGTGCAACTGCAACGGTCACAGAACTGAAGCTTTTCTCCTCTTCCTCCATGGCCAGGAAGACTATGGCCGCGTCGGCGGCACAAGAGCTCCTCACCACCCTCCTCTCGGTCAGCACCGCAGCTCTCCGGCCGCCGCCCGACCGTCCTCCCACTGACATCCACAGGTGCGTCCCTCCGTTGTCGCGGTTCGCCGGTACGGAGCACACCACGCTGGTCGTCGACGTCGATGGCGCGCTGCTCCGGTCGCGCTCCCTCTTCCCCTACTTCATGCTCGTCGCGCTCGAGGCCGGCGGGTTCCTCCGCGGCCTCGCGCTGCTGCTCCTCTACCCGTTCATCTCCTGCCTTCTCGGCTGTGGCGGCGGGGACTTGGCCGTGCGGGCCATGGCCGCGGTCGCCTTCTGCGGGCTGCGCGCGGGCACGTTCCGCGCCGGCCGCGCCGTGCTGCCTCGCTGGCTCCTGGAGGACGCGACGGCCGAGGCGCTTCAGGTGGCGCGGCGGGCTGGCGACCCCGCCAGGGTGGTGTGGGCCAGCAAGATGCCGAGGGTCATGGTGGAGCCGTTCTTGAGGGAGTACCTACAGGTGCCGCCGGCCGCGGTCGTCGCGGCGAGGGAGATGAAGACGGTTTGGGGGTTCTACACTGGCATCTTGGCGGAGGATTTTGGAGGTGGCAAGTTAATCTCAGAACTGAGGAAGAAGAAGAATGCGGCGGGCGACTGCGACGAAGACATCGACGTTGTTGGATTCTCTGGAGGCTCCATGGAGTTCCTTCGTCAACATTTGGCGTCCATTTGCAAGGTGTGGCACGTTTAATTCGCGAAATGTAACCGTGCATGGCATGCCAGTGATCGATGTTCTTGATCATTGCGATATAACTAACGCGATTACTGCAGGAGATGTACGTGGTGAGCGACGAGGAGCAGAGCAAGTGGCGGCGGCTGCCGCGGCACGAGTACCCCAGGCCGCTCGTCTTCCACGACGGCCGGCTGGCGTTCCTGCCGACGCCGCTGGCCGCCACGGCGATGTTCATGTGGCTCCCCCTAGGCGGCGCGCTTGCATTGTTCCGCCTCGCCGTGGCGCTCGCGCTACCGTACCGGTACGCGACGGCGATCCACGCCGCCACGGGCATGTCGTGGCGGCTCCACGGCTCGCTGCCGCCGGAGAACGGCGGCGGCGGGGAGGGGCAGCTGTACGCGTGCAACCACCGCACGCTCATCGACCCGGTGTACGTGTCGATCGCGCTGGACCGGCCGGTGCGCGCGGTGTCGTACAGCCTGAGCCGCGTGTCGGACCTGCTGTCCCCGATCGGCCGCACAGTGCACCTCGCCCGCGACCGCGCCAGCGACGGCGCCGCCATGGCGCGGCTCCTCGGCGCCGGCGAGAGCGTGGTGGTCTGCCCCGAGGGCACCACCTGCCGCGAGCCGTACCTGCTCCGGTTCAGCCCGCTGTTCGCCGAGCTCGGCGGCGACAGCGGTGTGGTGCCCGTGGCCCTCGCCGTCGAGACGAGCATGTTCTACGGCACGACGGCCGGCGGGTGGAAGGGCGTGGACCCGTTCTACTACCTGTTCAACCCCAGGATGTGCTACACGGTGCAGTTCCTCGACAGGGTGGACACGGCGCCGGTGAGGGAGGGGGCAGCGGCGAGCACCGACGTGGCCAACCGCGTGCAGCGCATGCTGGCCGCGGCGCTGGGGTACAAGTGCACCATGCTCACACGGAAGGACAAGTACCTCTTGCTCGCCGGCAACAATGGCCACAAATGAGTGAATGATATCCTGCGCACATACATGTTCCGTTCTTCGCTGGCTCCCAAGATATTATGATTTGCACATATCCTATTAACCACACGTCGATATATAGTACTATAAGAACAGAAAAAAGTACATAAATATTGAGATTGTAGTTTTGGTATTTTTATGCTGCCTAATTGATCTCTTCGTGTGTGTTTGTATTAAGCTACCCTTTTGTATGATACAGTATATAGAGATGTCAATATCAAAAAGGCAAAATCACCTGCACTACCAGGCAATGGTTTTGGTCAATTTGGTTCTTCAACATGATCAAACTTTCCTTACAGGTTTGTCATGTCACAAAACCTAACACATGTCAATGTTCTCACTGATCTAACTATCAGTAGAATAGTCTCACTGAGCTAACAAGGCTTGGAGTCTTAGTCTCATTGAGCCGACCAGGGCTTGAGTCTAGGCAGATAGTACGTAGCTGTCTGCCTCGTTGAACTTCTACTCCATATTTTTGTGTAAACCTGACACGCGGCACGTACAAAAAGTTTACGGGCCCATCAGCCATGGTAAATTTCGATTTGACTTTGGCGCCAAAGGAGAGGGCCGGAGACCTGCACGGCTCTTATTGGAAACCAAGACTCGCTCTTATACAGCCGCAACGCAAGTACTACGGCGACGTAGACACAGATTTAAATTGACCGAATGTGTAATCATATACTCTTTCACTAATATATGTACAAGAAGGCTATATAGGAAGAGCAATGATCTCATGAATTGTCTGCACCTGCTGCACTGTTGTTGTTCTGTAAGTATAATACTCCATCCGTTCTACAATTTTTCATGGGTAAGTATAATACGAACCGACGATAATAATTTTACTGTTTCCAAGACAAAAATTTGAGTATAAAGTCAATGTGGGAGGGGCAGTTAATTGTGGATAAAATTTCTGGCTGTTGATCAGTGATCTAGTCTGAAGGCACTTTCGTTAGATCCCGCTGCACAAGCAGAGGTGATAAAAGTACTTGGCTCAGGGATCCTTTCACAAATTTAATCGGCACTTATTAAATTTTTTTAAAAATAATTAAGTTCGATTCTAATTCGATCCGGCACTTACTATTTTCATTTTCTTTTGCTCGTTTTCATCCCCACAAGTCTTTGTCAAATCGGTTACTGACTCTGTGTCGTACAAGCATGGCACTTCTTCGAACTGGGGAAAATAGCAGAGCAGCTTGGGGCAACCTGAAAATGAACCTGAGGCGTTTCTGTTCTTGGCAGGAATATCAGATGGCATTCACGTCAAGAAACCCATAACCCGTTCAAGGTAACGATCCCATGGATCCATAGAACCAAGAATCCGGTTCCAGTTCTGGAATGCCATTACATCACCAGAAACTTTGCTCTAATCCACCTTCAGATCCTGATCATATATCTCATGAAACTGTGATAATCCTGCTGGTACTGGTCATCTATATATTGCAGCTCGAACATTCTTGAAATTTAATGAAATGTTTGGAACTTAGTCAGCATGGCTGCATGGGCACTGATAAATGAGTTAGTTAAGATTCTATTCTCCCGGTGTTCGCCACTCAGGGATTTACGAGCAAGTGCTGCTGATCAACATTTCTGTAGCTAATAAAGATGCACACTGTTGGAACCAATCATGGACACATGGCAGCTGATTTTTTTTTTTGGCAGGAAACAAGATCGAGCAGACAAGAATGCTTGTCATGGACGGATGACTGAGAGGACGACGACAAGGTTTTTAGACCAAGAAGAATGATAGAGGCAGCATTATGTAGATTTATATCCCATCTGTTTCTGTTGTACATATACCTTTCATGTATAGCAACACTATGGGGAGGGGAGAGAATATGTACAGTTTCATAAAATTTTGTCAAATCTAATTAAATTGTCACAAATTTTCTCATACCTATCTCTACACGAATGACGAATACAAATAATTTGGCAAATCTAATTAAATCTCGAAGGTCATTGATTTCTCACACATTTAATTCTACATAAACAACTGTGCAACTTTGACTATCTTCCCTAACGGAAACATCAAAATCTCTGCCCATTAAGATTTGGAAGAAGACCATGCTGATTAGAGTGGTGTTAATGGCAAGATGGCGATTGTGCACATGCATGGACTTATAGCTGGATTCTAAAGCTTACCAATTGCGAGCCTTTAAAAAAGATCAAACCAGTGCAATTTTGAAGAATTCAAATGGCATTCGTGAACGGTGCTAAGTTTTGCTGAAAAGGTCGGTAACACAAGCTTATTAATGTTATTGGAAGTGGCAGTGCGTAAAGGCGATCTATACTGTGTATAACACTTGATAAATCATTTTTTTATTAGGAAGTAACCTGCTAAATAATCCCTGAACAAAACAATTGGAAAGCTGAAAAATCTAGACCATATCAAAGCATCTCCAACCAGCAACAACACAGCACACAAACAGTGGCGGAACTACTCACAGGGTCGTGGGCTAAAAAAATCAAGTACCTTTTCTAAATTTTTTGGGTCCATTTATCTTAAACTCCATCTTGAGTATCTCTAAAAGCTCTTTAAAAACTCCTGCTAAATAATTGAGGTTTACTTTAAAAAATCATCTTCAATATATCCCTAAACACCCTCTAACTTTCGCCCTAGTAAACTTTCCTCATCTGTGGGTATAACAGGAGATTTTCGTCCCATTTTAAAAATTTTAGGCATCTAAATAAGGGAGACTGTTGGAGGAGAAGAGAAAAATAGACCTAAAAGGTATCTTTTAGTGTTGATTTTATGAGAATTTTATAGGAATTAGTTTAATTTCACAAAAGAAAACATAGCTATTGAAAAATTTCTCATGTTTCAAACGGGATCTTAGTTCCTATGTTTTGTTCAATGAAATACCGCAACTGTCGTACTTTTTTTTTTAACCTTACTTTAGCGTCCCTATGACTTGTTCGGTGGAATACCGCAACAGTTATACCATTTTTAGGGCTAGAGCTAGTGGCCCTAGTCCTGTAGAGACCAAAGTTCCGCCGCTGCACACAAACTTCAAGCGAACACATTAACCACACTTCATCACTGGGACAGCGAACCGGCGACCTGCGATTAGCCTTGATTCCAGGCATGGCTACCATGTAATCCTGTCACGGAAGGGAATTCCGAGCATGCAGTGCCCTATTCACAGCATGGTCCAACAAGTTCGCTGATGGCGACTGAATGATAAGTTCCGTGAGACGCTAAGACGGAGTTCTCCCCTCCACTGAACTGACTTGAAGGGGGCGGCCGGCCGGCCGGCCACCGTCGCCGCCGACATGTCGTCTGGGGCGGCCGTGGTTGAGAAAGATGCGCTTGTTGTAATAAAACCTGCTTGGTGATCAGAAACTTTTGGGTCGGGTCAGCAATAGTCAAGGTCAAATTTGGCATTAGAGCTGGTCAGAGCTTCAACATCTAACAGCAGATTAAAGTAGTCTGTTGTCAAGTTAATGCGAGGCTATGGACTGATTCAAAATGGCTTCAGCTTCTGTGCAAACGGGAAGCATGATCACCTATTGCAAACTCTTTGATACGCCAGTTACTCCGTCCCGTTGGATTCCATTTCTATAATTTCTTCTGAAAAAAAAACTGTTGTCTTTAACCAAGGTTTTATGTAGATTTGGCAACGAAATCGTCTGACAAGAGTCAGATGGACGGACGAGCGACTCCGTGTGCTCGATGACAGGTGGGAGCCAAGGGATTTGTCACTGTACCGGCGGCAGGGAAGAAAATCATCACCGTGAGAGGCGAGATTGACGTCTTGACGAGCGTCAGACGATCTGTTTCCGTACATTTGATCAGGTCAACGTCAAGCAGTTAGAAGTTAGCAGAGACTGAAACGATCAAAATCCTGATCTGCTCTTGATACGGAAGTATTATAAATGTGCTCTAGCTCAGTTCATACTGCATAATCCACGGATGACCACCAGGCATCTCTGTCGGAATATTTAGTGTCGTACAACATTGAACATTGACCAAGACACGTAGTGTACGCATTAATCAGGCACTAAACACAGGGAGCAGAAACCTTGCTCAAATCTTTGCTAACGGGAGCAGATCACATCCGAGCAGGGTTGAGGATACCGTTTTAACTGGCAAAACCGGACGGATCGGTTTAATAAAAACTGTGAAAATTGAAAAAATCAGTCTAAAAACCATTTTAAATCGAAAAATCAAAATTGAACAAAATACTATAGCAAATCAACCGGTTTTCTCGTTTATGGATCGATTTCTTCGATTTTATCAGTTTTTAGATTTCAAATTTAAAATTCATTGGTTTATTGATCGGTTTTTCGAAATTCCAAAATTTTTCAATTTTTCATATTTTTAAAAAATTTTAAATCTAAAACCGATAAAACTGAACTGAACCAATTTCACTAGAAAAACTCCTATCGGTTTTAACCGATTTTATAAACCCTGCCTCCGAGAGGATTGCAATCCTGTAAACAAGTCCGGGAAAGTTTGGTCTTTTCTACTTCCTCCAACTAGATGTTGGGCTGAGACCACATAAGTAATATCAAGTATTAATCGAATCATTAAAATCAAAGAATAATTCCAAATAAACCATCACTTTAAGTATACTTTCCATCTATATCACTACCTTGTCATTGATATGTGAGGGATCAAGTCTGATCTCACACGTCATTTACTACCTCGATGGCATAGTATCCCTAAAATCAACGTAATAATTTGTCACCAACGTGACGAGATAGTTCACCTTTAGGAAACTAAGACAACCGCAAACCAGTAAATATCTGGCCAAAGTTCAACAATTCTCCCAAGTATGATATTACGTAACTGCAAGGCTTCTTAGTGGATTCAGAAAAATTGTAACTTCGCTAAAATCTGGTGCATCAAAGGACAAGGGGGAAGGCAGAGGAAACAGAAGTGAGGCCACCTTCTACTGACAAAGAGTTTCCACACCATACAATAGAATAAACTGATACGTTGTTACACGGCGACGGCACCATCAAAGACAAAGGGCCGTGATGAACTAATCTGCCAAAGGTAGCAGGTACAAAAACTGTCCAATCTCTAAATTGGCTGGCCACATCAAAGAGACGATCAAGTTTCTTTGATAGCCTGTTTGATTCTCCTTTGGTGCACATCCCAGTTGAACACCCGGGCAATGGTAACCTGACAAAGATATTCCATGGTTAATGCCATGAGACAATGGCATGATATTGCCCAGCCACGCTAATTGACGACCATTTAAATTAAGCCATAACCATTTTACCTGAGTGATGGTTTGTTGGTCCCGCAAGAACTGAAGATCAGCAATAAGGACTTCTAAGCTGCCCTTGGCATTTTCCAAGTTCTTTTTCAAGAGGGTGTTGGCCTGCAAAGTTTCAGGGAATGAGAAGGCCAAACTGAAACCAAAGGCAACAAATAAAGGATGGTCAATAACCTCATCGCAGGAGTATTCCAGCATCACATTTGCACCCAACCATAGACACACTGAATCGGTATCCTCGATTTTTGCACGGGAGTAGATTCCCTCGGATAGTTCAAAATCAGCTATGAGTGCCTGCATTGATTAATGAAAGAAAGTAGTTATTTAATTTTCACTGAGATTAACTGATAACAGAGAGCTTAATACAAAGATGTGCAGCTCTCCTACGTATTCGAGGGGAAAAAAACTGATAACAGAGAGATCAAACTAGCACTTAACATGGTTGAGGTTTAAGAAACTATTGAGGAAGCGTAACCCAATTTAACAAATTGCGCAATATGTTAATGCAGGCAGGTATGAATAGAGATCGAACTATTTGATTCTCTGCAGCAATAAACATGACATGAACCATGGATAAATATGTCTTTGCATGACAGCAAACAGAATCCCAGGTGCAGGTAACCAGGCAGAAAAGCCTTCTTCCAAACATAACAACATTGGGTGAGAACTCAGTTATTTGTTGTTAAATTCGATGATCATTCTTTAGAACATTTTATCCAAAATAAACCTATGCTAGATGTGTATATGATGATGATCATACTCCATATACACAATATAGTTACTAGCCAATATCATCTTGCACAAAAATACATAATAAAACTCTTGTAACAGCAGCATAAATGTCGTAACAAGCAACATCCAATGCAAAAGATGGTAAAAATTATTCTATCTACTTATCTAGTAATAGTACATGGTCCACAATTTTGTCAAAGCAGAAGATAGGTCCAATAGACTAATGACCTAATGCCTTCAAATAAGATAAATTAGCCAATCATGCATAGTATCACGCCTTCTTATTTAGGGGCTCTTCTACCAAAAAGGGATAAGAGCATAAATGCTATAGATACATATCAATAATAAAGTTCCCAACACGATAGAAAATGAAAGAGCTGATATGTGGTTTCTAAGAAATGATACAGACCTCACCCAAAGCCTTTTTAGCTTGTAATGCTGCAACAATATCCAAGCACTTCTCAATATCAGGAATTTTAGCCTGTAGCAACAAAAATTCAAAACCAATATGTTACATATGCTAACATTAGTACCCACAACTAACAACTGCTAATATAAGTTATTTTAATCAGATTGGTAATGTTCACTAGATGAACGTAATGCAAAATTTTCATATCACTAATTCAAAATTTTTAATATGTAGTACTAGCATATACTTGTTTCTTAGTCTTGAGGATGTTAAGGATTTGATGTAAAACTATTCCATTTCCAATCTAAGTGATAACTGATAATGCTAAGCAACATTACAATTAGCATTCCTAAATAAATGTAAGCCAAAAAGGAGCACCTGAAGTTCTCTTTGTTGTGCCAGAAGTTTCATCTCCACTACTTTGTACTGCTGTAGCCTGCAAAAACAAGGTAACAAAAGTCACATTTTTTCCGAGATAAAGTGCAAAAGAGGGAGAAAAAAAAAAGATAACAACAAAAGCAACAACAAAACAAAGCACAATAAAAAAAAGAAGTTAACAAACATAAACAAAATAAGATTTTACCAATAATGGATGTAGCTCAAACATGAGTTTTCCTGGGGCACTAAGCTTTCTCCTATTGAATTTCCAGTTTCCATAAGTAAAAATAATCGGTTTATTAGCTTAGCTCAATGTGATGTGACAGGCAGAAGCAGCTTATGAGCGGGTATGTTGGTGATTTTTTACTAATAATTTCCACAAATCTCACAAATGCAACTATCTTTGGGGCTGTCCAAAATCCCATTCCACCTATAATTCCACCTTAAAAACACTCAAATACCCAACCCAACTTAGTGCAACATGACAAAGTGGTCGCAGCAAATCAAATCACTAGTTTTATGCAAACATTAGCACTGTTCGCAAGACACCTTCCATCAACATTCAGCAAGACTGGATGACCAAAGCTACATGATCACCTTCACGATACTGTGACGATCTCCACACATCATCAGAGCTAGCGATGACCCAAATAATTCAGCAAATCATAGCACGGAGCCCAGGACGGCCTGCTGGGGTGCGAAGAAAGGAACCAAGCGATACCCCATGGACTTCGAGGGCATGGAGTCTGCAAGACTGCAACTTGTAGAGATCCAGGCCAAGCGTCAAGGTGAGGACCCAGCAACAGCACACCAGGTGATTGTCGCATAGGGACAGCACGCGGCTAGGACTAGAATCCCAACAAAGCAGCCGCTTTTCCGCCAGCTACGACGAGTCCGAGGACCCTGAGAGCCCCCGCTACCACATCACAAACCTACCGGTACCAATTACGCGATTCCGGATCAAGCACTGTACGGATCACGCTGAGATCCCAAGGCTACCAGTTCACCGGCAAGGCGTGACGGGATTTCACCTCTCCTGGAGGAAGGCGAGGGCGGAGTTGACGTCGAGTCCAGATTGGCGGAGGTACGCCTCGACGTCCTCCACGAAGGCCGCCGCCGGGATTCCCCGGCGCTCCGCCACCCCCTGCGGCGTCGACGCCGACGCCGCCGCCGCCGCCGCAGTCGCCATGAGAAGGGAACGAGAGGGAGCGTGAGGAGAGGAGAAAGGCCCAGGTGGAGAAAGAGAGAGAAAGAGGACGCGGAGTCGGTTGGGCCGAAACAAGGACGGGCCTTGAAGCGGCGGCTGCTGGGTAATGTACTGACTGCCATGTGGGGTCCGTCTCGTTGCCACGTGTTGGGCGCTTCGGCCCGGTTCTGTTAGGCACAATCAGGCCCAGAGAGAAAACAAGCTCCGCTCGCTGTGGCCCACTCCATGGATCACAGTTTGCAGGGTTACTCTCGTGCGAATGTCTTCTGTTCTCTCGCAGCACAGATACGGCACTAGCACATCAACCCACGCCCGCACTTCTTGAATGCAAGCCCGGCTCAGCGCGGTCCACTCCACCGATCGTGGCGTGCGAACACAGCCCATCGCTCAGGAGGCTTTACTGAAACCACTACATGGGTTGATTTGCTACTGCCGTAGCCCATCGCTCAGGACATAATAATACAACCTAATAACATATTCTCTTTGTTTCTTGTTGTGATCGTTGATTTTTAACATTAGCTTTGATTATTCATCTTATTTAAAAAATTAATTCAAATGTGTAAAATTATAAGTTAAAATTCAAATAACTTTACTAATAAAATAAATTATAATCAAATATATAATATTCATCAAATATTTTTTAAGTAAGACGAACGTCAAAGTTGATGTTAAAAATTAATTACGACAATAATTTAGAAAAACGGAAGAAGTATATATCTTAAATAAAATCTCTTAGATTTGCTGAGATAAAATGCAACAGAGTAAGTTTCAATCTATTTAAACACCATTTTTTAAACAACTTTTAGACAACAGTACGTAAAATAGAACACTTTCTGAATACAACACTGGGTAGTGCATTTGACAAAAAGGTTTAGAATTATAACACCTGACGCTACATTTTCGAAAAAACACCAGACGCTACCACCTTTAAAGTACTCCTGTCCTGGAAGCGTTTCAAAAAAAGAAATGGCGCTTACGAGGAAGCTTGCTGGTAGCTTCGTGCCGTTCAGCCCATCCTTATTTTTTTTTTTTCCTTGAGAAACGTGTCCAGCGCATCTCCAATCCACGACTTGCAAGCTGCAGCGGACCAGAGAGTGGCGCAGACCGGCAGACGTGCTCCCGTCGAGTGGGCGTGGGCCGTTAGCCGTACGGGCTGAATTCTAGATTTAAAAAATAGAAAATATGATCATTTTTGGGTTAAAAATAGAACTCCGTTAAAACGGACGAAACAAGATGGTACTGTTTTCATTGTCGTTTTTATTTTCCTTTTTACCATTTGTGCCCGTTTTAATTTTTTCAGCATATCAAAAAATAAAGAAAAAGTAGGAAATAGAGTTGGAAAGGATGGAAACTTCCCTACCACTTTCAACCCTATCTGAATTTTAGGGTTAATTGGAATGGTGCCACTACAATTCTCTGTTTTTGAAAATATGTCATTATAATTCTTGTTATTAAAAATCTGTCATTATATTGGAATCGTGCCATTATGTAGGTCTCTGGGCTGCTTTTGTACGCAGAAGAGCTCACGTATTTCTGTATGGACGTTGTTGCTCCTGCCTTTCTCTTCACCCAGGCGCGCAACGCGCGGGACACAGAGCCATTCCCCATTCTTTCCCTTGCTCTCTTCAGACCTGTAACCCTAGCCATTCCGCGGCGGCGGTGGCGATTGCCTGGCGACGAGACGAGCTGAGCCCCAGCAAAGAGACGAGCTGAGCCCCAGCGACGTGATGGAAGAAGGAACCGAAAGTCCAGATGCGTCACCCTCCTGTTGCCTTCTACATTTCTTCGACTATAGTGGACATGGAGCGCTGCGATTCAAGGAAATGTTGGGTGCTATGTCCTACTAACATATTCACGGGCAGAGATGTGTTCTTTATGTGTGTTTGAGTTGGTGCGATCTACTCTTTCAGTTCAAAAATGTTGCGTCTAGAGATTAAGGTCGATAGATTTGTGACGAGAGAAGCCTCTGGTAGGAAATCTTACACAAAGGGGAAGGTTATTAATTGGGACGTGGATGTAGGCTCTTTCTCATGGGATTTCTTCATGACTAATCTGGCCAATGAGGTACAATGGGGACGAAATCAGTCTGCTACGCTGTGGTTCTTCAATAAGATATTATGCGAGGATGTGCAACTAGTTGAGCAGACCCAAATGATAGATTTGTTTGAAATGTACAAGCTAGAGATGAGTTGCCATATACGTGTTGAAGTTTTTGACATCGCATCATGTGTTCAGGATAAAATTGCTAACCTCCAGCCTAGTTGTGTGATGCCATTTGAAGGACAACCTATACCCGAGCTAGAGCCAGAAACAAATATTTCTAGTTCTGAACCTCATGCATCTGAAGGGGCAGATGCTTTGCATTGTGACATATTTGACAATGAAGAAGAGTATGTGGGTGTGAATGATGAGCATCTTTATATCAAAGTACCTCCATCTGAACCATTTGAACATGACAATGTTGATGCAGCAATTTTTCCCTATCCTAAGCCATCTGATGTTGTTGAAGTTGATGTTGCTCCTCCTGAAATTGAGGTCAATGATGCAGACCCTGATGAAGTCCAAGTGCTACATGATCCTGAAAATCCAAAGATTGTGAAGGGTGCTCTATTTCCTGACATAGTTACATTTAGGAAAGCAGTTAGGCATTATGCAGTGGTAACAGGATTTGAATTTGCTAATTTGAAGACTGATAAGACAAGGTTCATTGCCAAATGTGCCCATTTTGAATGTCCATGGAGAATTCATGCTTCAAATATTTATGATGGGAGGACTACACAGGTATGATACCTCACTTTATACCCTTTCTTTTCCACAAGATTGTAACTTGCTATGACACTGTAATTTGCAATTTTCAGATCAAATCACTGCCTGCAGATCATGATTGTCCTACTACAAAGCTGAAGATAGAAAAGATGGCTACACAAGCATGGTGTGTTGATAAATTGAGTGATTGGTTGAAGAAGAACCCACAGAAGGGACCAAAAGCAGCTAAGGAGAAACTTGAAGAAGAATACCAGATCAGGTTGAAGTACTCCAAGGCATGGTCAGGTATGAGATTGGCTCTAAATCAGATCCATGGTAAATATGAGGAGAGCTTCATGTTGTTGTACAGGTGGAAAGCTTTGATGGAAATAAATTCACCTGGAAGTATTGTAGGAATAAAAGTACAGAAGGTAGGAAAAAGAATGTGTTTTAAGAGGATTTTTGTTGCCCTCGAACCATGTGTTGATGGGTTTTTGAGAGGATGTAGATCATATATAGGAGTGGATTCTACTAGCTTACATGGTAAATACACTGGACAGTTAGCCTCAGCTGTTTTTGTAGATGGTCACAACTGGCTATACCATTTAGCATATGCTATTTTTGACTCTGAGACAGAAGACAACTGGACCTGGTTATGAGGCAGCTACATAGAGCTATAGGGTCTCCAAAAGGGTTAATTATTTTCACTGATGCGTGTAAAGGACTGGAGACTGCTGTGGAATCTGTCTTCCATGAAGTGGAGCATAGGGAGTGTATGAGACATCTTTATGGCAACTTCATGAAGAAATATTTAGGTCCTGTGTTCACTGAGCACTTGTACCCAGCAGCTAGAAGCTACACAGAAGACAAGTTTAGGTGGCACATGGAAAAAATCTTCTCCTTTGCTCCACAAGCTGTAGATTACCTAGAAAAGGAGCACAGCAAGCTTTGGTATAGATGTGGCTTCTCAGAGGAGAGTAAATGTGACTACTTGACAAACAATGTATCTGAAAGTTTCAACAATCAGATCAAGGGGTTGAAGGGCTTATTGGTACATGAACTTGTTGATGCTATAAGAGAGCTGATCATGGAGAAGAGGTATATTAGAAGGAAAATTGCAACTAAAATGAGTGGATACATTTTGCCAAATATATTGACTGAGTTGAATAAAGTAAGCAACAATTTGAGAGTTGTTAAGGTTGCAAGAAGTGATGAGAACTTTGCTGAGATCACATTAGTTGATCCTGATAACATTACTAGGAGGCACCAAGTTGACTTACAAAACCACAAATGCTCATGCAGGGTGTGGCAGGTGACAGGTAAACCTTGCAAGCATGCCCTTGCATGGATTTTGTCCAACAGGGGTTTGCAGATTTCTGACTTTGTGCATGAGTATTATTCAGTGGAGAAGTTCATAGCAGCATATGAATCAAGAGTAGCAACAATGCCTGACAAATCTCAATGGCCTGAAGTCGACATTGGCTTCAAGGTTTGGCCACCTAAGCAAAGGAGAGCACCTGGGAGGCCAAAGACCCAGAGGATAAGAGGGGTTCTAGAAGGAGGACCAAAAAAGAAAGTAAAATGAAAAAGATGTGGTGGCTTTGGACACTTTGAGAAGACGTGTAAGCTTGCTGAAGCATGGGAACATGATGAACTTCCACCTCCAAGAAAGAGGTAGACATCTAAATGCTTTTTGTTTTGGGTTTCTGTTTTCCACGAAGACAAGTTTACATTAACATATCGTTATGTGCAGGAAACTACAAGATGAACCAACCACTTCTCGAAGTACACCTAAGAAGAAGAAATCCCAGAAGAAAAAGAAGACACCCAAAAAGAAGAAAACACCACAGAAGAGGAGGCAAAATCAGGCTGCAGCTGCACCACCACAGAGTTGTTAGAAGCCTGAGATCTTGGCTAGGACTGTAACAGACATATTAGTAGTCTGTCATATTTTGTTGTCATATGTAGTGTTGGAACCTGAATGTTCAGTGATGTGTCGAACATGTTAGTGGTCTAACTTATTAGTGTGTCGAACATGTATTCTGTATGTGTGTCGAACCTGAATATTCAGTGATGTGTCGAACCTGAATTCTGTATGTGTTGTTCTGAACCTGAAATGGTAATAGGTTCCCAATGGGTTTGCAATGTGTTAAGTAATGCAAAAGATCCATTCACTGGTTGCAGATTGTTCTTCAGTTCGCATAAAGCATACAGATTCAATATTACAGCTTCAGTTCGCATACAAATACTACATCACAAAGCTTAGTTCTGCTTCAATAATATAGCTACAATGATGCCGAAAATACAACCAATACACGCTGCTGCTAAACACAAATTCTCAACTATAGGATTCTTCTTTGCGTAAGCCACTGTCTTCAGCTCCAGAACTTGATGCTTGACCTGTAAAATTTCGTGCTTCAACTCTCCAATCTGTTGCTTCAGTTCCTCTACTGCAACAACACCCTGGCCAGAACATCCTTCCCTGTCTATCTGTCGGTTCTGCCGCTGCAAATAACATTCATATTGATGTTCGGTTTTGAAAAAATTGCATGACCTCGAATCATTCTGAAAATGAACAAAAGCAATTCAAGCCAATTGTAGCACCAAAAAATTTAGAGGAGAGCAACAAATTCCAATTCCTAAACCTCACACGTAAGTTGTTCTCACACTTGTAAAACACCTGGCCGTAGGTCTCCGACTGCTTGCTCACCAGCCTGATGATGGGAATGCGGCATCTGGGGCACTCGTTGATGGGCAACGGCTTTGTGCTAGAGCTACTTGTTCTTTACATTTCTCCTCACCTTGGACAGAGCAGGACTCCCTGCAGTGCGGCACTCCATGGTCAAGACGACGAAGAACCCCGGCGCACTTAGTTCGCGAGCGAAGGAGAAGACGGTGATGGGCCCCCGAAGCTGCCGAGCAGCCGCCGCCGCCGCAGAGTGGCTAGGGTTACGAGTCTGCAAAGAATGGGAGGGAAAGATTGGAGACGGACTCTGTTCCCGCTCGCTGAGCTGCTGCGTTACAACGAAGAAGGTTGGGGCAACAACGTCTTAACGAAAATACGTGGGCTCTTTCGCGTACAAAAGAAGCCTAGACACGTACAGAATGGCACGGTTCCGATATAAGCAGAATTGTAATGGCAGATTTCCAATAACAGAAATTATAATGACATATTTTCAAAAACGGAGAATTGTAGTGGCATCGTTCCAATTAACCCTATGTTATTTGGTTTGTTTTTGCTTTCCCTCAATGTGAGCTGCCTTTTTCTTTCCTGTGAGCGTGGGCTGCTGTTTTCCTTGTTTGGCCATTGTGATCCATCCGGCAGTCCCAGCCCCACTTTATTTCTCCAAATCCGTTGTGATCTGCCATCGTGTTTTGTTCAGCCATCTCAGCTCCGGCGGCAGAGCTGCAGCTCCCTTTTTGGTGTCCCATGTTTTTTACGGCGGCAACGGCAGCGGCAGAACTGCAGTAGTTCTTCGACGATTTTGACGGCGATGACGGCAGAACTACTGCAATATGGTTGTGATTTAGGGTCTGTTTGTTTCAGCCCCGTTTGCATCAAAGGAATTTCAAAACGGAATTTTAAAGGAATCCATTTCATAGAAATGTTTCCTATATTTGATGTTTGGAATAGAGGAATGATGGATTCTTTTCTAAGGAATGGTGAGAGCTCCTTAAAAAAAAAAAGAAAATAAAAAATGAGGTTGAAGCTAAAGGAAAATTTCCTTTGCTTGTTCACCGTGTAGACTCTGTGGCTAGCATGCAAGCACTTGGTGTACGGAGGACATTATATTTATTAGCTAAAAGTAATAGAGGAAGAAATGACCAATTAAAAGTGTTAAGAGATTCATAAACTACATAAATAATAATAATAATAATAATAATAATAATAATAATAATAATAATAATAATAATAATAATAATAATATTATTATTATTATTATTATTATTATTAGCTCCAATACTTTGTAGTTCCTATATTTATATTCCTTCATTTCAAACATTCATCATTAGAATATAAATTGCAGTAATTTATTTAATTGATCTAAATTTGGTTTTGATATATGTTTATTATTTCTATTTTTATTTCCTGTGTTACAAGTTCCTTTAGTTCAAATGCTATCAGATTTGCATTCCTGTGTTTTCGAATCCTGTGGTTTTTCTACTTTTCTCATTTCTGTGTTTCCTTCGTTCCTACATTTTTCTTGTTCTTATATTTTTCTTTCTTTTGTTCCAAATGGGGTCTTAGATTATAATCTGCTCAGATTATATAATCCAGATTAAATAATCTGATTGTAAAATAAACAGCTAGATTATTTATCTGAATTATATAATCTAAGGCATCAGATTATAATAATCTAATAATCCATCTCAAAGAAGATTATTTTAAATTATTTGCTACAAAAGACTCACTACCTATGCCTCTTTCATTAAAGTTATCCACCCTAACATCCCACCATTCCAATAGCCACACACCCCACCATCCACGGTACTTCCTTCTTTCGTTTTTATACAAATAAAAAAATAATCTGACTCTAAGAATCTAGGTAGACCTAGATTATAATATGGATTATAATTTTTAAAATATAATCTAGATTATATAATCTAGATTATATAATCTAATATGAAGACAAACAGGGCCTTAGAGCATCTCCAACATCTCCCTAACAACTTCCCTCTAAATTAAATTATTGGGAAGATACTAAAAAAAAATCCCCTCCAACAACTTTTCTAAATCCTCCCCAACTTATTTGTCATCCCAAAAATCTCCTAAACCCAGCTACATCTAGTGAACTTTCTGGGATCTCTAATTTTATCTCACGTGCAACTAACCTATGGCACTTGTTGACTTGATCCAAATTTAAATAATATTAAGACATACATAGGAGAATTGTTGGAGGAGGTGACTAAATTAGTCTTCAAAATTTTTTTGGCAGACCACCAAAAAATACCTTTTGGATGATTTTTTAAGGAGACTGTTCGAGATGCTCTTACTGACATAGTTTTTTTGCCCTTAAAGGTACGCAGTCATGATTTTATTTTACAATTTGTTGCAATGGCTATTTAAAACTATTAATTAACCAATCTATGAACCAATCTATGACTCTTTGCAGATGGACAGGAACAATCGTTCGTTGACACCCAAAGCTGCTTGTGATCCCCAGCACCAATGAGGTGGGAGATTCATCTTCGCCAAATGTCCAAAACCCATCGGATGAAGCCGCATTTTTTTTTGTGTGTGGAGGTGATTCAAAGGACGACGACAACTTTGATATTCTAATTACATCACATGTACTTCTTCGGCCATCCTAAAGAGCAAAGAGGAAGAGAGGCGGTGAAGTTGGAGTAAATAAATTCATGAAGCAGGTGACGATACGCTTTGCCATTACTGCTAATTCTCAATAAAATATCTATGAAAGAACTAAACTTTTGTACATGATCTTTACTATTTCAGCATACAACTGGTGCTGCATTTATTTTCTGAAATTGTGCCATGACTCTTATCCCATTAGAGGGCGACCCGAAACCCTAGCTGCCGCCACCCTCCCTCAGCCTCTTCGCCACGCCGCTGCCAGAGTGAACCACCGGCATAACCCGGGCAGCTCGCCGGGATGGCGGCGGCGGGGCGCCTCTTTCCCCTTTCGGTGGCTGGAGGCAAGGCGCTCCGGCGACCTGCTGGTCGTCGGAGCATCACTGGCGGCCATCCTCGCGCGGTATCCGTGCTCGTGGAGCTGCACGACCGAGTCTGTGGCGAGCGCGACAGCTTCGACGATGCCAGCCGGGTCTGCCACCTCTCACAGGCAGTACCCTAACCTCCTGTGCCGCAGCCACTCCCCCTACTCGGGTGGGCATCGGAGATGGCGTGGCGCTGTTAGCTGTGATGGAAGCGGTGGGGCGCTCTTCCTCTCTCTTGTGCGCACCGGGGTGCGGCGGTGCGTGGCATAGCTCGCGATGAGCGGCTTTCCGGAGTAGCATGGCTGAGCGGCTGGATCTGCGTGCCGGCTGTCGGTGGCAGCACACTAGGGCGGGCGTGGCCTGTTGTCGTCTCACCAGATCTGCGCACAACGGCCAGTGGGGACGAAGCGATGGCCGGATCCGTTTCGAGTGTTGGCGACCTCACTGGCGGTGCCTGCTCTTGGTGCAGGGAGATTCACTCCTCCGCCCTTGGAGCATTACTCACCAGATCCGGCCTCTCCCATCCCTGTTGATCGTAATCATCCAACCCCTGCCCCTATCCCTCCATTTTCCCATTGTTCCTTGACTGTGTTTGCGAGCTGCCATTGCCGGTTCTCCTCAAGCAATTTTGGCTAGCCTGCTAGCTGGTTTTGGCCATCCCAGGGAGCAGATCTACGTCGCTGACACCCCTGAGAACCCCCCTCCCCCCCCCCCAAAAAAAATGCGCTGGTGCATGTTAAGCAGCGGTTAGGGGCGGTATCACTCAAGTTTGTTGATGCAGGGCGCTGGGCGAAAGTCTTTGCAATGATGACGCCTTCGGGCGCCATTTCCTCTTGAGGCATTGTGAAGGTGCTCTTCATCACCAAAACCTAGAATTCTTCGAGTGAAAACCCAAATCCAGCATGTTGCTGGATCGAACAATGACAACAGTCACAGTGTTGTGACCTCCTCTGAGGCATTGTTTGGAGTTTCTCCTTGAGGTAGCTTGGCTTGATGGCAGCCTTTTCCTATCCCTCTTTGGCTCACCACTGTCTGCTCTAACTTCTTGTCGGCTTGGGCGGTTCTCGATGTCTCTGTCTTAATGGTTCCTCACTCCTTGATTGTGTCACTTCATCATAAGCCGGGTGAGCGATACCATGATCCTCTCTCTTGGATCTCCTCGCTCTTCTCTCGAGAGTTCTTAATTCTTTGAGGCTTCCTCCCCTCGAATGGTGTTGAAGGGCTCCCGCTTTGCCCCCCCCCCCCTAAAGTGATGCAGACCACAACCATCGTCTGTCTCTTCGGCTCGGTGCTCAGTGGTTGCATGGTATGGAGATCATGAAGGTGGCTTCGTTTGGAGATGGCTTATGTTGGCGACTGGCAGTTGTAGTTGGTGTGTGTTGTTGTCACGTTGGTATTTCTGATATGGCTAATGTAACCGACATAGGACTTGCCATGTATGCGCCTTTGAAGGAATAAAAAGGTGGGATGCTCTCTCCCCAAATTTAAAAAAAAAAAAACTCTTATCCCATTATCTATTACCATGACATCCATTAATTTCTTGCGAAGTCACCTGGGTGATCATGAATGCATAGGACTGTAAATACTTAATTGCCTGTGAATAAATTTTAAAAATACAAATATGATTTTTGTTACCTTATTTGAATTCCACATCAATTATGGCTTGAGAAATACCGATCACATTAGAAGGGTAAAATCTCATGTTTAAGAGTGTAAAAACAGTGTCATTAAGAGCACAAAAATCAAACACACACTAAAAGTGTAAAATTATGTGGTTAAGAGCGCAAAAAGTACGAACTGCGATTTTTGAACCTTTTCAACACCTGCCAAATTAGTGAACAAGGGTGAAATCAATCACAAATACTCCAAGTTATTTTGATTACAGCAACTTCTATAATGCTTAAAATTATTTGATCTCGCAATCAATCAATTTTATACAATATATGAATTTGTGCATTGTGATAACACGTATGCATTCTTTTACTAAGAGTAGAAATTGCTGCGATCAAATAGATTACTTGCCATCAAATACATAAGTAAAAAAACTCAATTCTAGTCAATATTGTTTGGCCTGTTGTCTGCTAAACATCAACTTGGGTGTGCCAAGATGTGGTGTTCATATGACTGCCAGTAATGGCCCAAAGGCTACTACACTTTATCAGTTGGCGATTAGTTGTACAAAAAGCTGCTTTTTGTAGAGCCAATTCATACACAACGGAAGGGGCTGACATCATTCGTTTTGATGGACATACCACAAAGCATAGAAGAAGGATGTTGGTCCAAAAGCTTTCCGAGGAAAGAGGAGCTTCCTCGAGCCGTGTTGCACATTGTTGGCTATTAATTACAAAAAAAAAACTATTTTGAATCAACCAGCTAGTTGGAATTATGCCCAGCAAATCCAGTTAACAGTATAACCAGACAACATAAGATGGCGATGGACAGAATCAGGACAATATACATCTAAATCTGCATACCAGGTGCAATGCTTTGCTATGTACCAACAAGGCCTTGAAGTCATATATATGTTTTCAGTACTCCTAAATCCTAATCGATCGACATGAAAGAAAGAAAGCGCGGACGTCAGGCCGGGCGATCCTTCCGGGAAAGCGAGTAAAGTGAGCGGTAGCCGAAGGAGGGCGACCTGGCCCGAGGCACTTTGGTCTAAAGCAGGCCGAGGTCCCTGTTGGAGTAGGAGACTTAGGAAACCGACCTTTTGTCTTAATTCTGTTGATGCAGTATCCTTTACCGATAAAGGGTTTTCGGGCCGCAGATCAAATGTTAATCACGAATCTAAGATTCAATGGTCACGGTCCTCTTGGAAAGGTGATTGAGCACCGGTGGCACTTTCTTTCGATCGCGATCGCAATGCAGCTAACACCAAGGTTTCAAAAACCAGCGAGTTTGATCGGTTTTCGCCAAAAAAAAAAATCGCTACAGTAAAACAAAAAACCGAGCAAATTCAAAAATCAAATTTTTTATAGAAAACCGATCGGTTTTACTGATTTACCGGTTGGTTTTCTCGGTTTACCAGCCCGTTTTCCGGTTTAACCTTTTTGAATTTGAAATCAAATCGGTTCGAGCGGTTTTTCACCGATTTTTTTAGTTGACCTGTTTATCGGCCAGTTTGACTGGTTTTCGAATTTTCAATTTTTTTGAATTTTAATTTTTTTTAATTTATTAAACCAAAAATCGGCTGAACTTCTAAACCGAACCGAATCGGCTTCATTGAAAACCGTGAAAACCGGTTGAATTTGACCGGTTTTGTTAACCTTGGCTAGCACTAGATCCCCCGTTCACGTGTACGTAGGGCATCCAGGGCTGGGTTCGCGAACCGCCTTTTTGTCTCGGGTATAAATAGGTACCCTGAGGGCTTGATGCTTTGATCACCGAGCTAACTGCAAACTATTACTGCGAGCTAGTCACAATCACCAAGTGAGCGACAAGTCGGGAGCAACAGCCATGGCCATGGCGGCGTCAACCATTCGCTGGACGGTGCTAGTCCAGCTGCTCATAGCGGTGTTAGAAATTGATCTCTATCTATTTTGACCCAACGGTTTTAATGGACTTTTGACTTAATCGCGCCTTGATCGAGGGCGCCCAGCTCATTATGGCTGGTGGGCCTCTGTCGTCAGCACCACAATAAATAGAGGAGGGGGAAGCGGCCGGGACTCATGATCTAAGTTCATCCGTACCGCTGCACCCCACCGACAAACCCAAAACCCGATCTATGAGGGGGCGCTGTGCCGACGGGAAGCATCACCGCCGTCACCGGGAGATCGACGACGTCGCCGTGACTTGTACGCCACTGCCCTCTTCACCGACCGACGCTGCCCTAATGCAGAGGACCGCACCAACAAAGAGCAGATGGCCGGATCGTCTTCCACGCCTCCGGCGATCGGATCCGAAGGTATTAACCACCTCCGAACCACAGATATGTTACCGACACGAAACTCTCGGATCTACACTCTTAGACACCGAAAAAAGATTACAATATTGACATCAGAGCCAGATCTAGGAGTAGATCTCGACGAGTATGAAAAAACTCGTCGGAAACCTACCCACGAGCAAAGATTCGATCCAAGCCTAAGTTGGCTTGCATGAATTGCAACAGGCCAATGGGCCAGGCCGAATTTCAATTTCAGCCCAAAAAAAAAAGTTTTTCCATTTCTTTTTCGGAGGCATTTTTAATTGATTAATTTGATAATTTTTTACCTAATCAAATCTGTTAAAATTTGAAATAACGGGATAATTTTGACAGAATAGAAAAATAAAGTAAATGCTTCTGAAAATTAAAGAAATTTTGTTTTCTGCTGCGTACTTAAAGAAATAATTTTCATTATTAAATTCGAACCAACGGGAGAATTTAATTTTGAAAAAATAGTAATGAATTTCAGATAATTATGATATTGTTATTTTCTGACCAACGTTGATAATAACAGTATTCTAATTTTTGTAATTGACATATTATGCATTATTTCTATTTCTGTCGAACGGTGATGTAGATTTAATGTATAATATAAAATTTTGTGTCATATTTTTTACCAACGTTGAAAATAAAACATATAATTTTACTATTTTTATGTTCTTACTTTATTTGATTTATTTACAGGCGGATATAACTTAATGAGTTGTATCAAAGAGATACCCACTCTCAAAGGTGACAACTATGGAGAGTGAAAGAAAAAGATAGACCTAGCGTTTATCTTGGCTGAGATGGACTAAGTTCTCACCACAGCATGTCCCACTGAGCCTGAGAAGCCAGTGAAGAAAGAAAATGAGGCTGAGCCTGCTTGGCAGACCAGACAGAGAGACTATGCTCCCTTAAAGATGTCCTATGACTTTGAGCATAAGAAATAGACCACAGCCAACAAGAAGTGTACGGCTGTGATAAAGAACACGATTGAGCCTGCAATTGTGGGTTCAATCGTGGAGTGTGACACCATTACAGAGTACTTTGAAAGAATAAAGAGTCATTTTGATTAGTGTTTCATGTTTGGATCTACAGAGGAATTTGATTAGTGTTTTATGTTTGGATAATGATGGTTATGATTGTCATTTTGAAAATGGCAAGTGTGAAATAATGCTTAATAAAAAATGTGTTGGTCTTGCCATCTTACAAAATGAGCTTTATTTGCTATCACTACGTGATGATGTGAATGTCGCATGTGATAATGATAACGTTGCGTGCGAGATAAACGAATCTTCGTCCATGAATGAAAATAGAAAACGAAAAAGAACTCTAGATGAGTCGTCGAAATTATGGCACTGTCGTTTAGGTCATATTTCAAGGGGGAGAATAGAAAGACTAGTTAAGAATGATATTCTTCCTCTACTAGAGTTCTCAGACTTAGAACAATGTCAAGATTGCATTAAAGGAAAATATATAAAGAAAATTAAGAAAGATGAAAAAAAACACAGGAGTTCTACAAATTATCCACTCGTTCATAACATTCACGGATGATTACTTCCGATATGGATACATTTATCCAATCAAAGAAAGAAATGAAGCCTTAGATAAATTTTAAATATTTAAGGCTGACGTTGAAAACCAACACGATTTAAAGATAAAGATAGTCCGATCTGATCGTGGGGGGAGTACTACGGTCGGCATACCCCGTATGGACAAGTTCCTGGACCTTTTGTAAGGTTTCTACAGGAAAATGGAATAGTGACCCAGTATTTTACACCGGGCGAACCTCAGTAAAATAGAGTAGCTGAAAGACGCAACCGTACCCTGATGGATATGGTACGAAGCATGATGAACTATTCCACACTGCCATTGAGTTTGTGGATGGAGGCGTTAAAAACTGTCATTCATATTCTCAACAGAGTACCAAGTAAATTAGTGAGAGAGCCCAGCTGAGGCTAAAGTATTTAACCCAAACATTGAAAAGCTTGATTCTAAAACAGTAAGTTGACATTTTATTGGTTACCCAGAAAAGTCAAAAGGTTATCGTTTCTACTGTCCAAACAGACATACACACGCTGTCTTCTTAGAGGATGAGATGATGAGGGGGAGCATGGTAGCTCGAGAGATTGACCTTGAAGAGAAGTGGGCGTATACGCCCACTCCGATGATTCAAGAGCCATTCTTTATACTACCTGCTGTCGCTGCACCGACAGTGCGAGATACTGTGGTGCAAGCACCTGATATTGTTCCTCCTATAGTAACAATGAATGAGAATAAGAAACTTGTTTCTCAGAATCCAATAAAACCCATTGCCACAGATGAGGGGGAGTAAGAACAGCTTCAAACAAAAAATATACAAAATAAAGAGACCCCGAGGAGGTTTCAAAGAGTAAGAAGATCAGCTATTTCTGATGACTATAAAGTTTATCAGACAAAAGAATTTCAAATGGAGAATGATTTCACCTCATTTGAAGAAGCCATGAAAAGCGAAAACTCTTCAAAATGGCTTGAGGCCATGGAAAAAGAAATGAAGTCCATGAAGGCTCATAAAGTCTAAGACTTAGAAGTAATTCCTAAAGGAGCCAAAACAGTAAGCTGTAAATGGGTCTACAAAACAAAACTCGACTCCCAAAGGAATGTAGAAAGATATAAAGCACGACTCGTGGCAAAAGGCTTTACCCAAAGAGAAGGGATTAATTACAATGAGACCTTTTCTCTGGTCTCATGTAAAGACTTCTTTAGAATCAAAATGGCACTAGTGGCTCATTATGATTTATAGTTACATCAAATGGATGTAAAGACAGCATTCCTCAATGGAAATTTCGAGAAAAATGTTTACATGGCACAACTGAAAGGTTTTGTCATAGAAGGAAGTGAAAAACTGAGATGCCGTCTAAAGAAATCAATTTATGGGTTAAAGCAAGCTTCAAGACAATGGTGCTTGAAGTTTGACAGCACAATAAAGAAATTTGGGTTTAAAGAAAATATAGAGGATAACTGTGTTTATTCAAAGTTTAAAGATGGAAAGTTTATCTTCCTAATCCTGTATATGGATGATATCCTACTAGCTAGTAGTGACGTCAGTCTGCTACTGGAGACAAAGAAGATTTTGTCCTCTAACTTTGATATGAAAGATCTTGGTGAGGCTTCCTTCGTTCTAGGAATCGAAATTCACCGAGATAGAAACAAAGAGGTATTGGAACTGTTACAAAAGGCATATATAGAGAAAATATTAAAGAAATATGGTATGCATAAATGTAGTCCATCACCTGCACCTATAGTCACGGGCGACAGATATAGAGATTTTCAATGCCCCAGGAACTAATATGAGATCGATCAAATGAAAGCGGTTTTATATGCTTCAGCTGTCGAAAGCTTACAGTATGCTCAAATATGTACACGCCCTGACTTAGCATTTGTTACCGAGTTACTTGGCAGATTCTAGAGTAATCCTGGAATAGAGCATTGGAAATTGATAAAGAAAGTCTTGTGCAATTTGCAACGAACAAAAGGCCTCATGATGACATACAGAAAATCAGATTCACTCCATATAGTGGGGTATACAGATTCTGATTATGTGGAAGATGATAGAAAGTCTACATCTATATATGTGTTTACTCTCGCTGGAGGAGCTATTTCGTGGAAAAGCTCAAAGCAAACCGTCACTACATCGTCCACAATGTATGCCGAATTTACAGCATGTTATAAGGCTACGGGGCAGGTGAACTGGCTTAAGAAGTTCATACTCGGTTTAAAAGTGGTTGGCGACATCTATAGATTACTTAAGTTATACTACGATAACAAACCCGCATTAACGTATGCACACAACAATAAGTCAAGTGGTGCTGCCAAACACATTGACATAAAGTACTATGTTGTGAAAGATAAAGTTCGAGATCAAATCACAAGTTTTGAGCATATAAGCACCGCAAAGATGCTAGCGGATCCGCTTACTAAAGGCTTACCGTCCAAAGTATTTATTGAACATGTTGCCGACATGGGTTTAAGAGAAAGTTTGTGATCTCTGAACGAAAAGATAGCCCAAAATATACAGTAACTATTTCAGAACAGAAAAATATATTGTAGCTGTTAAGTCTATCGGCGATTGATCGTGACGATGAGACAGTTCTATGTATTAATCTGTAATAAAATGAGTGAAGTTAAAAAGTAATAAAGATAAAAGTATAAAGTAAGATCAAGGGGGAGAATGTTAGAAATTAATCTTCAACCATTTTGGCTCAACGGCTTTAATGGGCCCTTGACCTAATCGTACCCTGATCGGAGGCGTCCAGCCCATTATAGCTGGTGAGTCCCTGTCGCCAGCGCCATAATAAATAGAGGTGGAGGGCCGGTCGGGACTCATGACTTAAGTTCATCCGTACCGCTGCATCCCACTGACAAACCCATAACCCGATCTGTGAGGGGGCGCTGTGCTGACAGGAAGCACCACCACCGTCACCGAAAGATCGACGACGTCGCCATGACTTCTACGCCACTGCTCTTTTCATCGATCGACGCTGCTTTAGCGCAAAGGACCGCACCGACAAAGAGTAGATGGTCGGATCGTCTTCCACAACTCCGGCGACCGAATCTGAAAGTATTGAGCACCTCTGAACCACAGATATGTTACCGACACAAAACTCTCGAGACATTGGAAGAAGATCACAACAAGCGGCCCTCTTCCGTGCGGTAACGCCTCTTCTACGTACTTTGTTTATGTTGACGTTGTTACTCCTATTGAGTAGCAGTAGCAGCTAGCCTACGTGAAGAACGGATAGGCGTTGATTATATCGGCTAACTTAGCACGATTCCTATTACAATACTAGTACGTACGCCGAGAGAGGGTTGGTCACCGCCGCCGCCGTCGTGCGCGGGGGGCGCAGAGGGATGGGCACCGGTCAGCTAGTTGAGGGCTCGTCGTTGGCGCGGTTGGAGGGCTCGAAGGGGCTCGTCGTTGGCGTGGGGCGATAAGTGAGTAGGCAGTGCTCCGTGTACCCGCGGCGGAACGCCGGCGATAGGGGGCCTAGCGGGGGACTGGCGCAGAAGCGTTGCCGTCGAAAGCGTACCTGCTGCGAGCAGGCGGGCGTACAGCTACCCGGCGCCGCAGTTCTGCCGCAGCCCGGGTACGCGTACCCGCAGCAGAGCGCCTGCGTGGGGCCCGTCCCCAATCCTCATCGCCATCGAACAGCACGGCAGGGGCGCCACCGCGTCGCCTCCTTCGCAGCAGGCTCGCCTGCCCCAGCCGGTAGGGGCGCCCCCTCACCACACATCCTTCTACCTCTTTCCTGCCGCACCTCGAATACAGAGCAGCGGCTGGCGCAAAGTGAGTTCGCTCGATTCTGCGGCTTCTCAATTCTCTCGGTCGCTCGATTCTGGGGCTTCTTCTCTTGGCCTTGGATTTGTGTCGGTTTCCCCTAGTTTCTTGTACATGCTTTCGTGGTGTCGTTGTTGGGGTGTGGTCAGAGAAGAGCGGACCTAACCCTCGTTTCCCCACCCTCCCGAATTCTCTTTTTTCCACAAAAACCTAACCCTAGGCACGAGGGGCAGCATGCGGTAGCTGCATCACGCGTGCGCAGGCGTGGGCGGCTCAGCGGGATGGTCACCGGCCGGACTGGGCGCAGCGGGGATGGCCACAGGTCGGAGAGATGGCCGCCGGCGCGGTCATCGGTTTGTCGCTCAGCTCCAGCGGCGGCTGCGGGGATTGACCTGTTCGGTCTGCATGTGGTTGCTGTGTAAGTCGTGTTACGCATCAGTCAACTGTTGCTCCGTTGAATCGAAGTTTGCAGCTTGTGAATTGTGATAAACCTGTCGTGATCCAAGCTCTTGTTTTTTTTTTTTAACACATGATGTTCACTTTCCCCACTCGATCGAGGGGCTCTGCAGGAGTGCGCAGCGCAGCCCCATGGTCCAACAGGGCATTTCTGTGCTCTCAGGAGGGAAAGATCTGGCTAGGTACAGTGCCCGCTGGTGGGGCCGCGGCCACGTTGAGCGTCGACGATGGCGTTGTGACCTCGTTCCTCGACCTAACGGGCCGCATTCACGAGCTCAAGGATCTTCAATTCCACCCAGAGTTTGCTACCAACGGGCGCTTCTTTGTCTCCTATATCTGCGATGGGGCCTCGCCGGCGTGCGGCGTCGGTAATTGCTCAGCGTGCACAGCGCCCGGACAAGGATGCGACCCGATGTGCCAGTACCAGCTCGTCATCGACGATTACACTGTGAAAGCAGGTATCGGTTCGCAGGTATGAACACAGCTCCGTTCCCTTCTATTTCCTTTATTAATCATGAAATGCCGTTCGCCTTTATATGTTGTATTATGAACTCAATGAAGGAATTACATACCTATAGCTAAAATTCCCCTGTATGGGCCACTGGTTACCTCTAATAACAGTTGTAATTAACAACCCACGATGCAAGAGGTGTGTCTACTTGCCGTTAAAGTATATACCTAGGTTATCCATCAGCTGCTAATTTAACCCCCGCAGCTGTCTGTCTACTTGCCGTACAAATCTCTTCTCATTTGTAAGCCCATTCCATTCAACTTACTAAGCACTAACGAAAACATCCAAAGGATCGATTAGGATTTTTAACTTATATTGAGGGGCTTGCGAGAGACCATACATAGTATAGTGGAGGTGACGACGCTGGTGAACCTGATCTGCATCGTTCATCCCAAATTACTGGAGGTAACGAAAACTCCCCATATGCTAAATGAAGGCTATGAAACTCCATATTTTTCGTATTCCCAATATGGCGGGATTGTGGGTCAAGAAACGCTTGATATTTTTCATCTTTTGTTAACTATACGGTTGTACTAATTGTGCACGCACATCCGATAACCTATTAACATTGTAATTGCATATTTTAATCACAATTTCAATATTACAACTGTCAAACAGCAATGATCCTTGGTAATTATATTCAATGATCATGATTACATACAATTATGATCCAGTAAACTTCCAGAAAACCACTGTAAGTATTTTATCTAAGACTAAAAAGCAGCCGCCCAACGGTGAGAATATGCTGTAATGGTCATCAACGTAATAACTTCTTAATACAAGTTGAAACTCTCCAACATATACTTATAAAATATACATGATATGATTATTTGTTTTGTTATGTTCAAATTCAATAACCCTTATTATAAACATGATATACTTATTTGATTTGTCAGGCCTAAATGGAGAAAGTATATCTTAGACCAGGATCATATCTATGCATTAAAAAAATGTGTATGCTCATCTGTTTTGAATTTGATCTCTCAACAGGCAGGTTTTGAAGTGAAGAGGCTCTTCACCGTGGGCTTACCCCAGCAGCCGCACACACCTAACTCCTACCAGCAGCAGGGAGGCCAGATCCTCTTCCTCAGTGGTTATCTCTACCTCATCACCGGAAACGGCGGGGACAAGGATTTCTCTCAGGATGAGAGATCATTTTTGGGCAAGATTATCAGGTTCGATGTCGACGGCATGGTGGGGGAGATGAGTGAGCCAGAGATTGCTGCCATGGGCGTGGGCAACCCGAGAGGATGCAGCTACGACTCCGAAAAGCCGTCATCTTATTTCTACTGTGCCGGCGTGGACCAGGTGAGATAGACACATGCTTGCAACAGCTCATGTTCTCACGAGTAGCTCATGTTATCATAATCTGAAGCAACACTTGTGGAAAAATAAAAATTGGGATTCCTGCATGCAGCAACAAAATGAGCAGGTGTATCTGATCTCTGTTGATAAACTGAGTGGAGACAACGGCAGCAGCTTGCTGGCCAACAAAACCGACGTCATCGTCAACCATGGGCGTCCAGTAGCTGGCGGGACGCCATCCATCATTGGCGGGTTCATCTACCATGGTTCCATGGATCCCACGTTGAATGGAAGGTACGGAACTGTGTACTCCCTCCGTTTGCAAATATCTAACACCAATTGCCCTGTATCCCACAGCTTCACATCCCGATATATTCTTGATTTGGATCTCCACCATATACATGTCGACCTGGCCTCTAACTGGTCGAGAGCACCAACAAAATACCTCAATAACCACTCAATGTCTTAGGTACCTGTATATGTACGGGTTCGCCATGTGGACCGCCGTGGAAAGGCCGCGAAGCAGCAGGCACTATGCCTCCAGTCCGATTCCCGGCTTCATGTGCTCCAGGAACACCCCCGTGCCCTGCACTGAAGGTATTGGTGTTCTCTCCTTGGGTGAGGACAACAGCAAGGACGCGTTCATCCTTGCAACCGATGGTGTGTACCGTGTCATCAGCCACGAGCTCTGTGACGGTGGTGCTCCACCGGACCATCCTCAGGTGTCGCCGTTGAAGGGAGGGTTAGCATGGGTGCTGTCCACCGTAGTAACTGCTCTTGGCTTCGCGCTGTACCTCTTGATGAAAGTATTTGGTGGCAGTTCCAACTTCAACTGTATCCAGATCAACAACTACTTTGGGAGAGGTCAGATAGGGCTGAGGGCGAGGTGACAGGGTTTGTAGGGTTCAGGGGTCCTACGAAACGACTGTTGAGTATCTGATTTCCGTTTGAACTCGAGTTTGAATTTGATTTGAACTGAGCTCTGTCTTGTGTGCTGGAGAGCTCAGTAGTGAGTCCGAGTTGTGTGGCATGAATGCAAGTTGCATATCATGGCCGCGTTGCGTCTTGGGCGATTAGTCCACGTTGTGTCCTTTTCTTTCATAGTAAAAAAAAAAAAAAAAGGTGGCTGCTTCGCCAGTCGCCACACAAATTACTTGTGTTTCCAGATGTTCGGATGTGTTTGATTAGTGTTCGTCCGTTCTTAGCCTTGGTGGATCGGCCAGATTCTAACATGGCCGTGTTTACTCATTCTCTGTCTCAAAATAAGTGTTTTTTTTTTCAAATATTTACTTTTGACTATTCATTTTATTTAAAAAATTTATTAAAATATTATTATTTTATTGTTAAATAATTTATTATTAAAAATACTTTAAGTTTTGACTTATTTATTTTTTTATTTTCATAAATTTTTTAAATAAAATAAATAGTCAAATATTGATGTAAAAAAATCAGAAATGTCTCTTATTATGGGATGAAGGGACTATTGATTATGGGATGGAGGGAGCATGGGAGTATAAGACTTGGATTCTAGTGCCGTTCTTTTATCTTCTCATTATGCTATTTACGAGACATATTAGTTGAGGCAGGACACTCCAATATCTTGTACTTTTTTATGTGCCTGTATTAGATTTTTTAACAGCTACATTTTTATGTATAGGTAAATACGCATTTGAAAATTAACTCGACCACATACATTTGATTAGAAACTATCAATTATACTAAGTTATTGGGTAAGGTGCATACTATCTCCCTCTTCTTTTGCAGCTTTTAGAGAGTTAATGACATGAGGTGGTGATCTGTATAAACGAAAACGTTTTTATGTTTCCTGATAAAAACTGCACTTCTGTGAGCAGGTGACCCACAACAACGACCAATGTTCCAAGAATTCTCGTGTTCCCAAGCAATTGTGACTGTAAAATTTAATGGTTCTTTCTAATTCATCGTGATGATGCGCGGTTGATGTCTCATCTTGATGTCTCATCCTGGCTTCAATTTGCAGCCGAGAAAGACTGTGCAGGTCGTTTCGACAACAGATGATTTATACGAGTGGTCGATTGTGATAGCATGAACTGATCGATCGGTGTTGTGAAATCCAACATTTTTGTTCTGCGTCATCGCTGCTCCCAACGTGCCGTCATATCTTTGTTTTTTTTACGGTGCGAGACTCCTGACATCGGTTTTAATTTGCCCCGATATTTGGTAATTGTTGTCGGATACTTCCAACATGTTCCTGCCATGAATTGCTACAGTAACCGTGATGAACAGTATTCTCAGCTGAACAGTACGCCCGGTGAAGGGTGCGCTTGGCTACGTTGAGAGAACGCAATATATAAAGATTGTGCTCTTATGAATTTGGGCTGGACCAAAAGCTTGCGGTACATAGCAGGAAGAATGGCACGGCCCAATGCCCAGCCTGGCACAACGTCTTGGCGAGCTGTGCCGCTACCGTATTTAGGCCTGACAACCCTGTAGTTGTAAAGGAACATATATAGCTCTCCGGTCAAAATATATCAGGGAGGTTTTGTGATATATGAAGGATAATGAAAAAAAATACTAATCACACTTCAACAGTCTCAGATTTAAGAACATTGTAAATGTCCAGACACTATTTGATCCAGATTCAAAGTGAGACACATCCTACGTATAACAAGCAAAAGAAAGACATGCTATGATGTGGCTAGTTGACAAGCTAGCTAGGATGATGATGTGCACAACAAAAGTTTCAGTTCATGCATGTCTACTGCTGGGTCTGTACACACGAGTACCATGTCCATAGTGATCAACGGTCACCGCCATATCTCTTAGCCAAAATTAACAAGCGCAATACCCATGATCGAGTACTACGCCCTACCACTATGCACCCTCAGTGAACGTGTCCACAACAGTTGACTATCAAGATACCTTCGTGGCAGAAACTGCACTCGCCACCCAAAAGTTTTGTGTACAGCGCGTACAGCGCAAAGGTCGCGACTAATCCGATGGGCGACCCCACAGTGACTAAACCTTTCCACGTCGATAGCAATGGCCGAGGAGGAGCGCCACCGCTGCAGAGCCCACGGCTAACGACACGGTACACGCCGTCGGTTGCAAGGATGAATGCGTCCTTCCTGTTGTCCTCACCGAAGGAGAGAACGCGGCCGCCGATTCCTCCGGTGCAAGGCAGCGGGGTGTTCCTGGAGCACATCATGCCGGGAACGCGTTCTGAGCCGTCGTGCCCGCTGCTCGCCGCCGGCCCCTCCGTGCGGGTCCACAAGGCAAACTCATACATGTACAAGTACCTACATGAATTGGATAAATGCTTTAATTATTAATTAGCTCAAGGATCAGCAAGGCATCAGAGTAACTGCGGCAGAGAAGATCAGACGATTGGACATGTGGAGCTCTGCGAGACGGGTCTAACTAAGGTACAGTACATAGTAACAATGCCATACCGTCCATACAACGTGGGATCTGCGCTACCACGGTAGACAAGACCGCCAATGATGGATGGCCTCCCTCCGGCTCCCGGTCGGCCATGGTTGCTGACAACGGCTTTGACCGCGTCTCCAGCCAGCTTTTCCTTGTTAGAGATCTGGTACACTTGCTCCTGTTGTTCCTGCAGGCATGAAAAAAAATTAGTAATCCTACATTCTGTAAGTAGCGTATTATGAGAGTTCATGCGCGGTCAGCGAGCGAGTGAGCATGTATTATTGTAAGAGTTCATGATCCTGTACTATCGTATACCTGATCGATGCCTGCACAGTAGTAGGAGAACGTCTCCATTTCGAAGTTGCAGCCCCTTGGGTTGCCCAAGCCCATGGCGACGAATACCGGATTGCTAGCCATGCCGTCGACGTCGAACCTGATAATCTTGCCCAGAAAGGATCGCTCGTTCTGAGAGAAATCAAACTGACCGTGGGCCTTGTCCCCGCCGTTCCCGGTAATGAGGTAGAGGTAGCCATCACCGGGACGGAAGAGCAACTGGCCGTCCTGCTGCTGGTGGGAGTAGGGTGTGTACGGCTGCTGGGGCAAGCCCATGGTGAAGAGCCTCCTCACTTCAATAGGGTCAGCGAAAGCAGACACCTGAGAGTATCAAACTGAGTGAGAGGATAGAGAATACAATACTACTCAAGGTCACTGGCACATGAAATATTACTCCCATTAACCTTGAGTACATGTACTCTTATGATTCCATTGTAATAAATACTACTCCCTCCAAATATTTTTGCACATAACCATGGCATAACAACTAGTGATAAATACTGCTAATTGTTGTTCTAACGTCAAGTGGAAAACTCGAGATAGAATACAGGTTGTATTTTAAATGGCTGGATGGAAATGGAAGAAAACGGGAGCTGCGTACCTCGGAACCAACGCCGCCGCTCGCAGAGAACTCTGCAACGACGAGGTTATACTGGCAGGGCCTGTAACCACCACCACTGGCTCCAGCCGCGACCACCTCAAGACCACAGCCTTCTTCACGCCTGTACGTACCGACGCTGCAGGCCTGCGAGACGCTATTGCAGTAGTACGATACGAAGAAGCGGCCATTGACGGGAAACTCCGGGTGGAAAGCGACACCCTTGAGCCCGAGCTCCGACTCCGAGCCGTGGAATACGCGGTCGGTGAGGTCGAGGAACGGAGGGTTGCCACCGATGCTTAGCGTGCGAGCGCCGCCGCGCGGGGAGTCGTGGAGCGACGCCAGCCAGATCTTGCCCTCGTGGGTGGAAAGGAAGACTCGGCTGGAGCCGTCTGGGTGCGCGGCCATGTGGACGAAGGAGTCCGTGGCGATATGCTCAAGGCATACCGGATAGGCTGCGGCAGCTTCGTTGGCTGAGTGTGGCGGCGATGGCGGCGGCGTGGGTGCGCACGGCGGAGGGACGTTAGATGGGCTCGCGGAATGGAATGGGTCGCACTTCTGCATATAGACATGTTCCCGACAGCAGAAAACACATCAGGCATACGGCCACGTGCCGAAAGCAAAGAACACGTTATAAATTAACCTGCCACTTTATAATGTCGTTTCGGGGGAAAAGAAATGTGTGTACGCACCTGACACAGCGTGGCTTTGTAGCAGTCCGCGTCGGACTCGGTGGTGTTCATGGCCAGGAACATTTGTCTCAGCCCTTCATCATCCATCTCGTTGCAGTAGCTCAAACCATTGTTGCCGCAGAAGCTGAGGGCCTCGCGCAGCATCACCGGCATCCCTGCAGTGGCACAGCTACAGCGTGACCCAGCTGAGACACATTAAGCTGCAGACGAAGCTAGCAGTGAGGGTATTGCGTTACCGCCGGAGCCCGCGCACATTAACGGGGGAGCTTGGAAACCGCCTTCGCCGGCGGACGCGGCTTGGGGCAACCAGAGGCAGCAGAAAGCCGCCGCCACGGGTAGGATTAGGAACCTCCAGCCAGTCATCCCTATGAAACGATCGCGTCGATACTCCTGCTGCTGGGGTTTCCGCTGGTGCCGATTCCGCGATGGATTCGTGGTGTTCGAAGATCTTTAGATTTATATGTATGCAAAGGCGGTGTCATGCATGGGCAGTGGCTTCGACGCGGACGATGACGATCAGCTGGCCTCACCAACTCCACGATGGGCCTTCAAAATGGAAGCTCTGGTTCTCGATCGGTTCTCGTCGTGTGCTCCTAGTTGTAGTCATTTAATTAATGGGCTAAACAGTGGTACCCATCGTCGTTAGGTGTTGAAGAATGTTGCTTAAAGTAGTGTGTCAACACGTTACCCACTGACATGCTTGCAACCGAACAGCTCCAACGTTCTAAACCGCGTCTTTCTAAATACGTTTGTTGAGCAAGTCTAATGACTAAAAACATCTTTGCATAAAGGTGCTTTCCATTTCTCTCATCCTTAGATGTTTCAAGACGGACCCATGATTACATGGTACCTAGCACAAAATGTGGTTGTTGGCACTGTAGTGTGTATGAATTATGTACATCAGCAGCGCTGATTGACCCTTGGAACCATGAAACAAGCGAACCATGCGATGGTTCCTTTTCTCTCTCTTCCACATGGTACAGTGAGTTGTTCTATCGAACTTAATTCAAACAATCACTTCTCTCTTCTCCCCCCCCCCCCCCCCCCCCCAACATGGTTCGACTGCTATAATGTGCGAAGCTTAGTCACTGAACCGCCAGCGGGGACGACGGTTCAGTTTCACCCTACGTTGCGGGTGCTCTAATGGATATCTCAATAGTACTAGCTTCTTTCTTGGACACAATATGTAACATCCCGAAAATTCACTCCAAGTTAAAACTCACGATTTAAAATTTTTCTGACTAAAATGCTGACGAATTTTCAATTGTCAAATGTTCATTTAGAAATGAAAATTGGTTAACTTGGAATTTTCATAAGACTTAAAATTTTGGTTGTGACAAGTGCTTGGCTGTTTTCTATTTATTTGATTTATTTTATTCGTTGAAGTTCAATAAATTTGAGAAGAAGTTATCTTGTTGGAAAACAAAACACTTATCATATGGGGGAGATTAACTCTTCTGAACTTAATGTTGAGCAGTTTACCCATGTTATTGATGTTTTTCTTTGAAATTTCAAAAGGTGTCCTGAAAAAATTAGATCAATATAGGTTTAGATTTTTTTGGAATGATGATAAGGGGAAAAAAAGAATCAGCTAGCAAAATGGGACATATTATGGTGTCATAGAAAATGAACGTGGACATGGAATTATGGATTTAAAAGTCCAAAACATTTGCCTGTTAAGGAAATGGATAATAAAATTGCTTAATGAAGAAGGAACAAAATTAATTTGGAGATTATATATTCCAACGAAAACAAAAAAAAAAAATTCCTTTGGCACCTCCAATAGGGGGAAATTTTGACAAAGGATAATTTGATAAAGAAAAATTAGAAAGGCAACTAAAAATATTGTTATTGTAATCACAACGCGACCATTAATCACTTATTTTTCGATTGCCAACACTCAACATGCTAGGATGATATAGCGGGCTGTCTATATAGCTACTGCTCTTTGTTAGGCAAATTGGAATGAAATGATCGCGTCGATATCTTGGCTCCTGTGCGATACTCCGGTTATCAGCTGCTTGGGTTCGTGGTGTTCGTTGCTGTTGACGACGTCACTGGCAGTGGCTTCGACGTGGCCATCCATCATCTGGCCTCACCAACTCTGAATGGATTAATGCCCGCGCTGACCGGAAGTTTTGAAAGCCTTCAAAAATATTGCAAGCTCAGGAAAACATATAAGGTCTCGGTTAATTAATTTCAGAAGATGTGCGACCACCAACCAGACTACAAACTACTTGTGTACTCTCCTTTGAAGCCATTTTACAATACAACTACAAATGTTTCGACAGATGTGCAACCTATGGCCAAGCTAATAAAATAAAAAAGCTATGTGAATGAACTTGGAAGCTACCTCGACCGGGTCTCGTGTGCTCCAAGTTGTAGACATTTAACAATGCCAAATATATCTAAAGGGCTAAACACTGGTACCCTGGTGCATCGCTCACAAACTCTCTCTAGTACGTGCACCAAATTAATTAAACCGCGCCGAATTCGATCTAAAAATGTTTGTTGGCTAAGTCAAACTGGGAGTTCCGTACACTCTTTGCCTAAAGGTATACGTCCTCCCTTGGTTAGCTGTTTCAAGACGGATCCATGATTCAAAACTCAGATGAACAGTCCAATTAAAAACGACAACAAAAAGGTTAAGTGCAGCTCATTTTTTTTATTTTAATTGAAATGGTTACGACTCGATTTCCTGGCATTTGGGGGGTTTTTTTTTGCATCAAATCAAATAAGTTCCATGATCTAGTTTGAAAAGTTTCTTCATTTGGAATTAAATTATTACAAAAATAAAATCGAATGTTCGCATGGTCCCTGGCTAGCAATCTACTGCTAATACACTTACTCATGTGTCTCAACGACTCAACTGTTGTTAGGTCATGATAACGGCGGCATCAAATTGTGTTGGGCGTGCAGTGAGTTGGCTGGAGATAAAATATGGTTATCAGGTTTGTTGGGGATATCAGGTTAGTTACAAAATGTGGTTTGAAAAGACAAGTGGATGAAATATCGTTTTTGAATTCATCATGAGCCAGAGCACCGGGAGTGAGAAACCAGCATCTTTACAAAGACTCATCATGATAGACCCGTAGCTACTTGTGATGCATACTGGCACTTTAGTGTGCATGAATTGATTAGTATTTCTCGACAGTACTAGTCTGTTTCTGAGGCACAATTAGTCCTGGAACTCAATGCTTCGGCCGTGTTGTGCCATAGGCCGGTGGCCCGTCGTGCCTTATCGGGCCACGCCGGCTGGCGACATGGCAGAAATGTGGCCCAAGCATGGCCTAGGGCACGGTGAGCTGACATCGAGCCGTGCCACGCCCCAGCACAGCACAGCACAATTTCGTGCCAACAAAAAAAATATGTTTTGCAGCAAGTGAATGCGTATTTCCCACCATAGAGAATAACGTTTTCAATGTAGCAAAGATGTATTTTCGGTGTTTAAATTAATTCTTTTATTAGAACTACTTGGATTAAAAAAATAAAAATCCAGCAAATTTACGCAAGTATTACAAGCCTATATTACACATGTCCCTCAAATTTGAGTTTTAAGATCAACATACATTCAGTGTAAAAACGAATGATAATGGATTTTTTGTATTTTTTATCTCCAAAAATGTAATGATTTTTTGAACTGAATTTTTTGTGGGCCTGTTTCATGGCAAAATCAGGCTCCATAATTTTTGGAGAATTTTTTTTCAAATTTATAAGCGTGAATTTATGTTCAAATTTTAGGGGACCATATATATGTAATTAAGTTTTTAGATAAATGAAGAGCATTTAAATCTTACACAAGTGTACGTGTTTTAAAAAAATCGATACAGAATTTCTATATATAGAGCTATATAAGTTGTACATCTACACAAAACATTATTCAAGAAATCAAATTATTTGAAGATCTTAAAAAAAAGTGAAAAGAATGTTAAATAGTGACCATTCTTAAGTCGACCGACTGGTACAAATTTGAAATACATGAGCACGATGAGAACACATCCTTATGATAGACACGATTTTTACTTTTTTAGGAAAAAGAATCATCCAATTTGGACAACATATGTGAAAGACTCCTGCGCTTCCCCACAGCATGTTTACAAACCGCCGAAACTGAACCAATTTTCATGGTTCTTGGTAAAAACAGTCCGATCCAGTTTGGGTGGATGACTGATTTCGGTTTAAAAGTTTCAAAAAAAAAATCAAAAAATTGAAAAATGAAAACCAATCAAACCGACTGAAAACCGGTCAAATCAATTTGGATTCAAAATTCAAAAAATCAAAACCGACTATGAAATAACTCTAAGTGATTTTTTAAGGAATCAGATGCCAAGTCCCAAAATTTCGCTAAATCTAAGACTCGTAACTTTAATTGCCACTGAATAAATTTCTTAACAAAATCCTCTCAATTCAAAAATTTCCTACCAAAACTTAACATTTACTTTCAGTTCTTCTCTCTTTCTTTCTTTCCCATTTCAAAAGACAAAAATCTCACTTAAAACATTACTAAATTGAAATTTTATAAATATTAAAATTTGAAAGTGTGACAAGTGATTGACCCTTTTTATTTTACTTCCCTTGCTGTTTGATTTCTCGTGTTTCACTTTAATTCTATATCTATCCTGTTCTCGAATTCCAAAATCCATCCAACCCATTTGAATTTTTTGTGGGCCTGTTTCATGACAAAATCAGGCTCCATAATGTTTGGAGAATTTCTCAAATATATTTGTGTGAATTTTTTTTTTCAAATTTTAGGAAACCATATAGATGTTATTAAGTTCTTAAATAAATGAAGAGCATTTCAATCATACACAAGTGTAGGTTTTTAAAAAAAGTCTATACAAAATTTCTATGTATTGAGCTATATAAGTTGTACATATACACACAAAATCATTCAAGAAATCAAATTATTTGAAGATTTACAAAAAAAAATGTGAAGAGAATGTTAAATAGTGACTATTCTTAAATCGATCGGTAAGTACAAATTTGAAATTCATAAGCATGATGAGAACACATCCTTGTGTTAGGCATATTTTTACAAAATTTGAGGGAAAAAATCACCCAATTTGGATAACATATGCGAAAGATACACAAGTTTCAATTGTAAAAGTTGAATCAAAATAAAAATGAACCGTAGCGGCCTTGTTGCCTAAATTTCGCCCACGCCCGACTCCAGTGCTCCACCTTGCAGAGCCAAACTCATTTGATAAGCCAATTGTGTTCTCCCAGGAATCTTCCTCTGACGCTTACGCTAACTCCAGCCACTCGGCGCTCACCCTCACGCAGGGTATGTGGTGGGCCGTTGGGCTGTTTTCTCATTTATTAGATGATGGCCTGTAACACGCACAATCAACATCTGAATCTTTTTGTTTCGAACTGGGGGATACCTACTTAATTATCTTTTGTGCAAACACATCGAATGCAACCTTTTGACACCCAAAATTTACGTTACGGGAAGATAGGAAGTTCAGGTTTGGACGATCGAATATGGTATAAAATATGTAAGTTTCATCCAGTAATGACTATTTCGCAAGAATGTTTTTCAGCATATCTTTCAGGACATAGGAGATATTTTTCAAGAGCTTGGGTAAATTCTACTAAAGAATGAAAGAAGTGTTTTAAAAGTCCTGAAGATGAATCCAAATTCATGATTTGAAGGTTTCAAGATATAGCCCTCGTCGAAACGATCGAAACGGATATATAGATCACTTAATTTGGAGATCGGACAAGGAAATTACATCATTAGCAGAAAATGTTCGAGTCGTCACCAGAGTATCCGACGCATTACCAGAGTGTCCGATACATTACTGGAGTGTCCGGCAAACCCTCTCTGGACTGAAATTTTGCTCACTGGAATATCCGGCACATTACCGAAGTCTCCAGTATCGGAGTGTTCGGCGCATTACCAGAGTATCCGGCAAGCTCTCTCTGGAATCAGGATTTTACCCATCGGAGTATCTGACACTTTACCGAAAAATCCGGAATGTTACCGGACACTTCAATGAAGTCAATTTTGATAGTTTTAATAGAACGTTAGATCTAATATGTGTCCTAATTAATAGTATCTGTGACTCTACGAGGTAAGACCACCACACCTCTATATAAAGAGGTCCAAAGCCGATTGAGGAACCACCCAATCATCATTATCAAAGTACCTTACTTTTTTATCTCTCAAACCCTAATCCTCTCTCTCTAACCCCATCTTTATTCTTCTCTTGTCGTGGTGACGTGTGAAGGCGATCCGGCTAGCCTGCCGATCCTGGATCAACCCTAGGAAGATTTTACTCCGATGAAGTCTCTCCCGAGTTTGATTTTTTAGGTGTTGCTGTGATTGTGTTCAAGGTGATATCGACGTTCCACACACGGACGTACGCATGGTGTGCTGATCCGGATTTTTTCGCGTCAACACAACCCAAAAAGAAAGAAAGGTTCTCTGGCTGAAAGGATCCAATCAGTTGGACCAACTGATTATGCAGGTCTTCACTGGAGAGTGAAGACGCATCCTTCTTAATGCATCTTCATAGGAAAAGATAAGAGTCAAGAGTTACTGGTCAAGAGCTACTGCCCCCACGGCTTAACAAATGATTTTAGAGAGGTTTTTATTTTTAAATATTTATTGTACCATCAAGACAGAAATACAATGTTTCACATACATTCAGTTACAAGCAGGAGGGAGAGGTAATGAACAATCATAAGATATGTCAAAATTTGTCTGATAGATTTTTGAATGTAAGGTCTAAACCCAGCAGATCTATTGAAATTAATTCTGCAACGCTTCAATTTCTAAATAAAGTTATGGATTCAAGCACAGAAAATATAGAGATCATGAATAACAATTACCTATTGTGAAATCGACAACTTTGCATGATATACCTTTACTCTTGAAGATCTAAAACTTGCAGATGGCCCTTCATAGTCAGCTTGTGAGGCATCAACTCTTCTAGACAACCTACGTGACTGAAACGTTGACAATGCAAAAGCTTCCTTGAATAAGTCAGTTTGCTTAAGTAGAAAGCAATGCATATTTCTAACTTACAAAGCAATGTGAAATTGTGAGTGGATACTCGGGATGCAAGCAACCATGTCAATTTTCTGAAGCAGATTTTTATTAGCAGGTTAAGCAAGCAGCTGTCCACAGATGGCGTGAAATGCTCTTGCACATTTTTTATACACTGACCTTGAAAAAGCATATTATTCAATCAACACTACTTGAAGGTAACCTAACCGGAGATACCTGCCTTCGGGATCTACTCGCTGTTTTGTCTGTAACTTTTGATTCACTCAATCAATTGGCGTAAATAAATGCATCTGGATAAGGATCACCAATTTTAGGTGGGCTTGAACAAATACTGTGGTAGAACCGCCACAAAACACTAGACGGCTCGCCTAAGATCGATCTCGAGTGATATTGAGTAACCATATCTAAATAGTATAACACGAGTGATAATATAAAATAAGAAATCGATTAAAGTCTTACAATAAAGTTCAAGTAGTCTTAGCAGAGATAAGTTTAAAACAGAGTTTAAAACATAGCGAAAGCGATACGGAAGAGATACGACAGCTTTCTACTATAAAACATATCTTATCCTAAGACATACTTCACTCCTCACGGTCAGAGGTTTGGGAGGCAGGAACTAGTTGACAAGACCAGATAGCTATCTGAAGTAGAAACTACACCACAGAAAAAAAAAAAAAACAACAAACCGTGAGTGTGCTAATTACTCAGTAAGACTTACTTGTAAAAAATTAGTCAACTACAACTGACTTTTAAGCAAGCATGAGAGGCTGACTAAGAGGGATGGCCATTTGTATAAAACATAGCACTAACAGTGGATCCTTACTTTCAACTTTTAGCGATAATTTAAGTTCACGAAAATGTAGATTTAATTTGCACTGTAAACTAGAGTAAGCATGGTTGCCAAATAATTACCTATAACTAAGCAAACAAATCATGTTATTAACAAGCGGTACTCGTTACTGTGATAAGCATCGATTATAATCGATTTACACCGGCTAGAAAAAACTTGAAGTGCACGACACGTATGCGCTTCTCGAAAGCCGCACATGACAACCTTTCACAACAATACCGTAAGGCCGGTCCGACGCGCACCTCTCCCAAGCACTTGGTCCTCTATGCGATCACCACGCCGAGTGCATCCATAGTTAGACCTAAGACTTTTTTCTACTCCCTGTCGAAAGAGAGGTAGGGTTACGTCCAACCACTTCGGTATCGAGCTATATCAGTTTCCTGGTTCCCATTCCCCAGTATGCCTTTGTTACTGTTTAAACTTGCTCAACAAGGCCACACTCGAATCGGTCCCTAACAGACACAAATGGAGCTACCACCACGAAGACCCAGCCTTCTCAAACCCTCCTATACTCTATCCCCGTCCGGTCTCAAGTTTATTCAAGTGTGGGATAAAATATAACCTATAGCTCGCGACTGAGGTTTCTCATTCACTTAACTTCTACCGTTGATTATAACTTATAGCCTAACTTTACATCGAGTTATATATACCAATATATACTCAATAGGGGTAATTGGCACTATCATGCATCTTAAGTGTAACGATCGGGTTTTCACTTACCTTTCGATAAGTCCCAATCTCACGTGACATTACCAATCCCAGAAGTTTGGCAATCACGATATCACAAGCGATCAATCAAAAAACCATAACAGAAATATTAAACAAGAAACACATTAGAAAATAGTAGATCAGAGTGAAATGATTAGAATAAAATCCTCCAAAGGGGTCCATCGGCACGCAGGCCGAAAGTATCTCAGAGCGGATATATCTCTATCGTGAATCCAACAAAAGCAACGACGGAAGCATCATCATGGCGACAGTAGCGAACCTCCTCCATACAGGCTAACTCGAGCGCAGGAGCGGACGTCACGGGCCGTCAGAGACGTAGTCGAAGTCGAAACTGAGAGAATCCTCTGAAAACAACAAATTAGAAAGCCGTGAGTACGAATACTCAGCAAACCGCGTACTACCTAACAACAATGTATGCATGCAAAAGGTTTCAAGGGTAAAGGCATGGCTCAAGTGCTAAATGCGAGTTTAAGACCTTTAATTTTATTTAAAGTATGCAAAAAAAATCTTTATTTTCAAACTTGTCAACTTTTATTATCTTGCCCCGCGGAGATCTCCGTTATCTCGGGCGAGGGTTCATTTTAATGCCGATGTAATCTCCACACTCGGCCACAGCTCAAAGGCCGAAGTCAAAAACATTTAGAAAAGGAGAGGAGGAAGAAAAACAAAACTACTCAACGAGGAGCACAACTCAGGGTGGTGTCCTTCAAAAAGGACGTGGCAATGCGCATCGACTAAAACTCTGCAGAGGTTATGCACCTGAACCCACGGGATGCGTCATCGGGAACTACCGTCGTAGCCCCGACGAACACACAAGACCCGTCCACAAGCTTTAACTGGCGTCATCCGTCCTCCAGGATAGGAATCCCAAAAGCCTACGCAATCAGGTCCTGGAGCTGTGAAGAGCCTACCACTGATCAGGTAGGGTATCTCGATCTCATGTGGGGAGTCAAAGCTCAACACCACACTAACACTACACCGCCGACCCACGGGTAAACAACCAGTCTCGGCAAGCTTCAAGATCAAGCCAACTGCCCATACAGGGTAACGTGGTGTGCATGGTTGTCAACTGAGCGTACAAGGCTCGAAGGACTCGGTCCTTAATTGCCGGGGCAGGCCATCTCTCCAACCACAACTCCAACAACCAACAAACTCGCCGCCAAGGCCGAAGCCTCCAGTGTAC
>BCLH01000022.1:484329-538806 GCA_001602315.1 Zoysia pacifica
CGGGGCTCGGTCAACGGAAGGTGCGCGCGCGGCGATCGAGGGGTTCCGGGCAGAGGACAGCTCGCGCGGCTGGAGCGGCAACCCGAAGACTCGACGCGGAGGTCGAGGCGAGCGGTCGAAGCGGAGACGCGCGGGGGAATGCGAGCAGATCGAGGTGAGCGGCGCGGGGGAGGGCGACGGTTCCAGAATTTCGGCTTGCGGTGGAAGATAGAAGTGAGAAAAAAAATGAGATGAGGATTTGGGGTTAGGGTTGAGAGGGGTATAAATAGGAGAGTGGAAAATGGGGTTGGGAATTAATCCGGGATTAAATAAAAATCACGAAATAATTAACAAGGCTGTAGACAATAATTTGGAGTAAAATATTTAGAGACCCGAAAATTAATTACGAAATTTTCGAAAAACAATTCTAGTCAACGTAAAAATTACACGGACTAAATTATTTCGGCACCGGATTAATTTAGACGAACGGATTCGGATTTAGACGAAACGAATTTTGGAACGAATGAATTTTGATCGGAACGAAAGTTGAGACAGACAATTAAATTGGAACGAAAATTTGGGGAATTGCCACTTTAATAATTCGAGAATTTTGGGATGTTACATTAAGGTTCCAAACAACTCCTACAACTTAATGCACAGTACATTAGCTATACAATACATAGTGATAAAATAAAAATTTAAAACAAAGCTAATGCACCGAGGCTTGCCTTCGGTTTGTTGAGAGTTAGCGCACACAAGAGAGAGGTCTTCAGCGATGAACAACTCCGGAGCGATCAACACTAGATCTTGATCTTCCGCGACATTTTCTAAATGCGTGAAATGATATGCCAGTGTGATTAGTTATGCACCTAATGACATCCTAATATTTTACTCGTCATCGCATGTGACTAGATGCTCACATGCGATGATATACTCATGAATGCATATGTCAAAGATGAATATGCGATGATGCCATGCAGAAATGGGCTCATTGAAATTAATGTGCGCTGTAATTATATGATCAAATTTTGATTTTTACCTAACAAATGCAATTCTATAATACTCCAATTGGTCATAATAGGAAAACTATTCTAAATTTCTTTAATATGGTTCTTGAATGCATAAACTACAATTTTAGTTGCTCATAATATTAGTAGGGCTATAAACTAATTTCTGAACAAGTTATACAAGTTATTATTAAACTATGAATTTATAATGAATTAATCTCTAGTTAAAAGTAAATAATCATTTATAAATAATCTACAAGCACATAATTTACAATTAATTCTAGGATGAAGGTCTTAATCATTAGAAGCTAAAGATAAAATTTTCACATTTTAATTATGTATGAAAATGATGATATGCATGCATGTACAATGCACTTTATTTAATTAATAGAAATAATTTCAGTGCAAAAAATGCAACTTTGAAAGCTCTAAAATATTCTACATGATGAGAGGATTCCAATGGTATATTATTTGCATTTTTCAGAGCTCAAATGCATTTTCTATTATTTTTACAAGTTTTTACGAATTTCTGCGCAATTGAAAATTGGATTTCCGGATTTATTGGAATTTGGACGCCACGTGGCGATCTGTGAACGCAGCCACACTGGGGCTCACTGGAACAACTGTCGCACGGGATCAGGCCGCGTTGTCACACGGGATCTGGCACCAGGGGTCGGGCTGGCCGAACCGGCCATGGCGGCTGGGCAGCGGCGCGCGCCGGCGATCTCGCCAGAGGGCCTTTCCCGACGGTCGCGCGCACGGGCTTGGAGCCAAAATAGTCACCGCAGCCTGGGGAACTCGGTGAGGGGGTCGTCGGTCGGAGAAGCTCACGGAAAACAGGCTGACAATGAGAGGAGGCGGCGGTGCAGGTTCGGTGGTGTGTAGAACTTGGACCCGTTGACGAAATCCCGAACAAATTTCTCCTAGAGCTTGAGGTCGACTCGGAGAAGACCGGCGTCTAAGTTGTCACCGTTGGAAAGGGCCAGAAGGGAGTCGTCGGCGTTGAGGGTAGGGGTCACCGCGGCGCCGGCGAGGGTGAGCTCCAAAATCCTGCAAATCCGGCCACAAAGCGGTCAATTGAGGAGCCCAGTAGATGGTTCGGGGAGAGGGGAGGTTGGAACTGGAAGGAATCGAGCGGAACTCGCCGGAGCTCACCGGATTTGGTCGAAGAACGGCCGGTGGTCCAAGAACTCGTGAAATTAGGAAAAAATTCGATTCCGGTTGCCGTAGCTCGGGGATGGAGGAGATACCACGGTGAGAGGTGGAGGACGGGGCAGCGCACCCGCTCGCCGAGATGGTGGCTGGAACGGCGCTTGACGGTGGCTTTCCGCGGAGGAATGGTGTGTTCGGCCGGGGGAGGCAGTGAGCGAGAGTGAGGGACAGATGGAGAGCGAGAGAGAGGGATGTCGAGGGAGTCTCACGAGAGAGGTTCACGGAGAGGGACTCGTGTCCTTTATGCCTCAACGCGGGGTGTCGTGGCCAGGCTGCATGCCGGCCACGGAATAGGGCGCGCTGGCCGTGCGCGGTAGGAGAGGAGGAAGAAAGAGAACTAGTGGAGCTGACAGGTGGGTCCCGCGGAGATTTTTCTTTTTCTCGAATTTTCCCGAAATTTCAGCACAGCTCACTGTTTTTTACCCGAAATGCACCCTTTCTGAGCTCCAAAAATTCTAAAATTTGGTAGGCTGGTAGATTTTTTGAAAAGGAACAACTTTTATTTTGGGTATAAGTTCAAAATAGAAATAAATAAAATGATATTTAATTTCGAAGACAGGCTAGCTTTTAAAGGAAAAATAAATTATTTGAGACATTTAAACCTCCAATAAAATTTTTCAAAAACTTCTAAAATTCAAGTGGTTGCAAGAACTTTCAAGAGAGAATTTTGCTCACAATATTCCATTGAAATTTTTGAACTCACATTTTGAATTTCAAACTTAAATTTGGGACTAACATGAAATTGGGTTTAAATTCTTTCGAGCTCGAATTTTCGAGAATTTCAAATTCGAATGGAGCGCTCCATTATTCGTAAACATGAAGTATTACAACCCTCCCCCTTAAAGAAATCCTGTCCCGACATTTAGAAAGAAAGAGGGAGTAGTGAAGGTGATCACTTACATGGATTGAAGAAACTCCGGAAAATTTGATTAGAGATATTCTTCTGTCTCTCAAGTAGCTTCATCTTTGGAATGATTACTCCACTGAACTTTATATAATTTAGTGACCTTGTTTCAAGTGACTCGTTCTTTGTGATCAACAATGCCGGTCGATACTCTGAATAAGTGAGATCTTCTTGCAATTGATTGATCTCCGAAATCACAACATCAAAAGGTAGCTTTAAGCATTTGTTGAGTTGTAAGACATGAAAGATATTATGAACTCCAGATAATTGCGGTGGCAATTATAGTCGATAGGCGACAGTGCCACATTTCTCTAGAACTTAGAATGGACCAATATATATGGGAGTCAATTTTCCTCTAATTCCAAAGCGTTGCGTACCTTTGGTAGAAGATACTTTTAGGTAGACATGATCACCTATTTGGAATTCCAAGGGGCGATGCCTTTTATTGGCATAACTTTTCTGACGAGATTTAGCGGTCTTCAAGTTCGTCTGAATGGTTTGAACTTTCTCTTCAACTTGAGCCACTAAATTAGGTCTAAAATTCACTCGTTCACCAGTTTCAGACCAATTCAGAGGAGTTCGACATGGGCGACCTTATAGACCTTCAAAAGGTGACATTTTTATGCTCTTTTGATAGCTCTTATTGTAGGAAAACTCTGCAAATGGCAAGTATTCATCCTAATTCTTACCACTTGTAAGAACACATGACCGAAGCATGTCTTCCAAGATTTTATTGACATGTTCGGTTTGACCATTGGTTTGCGGATGATAAGTGGAGCTTCTAATTAGCTTGATACCCAAGCTAGCATGCAGTTGTTCTTAAAAGCGAAAGACAAACGAGCTTCCTCTATCCGACGCAATAGTCTTGGTACTCCATGTAGACAAAAAAATACGAGAGATGTACAACTCAGCATACTGCTTGGCATTGCAGCGATTGTTTACCGAGACGAAGTGAGCTGATTTTGTCAAGCGATCCACAATGACCTAAATAGAGTCATGTTTCCAGGAAGTAAGTGAGAGTCCAACAATAAAGTCCATACTTATGTCTTCTCACTTTCAACTCGGAATACTCAGAGGTTGGAGAGGACCTGCTGAGCGTAGATAATCCGCTTTGACTTTTCGGCAAGTGCCACACTCATATTTGGCAATTTCTCTCTTTCTTGTCCACCAAAACTTCTTTTAGAGATCATAGTACATTTTATTACTTCCGAGATGAATGAAGTATTTGGACATGTGAGCCTCATCTATGATCTTCTTACGTAGCTCATGATTTTTAGGTACCACTATACGGTTGTTAAACCATTAAGTACCTTAATCATCCTCTCAAAACGATATTGATTCTTTATTCTTGAGTCTTTCCTTGATATTCAACATACCAACATCTTTTTATTAAGCCTCAATTATCTCTTTACTAAAAGTCGGAACAAGAGTAAGATTATATAGAGCCTCATGAGGTAGAACTCTAACGCTTGGTTCCGCTTCAAGAGAAGGTAACATCGCTGAAAATTGACAGTTGTGATAGTAAGATTTACGACTCAAACCATCGGCAACCACATTGGTTTTGTCAGAATGATAGTGGATCTCTAACTCATGATCTTTGATAATTTCTAACCATTTTCTCTACCTCATATTCAGATCTTGCTGAGTGAAGATATATTTTAAACTCTTGTGATCGGTGTAAAGATGCACAAAATTTTCAAGGAAGTAGTGTCTCCATATCTTTAAGACTAGAACCACATATGTCAATTCTAAATTATGAGTAGGATAAAGAGAGTTTTTACCAGTGGTAGGGTAAAGAGAGTATCGATATATCATCTACTAATGTCAACCAAGAAATGTCAACATGCCATACTCCCTTTGGTTTATAATCAATGGCACTGGAACAAGATTTTTAGCTAAAAAGGAACTATAAACACTTAAACAACCAATATGTCCAGAAGTAATTATGCCCCTGCTACCCATACAAGCTGTTGCAGAAATATTTGATGAGTGGCCATATAAAGCCAACTCCCAGAGGCAATGTTCTGATCTTAGAATAGCTAGGGTGTTGGAAAGTACTGGCTATCATCAAGAAGAGGGTTTTTGGAATGACTCTGCTAAGTACAAGATCTCAGACAACAGACGGCATCTTTTTTAGGGAGCAGAGTTTTGGGTTCAGCATTTTCAGGGTGATATATACAGCATGAAGAAGAAGGTATCGTTCCCAAACCAACCGCTTCTTTTCTATTCTGTCAGCTTCGGGATAAGAAGGTTGGGTTGATGATATGCGATCTCGAGGGGATGGATCACACGTCTCGATACGGGTCGAATGCATGGACGTAACACACTGCACAAGGCAAATGGTAACTAAGAAATTTCCCGGAAACTTTTATGGCAGCAAATGAATTTGAAAGAGCTTTTTTTTCCCGGAAACCTGACAAAATAGTTTGCTCTCTACAATACCTAATAAGGAAAGATCCTAAAGAAGATTGCGATATATTTGATCAAAATTGAGATCTACCAAAGTGAATTATTTTACTTACATTCGTGTAACAACCTAGATTGGATTCATAAGCAGTACATCGACAAATCTGTAGCCAAAAGAAAAGGAAAATTGGCATTATTGTTCAGCTGAGCATAAGTCTCACAAGTGACAAGCTTAGAAGTCAGAATTGTCGCTACCAATGCCCGTGCTTCACGATGGGCAGAAGACAATTTAATGATCCGCACCATTTTGTTTAAACTATTTACACTGTAACTATAGACACTGCTTATTAACACATAGGTGAATATCCATATGTTGCTACGGGCTTAAGATTATGATATACATTTTTTGTAACCAACACCAAGATATATGTACAAATAATATTAGCTCTGCACGGCTCAGAAAGAATGAGAGCACGCAGAGACACTATACAACCATGGTGAATTAGTTGTGGATATATAATCATTCCTATGTTGCTTCAGTTGGTCTAATGGTTTCACCTCCTGTCTTATTTGACAGACCTACTAAAAATCCCTATGATTTGATGTAACCAGGACTCTAAACAGTATTCCATAGCTGACATATATTACACCGAAGAAGCAAATTACTAACTAAGAAGAAACCAGCAACAAGAAAACTGAAACCATTGCAGTTGAAATGCAGTTTGCTGAAACAGAGGTGCACAAAACTAAATATATGGAATATCTATTTAGCCTCTCTTTTTGTTTTTGAACTGATAGCATGTCTGTACGCTCTACATATTCTATGCCTATTGCTGATTAAGCAGATGTTTTCCTTGATAGATTCCCAATGTTGCCGTGGTAAACAAACAACCAAAGATGACAACAGCAAATGCTAACAAGTTGCAGAACGAGCTCCTGGAACCGTCTCAATCAGATATATTTCCATGTAGAAGATAGAACAGATTAGTAACCAGGGTTTATAAAACCGGTGCAAACCGGCCAGTTTTTGGGGTTTTCAGTGAAACTGGTCCGGCTCGGTTTCACTGGACGATCGGTTTTCGGTTTAAAAATTTTAAAAATTCAAAATGTCAAAAAAAATTTGAAAATCCAAAAACCAGTCAATAAACCGGTAAAACCGAGCGGTAAACCGAAAAAATCGGTGAAAAAACGCTCACATCGATTTGATTTCAAATTCAAAAATGGTAAACCGAAAAAACTAGTCGGTAAACTGGACAAACCGAGCGATAAACCAGTAAAACCGAGCATTTTTTCTCAAAAATTTGGTTTTCGAATTTGTCCGGTTTTTAAGTTTACTGTAGCAGTTTTTTCAAATTTTCATGAAAACTAGCTAAACCAATGCCAGCCGATTTTCAAGACCCAAATAGTTTCTGAAACCCTGTTAGTAAGATGACTGAGGCCTATATAAAATAGTAAAACATTTATAAGACTGAAATTTAGTAAAGAAAGGTAAAAAATGGTGATTCAGGCTCAACAAATAATCTCAGCTTGTGATACCTGAAAAAATCCACTGCTCGGGCAGAAACCTTGGAGAAGACACTCCCCAATGTGTGTGAGGCAGATAAGATCCTACATGGAGAAGGAGCCCCCCCTCCCAAGCCGTCCTGCCATGAGCCACATGGAGGAGGAGCTCGACGCCGCCGCCAGTACCACGTGCTCAGCTGCCTCCAGATCTCTAACTGCCGTCTTCCGCCTCGCCAAAGGCCTTCCTTTCGGCTCCGGCCATGGCTCCTCGCGACATGCGCGGCCATCACATCCGCTGCCATGCTGTCTCCCTCCGCTCGCACAGGGTCTTCTTTGGGCTCCGACCTTGGCGGCAATCCGGAAGGTCAGGAAGACGGTCAAATCACTGTTCATGGGTGGCAGCTGAGGCGCTGCTGCCTGTCACGGCCACACCCGTTCTGCCTCAATGCGCAGCTCAAACACGCGTGGATGGACACCATACCGACGCTGGATTTGACCGCGCCGCCATCAGATTTGGCCGTGTGATCCCCTGTGGTGGCGGCCGCCTAGAGGCTAGCCAATCGTGCATCTTCCGCGGGGGCGGGGCGATGGCGGCAGCACGGGGCGTAGGCAGCAGGGTCCAGGGCGGAGCCCGGCGTAGGAGCGGGGATAGCCAGCCGGCAGCGAGAGCTCGGGCATGCGAGGCAGAGATACGGTGCGGGTTGAGAGGAGTGGCGGGGTCCACCTGTCGGCGTGGCCGGACAAAGGGTGGGCGACGGACGTTCCACCGTTCACCAACTCAAAACGTTTAATAGAAGTACAGATACAGATATAACAAAGCAAATAAGGTCAATCGAGATGTTCAACTAAATTTCAGCAACCTAGACAGATTAGAAACAAAGAGATTGTAGCATTTCGTTAGATCCATCACCCACCCTATCATGGCTTACTCAAGTGTCATTGTCTCCTCCTGTTACACAATACTACTATTTAGTAGGGGTAGTAGACACCCTGATAGTAACACAATCGTTAACCATTCAGAAGCAAATAAACAGTTTCCTAAAAAAGAAGAAGCATAATAACCTTCAAAAATCCCAACTAACCTAGGAGGTGGCGGTGCCAATGATACAGGCATAGATGTGTGAAGAATATAAAGTATCAGAACGAAGAAGATTTGTATCTGCGTTAGCATAAATTCTCTTGGACAATTAATCAAATAGTTTGTGGGCATTGGTTATCATGTGAGGCACTGAGGGATGAAAAAAAATGCCATGCAAAGCTGCTCCACAACGTGTAGGCTCTTGGCTCTCCTCCTAGTGATTCATCTGCTCGATTCCAGTGACCTGCGGACGAGACGTCATAGGAGTGCCATAACCTCGCCATCAGCATGTGCACATCTTGTCCATCTTCCTGACTCCCGTCTGCCTTCTTCGTCGGCATCGGCATCACTCTCGCCCGCTGCCATGGGTCGTCCTCCACCATGAGCTGCAGCAAGCGGGGGTGAGGCCAGCGGCCGAGGGGCGACGGGGCGGGGTGAGAGAGGCCAGCAGCCCGGTGGGGCGGCGCGAAGCTTTGAGAAGAACGGAGTAGGAGACATCTATCGCAAATCGACGGCCGAGATTTATGCGATGACGTGGCTCAATGTGAGCTCCCGTCCGTGTTCAGGATTCATATTATAGAAGATGAAGATATTATAGAAGATAAAGATGAGACATCAAACGCGCATCATCGCCGTGAATTAGAAAGAATCCTCAACCATTAACCTAACCGTGCTGTCAGTTGAAATTTTACAGTCACAATTGCGTGGGAACACAAGAATTCTTGGAATATTGGTCGTTGTTGTGGGTCACTTGCTCACACAAGTGCAATTGTTACCAGGAAACATAAACGAGAGAAATACTACGTTTTCTTTTATACAGATCAAATGTGTATCACCTATACATGAAAAATGTAGTTTTTAAAAATCTGATACAGGCACAAAAAGGTTGACGATATTGCAGTGTCCTGCCTCAACGAATATAAGTCTCGTAAATGGCATAATGAGAAGATAAATGAATGGCACTAAGATCCAAGTCTTATAAACACGGTCATGTTAGAATCTGGTCGGTCTGCCGGAGCCGAGAACAACGCAAAGCCAGGAATCGGACTGGAGACATAGTGCCTGCTGCTTCGCGGCCCTTCCATGGTGGTCCACAGGGCGAAGCCGTACATATATAGGTACCTAAGACATTTACTGGTTGTTTATGTGTTTTGTTGGTGCTCTCGACCAGTTAGCTAGACGCCTGGTCCACATGTATGTGTTGGAGATTGAAATCAAGAATATATTGCGGCAGATATTTGCAAGTCGAGCGAGTATGCAGTTCGTACCTTCCGTTCAACATGGGGTCCGTAAAACCATGGTAGACGATTCCGCCAATGATGGATGACGTCCCGCCAGCTACGGGATGCCCGTGGTTGATGATAACAACGGTCTTGTTGGCCAGCGACCTGCTCTCTCCATCCAGTTTGTCATCAGAGATCAGGTAAACCTGTTCGTTTTGTTGCTGCATGCAGGAATTCAAATTTTATGTCCTTTTGTTTTCCACAATTGTCTCAGATTATGAGAACCTGAGCTACTCGGGACTAGCATGAGCTGTTGCAAGCATGTGTATATCTCACCTGGTCCACGCCAGCACAGTAGAAATAAGAAGATGGCTTTTCGGAGTCGTAGCTGCATCCTCTCGGGTTGCCCACACCCATGGCAACAATCTTCGGCTCGCTCATCTCCCCCGGCATGCCGTCGACGTCGAACCTGATAATCTTGCCCAGAAATGATCGCCTGTTCTGAGAGAAATCATTGTCCCCACCATTTCCGGTGATGAGGTAGAGGTAACCATCGAGGAAGAGGATCTGTCCTGCCTGCTGCTGGTACGAGTTAGGTGTTTGAGGCTGCTGGGGCAAGCCCATGGTGAAGAGTCTCTTCACTTCAAAAGAATCAGCCCCTGCACCTGCCTGCTGAGAGATCTAATTCAAAACAGATGAGCATATGCATTTTTTTTATGCATAGATATGATCCTGGTCTAATATTATATATATATATATAAAGTATATGTTGGAGAGTTTCATCTTATAGCATGAAGTTATTAGGTTGATGACCATTACAGCATATTCTCATCATTGGGCGGCTGCTCGTTAGTCTTAGATACGATACTTAAAGTGGTTTACTGGATCATAATGGTATGTAATCATGATTATTGAATATAATTACCAAGGATCATCACTGTTCGACAGTTAGTTGTAATATTGAACTTGTCATTAAAATATGTAATTACACGTGTTGTCCTTTTAATTCTTCATATAAAAAAAACATCATAGCATCATATGTTATTTGTTGCATTCAGATCAATATTAATAGGGTATTGGATGCGTGTGCACAATTAGTACAGCCGTATAGGTTACAAAAGATGAGAATGGACTTCAAATTAATAAAGGAAATAGAAGGGAACGGAGCTGTGTTCATACGTGGGACCCGATACTGGTTTTGACAGTGTAATGGTCGATGACGAGCTGGTACTGGCACGACAGGTCGCATTCTAGTCCGGGCGCTGTGCACGCTGAGCAATTACCAACGCCGCACACTGGCGAGGCACCGTCGCAGGTATAAGAGACAAAGAAGCGACCGTTGGTGGCGAACTGCGGGTGGAACTGAAGGTCCTTGAGCTCGTGAACGCGGCCCGTTAGGTCGAGGAACAGGGTTGACCCGCCCCCGTCGACGCTCAACGTGGCAGCGCCCCCGATGACGGGCACCGTGCCTAGCCAGATCTTTCTCTCCTGGGTGCACAGGAATGCCCAGTTGGAGCCGTCCGGGTGCGCCGCCAATTTGATGAACATGCAGTGGCGAGCCGCTCGAGGCATACCAGGTAGGCAATGGTTGCGGCTGCCCTGTGCACTCCTGCAGAGCCCCGGTCGTGTGGGGAAAGTGAACATCACGTGCTTTAAAAAAAAACAAAAAACAAGAGCTTGGATCACGCCACGTTGATCACAATTCACAAGCTGCAAACTTCGATTCAACGGAGCAACAACTGATTGATGCGGAACACGACCTACACAGGCAAACAGATAGAACTGGGTAGGTAGGTAAAGGTTACCACACGGAAGACGGCCGCCATTAGCTGGAGTACCACGGTCCAGCGAAGGGCCAGGGGACACGCCATAGCTGATGCTCCCGACTGCATGCGCGCTCACTTCGTACTAGCAGGAGTATGCAATTCCAGAATACTCCTACTGTATAATCAGAGCTTCTAACCTCAAAGGTCTTCAAGTATAATCAGATGCTGTTTTTTTTGTCACCTTTGTGCTCGCTAGGGCCGAGATATGTGCTCCTCGTTTTCTCATTTTTTATTTCGTCACGTAGACGGGAGTGCCAGTATTCACTAGATCGTGTGAATGCGCAATCATTTATTTTTCTAGACCGTTGCGTCTTCCTGACTTCAACCTCAACCTCTCCGGCGGAGTTCTCGAGGTCATATTGTCGTAAGCAGATTACGCCATCGATCATAAAATAAATAATATTTTTAACTTTTTAAAATCAATGTTTAACTATTTATCTTATTAAAAAAACTTTATAAAAATACAAACAAGTTAAAGTTAAAATACTATTACTAATAAATTATTTCACAATAAAATAAATAATATTTTCATAAATCTTTTAAATAAAACGAATGATCAAAGACATACGTTTAAAAATCTAAAAAGATAGGAAGGGAGTACTTCCAAATGCATACGATTGCTTCCGGACTAAGGACGGCGCGTGCATACGTAATATAGTATACGCTCCAGAATATATCCAGAGCTCCACGCGGTCAAGCCGAAAGGTATATATACGCGTTGGCCCGAATTAGAAAGAATCCAGAATATATCCAGAGCTTCACGCGGTCAAGCCGAAAGGTATATATACGCGTTGGCCCGAATTAGAAAGAATCTCAGCCACTATCCCTAACCTTTTGCCGTCGGTTGGAATCTTACAGTCTAAATCCCTTGGGAACACAAGAAATCAAGAGACTCCTCGTCTACACAAAAACATTCAGCATTAGCTGTTTCAGGAAGGAAAATCATACACTGAGGTGTGAACCTTTTCTCCAGATTAATATGCCATTGCACGACCAGAATCATCTCAGTAGCTCACCCGCTTTAGCAAGCACTCCTGGGAGCAGGGATCAGAATCATCTCAATATCTCACCAGCTTTAGCAAGCACCCCTGGGAGCAGGGACCTTCACTCCTCAATGTTATTCTTTGCATTCCGAAGCTTGACAGCGTAGTGTCTTTGCAGTTCTCGAAGCCTCTCTAGAAGTTCTTGGAATGTTGGTCGTTGTTGTGGGTCACTGCTCACACAATTGAAATGTTATCAGGAAATGTAAATGAGAGAAATATTACAGTTTTCTTTGAAACAGATCAACACCTCATGCCATTGACTCTCTAAAATCTGCAAAAGAAGGGAGGGAATAGTAAGTACCTTTCCCAACAACTTAGGATAACTGATTTCCATTGAGGATCTACATCGCTTGGAATATCCAATCTTTGGTTCATGAAACCTACAGCGCCGATGACCTACACATGAATCGCTTGAGAATTATTATACAGAAGCCATCAAAGTTGTGGAGAAACTAAGCATTATAACCCAAGACCAACAAGATAAAGGTGAGCTCCATCAAAACTATGAAGAAAAATAGATACTTTGAAGAAAAATAGATATTAACTCAATTAGATTAATATGATAAAGTGTGTTCTGCAAAAGAATGCTCATTAAAATATATTTTCAATAGTACTGTCAGATCTATTGCTAGAAGACCTCGAATACAACAAAAAAAAAAAAAAAAACCTCCAACCCTTTGGTCATCACAATGATTAAAATTTCTGCCTGATCAATTATACTAGCAATGACAATCAAACAAGAAACTTAGAACTCAACCCAACATTGAGAAATAAAACTCCATTATCACTGATTATACTTTGAAACTTATTCCTCCTAATAACTTTATGCATTTTCTTAAGCTGCTTCACAGTATTGTTTTCATAATTGTCCTAAATGTCATTGTCATAGCTTGTAACAAAATGTATGGTCAGATACTTAGATTCAAACGAATTTAACAAGTACAAAATAACATATATGAAATATACCTGCATTGAATTCAGATTTTCCCATGGTATCTTCTGAGTAACAAGTTCCCACATGATCACCCCATAACTATATACATCAGACCTGCACGAGTGGCATGGAAGTTATTAGTTATAGCATGTCAACCAAAGGAACCTCTGTCGATTAAGGTTATCCAACTTACTTCTCATCTGAAGGTTCGTTACGCAACACCTCCGGTGCCATCCATTGCGGCTGGATATGATAGGCCACATCAATAAGTTCAACGAAAAAAAAAAGGGGTGGGGATCAGGGAACCTAGGAGGGACTAGGTGGCTTTTTAATTAAGAAGAAATAAGCACCAATATTCGCTTCAAGGACTAAACTAAAGTGGTCAGGGTGTACATCCACAAACCAACTGATCTAGGATCAGTTCCCAAATATTAAAATAATAAAAGGCAGAACTTTATAACAATCACATTAATTCAGCTGATCCATGCATATGTATCAAGTAATAAAAATAAGTTTGATTGGACTTACTGTTCCTTTTCCAGTTTTTGTAGTCAGAAAAGTTTCGCGCTTGAGACGAGAAAGGCCAAAGTCTGCCACCTGATTGGGTCAGCCAGTCAGACAAAATGCGATGCAAGCAGTAATGCGCAAATTGATTGGAAAACAAATAAGCTGCAGTAGTACCTTCACAGTCCAATTCTTATCGACCAACAGATTAGATGATTTTAAATCTCGATGGATGATAGGTGGACTGGAATGATGAAGATAATTCATACCCCTTGCCTGTAGAAATAAAAACACAAAAGAATGGCTATGAGAATTAAGAATAAATAAATAGAATAATTAACAAAAACATTTTGCCCAAAAATGAAGCAACTTGTTGACCCCAAATTATTCAATGAGTCATCATGTGGATAAATTGGCTCATAAATAAGGGCAGCCCGGTGCATGTAGCTCCCGCTTGCGCCGGGTCCAGGGAAGGGTCGGACCACATTGGGTCTTTTGTACGCAACCTTTCCCTGTATTTCTATAAGAGACTATTTTTAGGACTCGAAGCCCGTGACCTCATGGTCACAAGGGGGCTCCCCTTCATAAATGGGCTCATAATATATACAAAATGCACTTACAATATCTAAAGCCATGTGAATACGTCGTCTCACATCCAACTTGGTATTGCTCCTTTGAACTAAACGAAACAAATTTCCACTGCATTTGAGAAAAAAAAGGATAAAAATGCAAAAAGGAAAATGTATTTCTATGCTAAAAGGTTTGTCTGGCTGGTTAACACAAACTATTTCCATCAAGAAACCATACATATCCCAGCAAAACATTTCGTTGATCCTGCTGTGCTAACACAGTATCCACAAAGCATATCTCCCAAGTTAGAAACTATACTAATTAATTTTTGCAATACCATGCTAAAAACTACACTGCTGTATGTTAATACTTTTAAATGTTCTGTACATGCCTCAAAATTCTAATAAATTGGATAAATAATATTTTTTGACGACATGGCATCGGTGGATACGATATTACCAACAATGACATATATGCATATCAAGAAAAAGAAAGCCGCCACTTCTCAGCTTAAATTAAGCTCAAACTCAGTTTCATTTTGAGTATTTTATGCAACAACTATGTAATAGTCGAACCATTCAAACAGATGTAAAAAAACTGCTTAGATCATCTCTTGTACATGTGCTGAGATAAAAAAAAATCACAGAATAAATATTTTGCAAACATGTATGCTTGTAGAAGGCAGTGGATATACCGAGGGAGGAACTCTGTTACAATACAGAGGCGCTGTGGAGACATAACCGCACCCATGAACAGCAATATATTAGGATGGCGCAGTTTCTTCATAAGGGATACCTGCACAGATGAATAACAACAAAGCCTTTCAGTCCCAAGCAATTGCGGTAAGTACATATGAACCCAAACTTTCAGTCACAATACTGAAATTAATGAGGCTTTATTCCCATTTTGTAGAATGAAATTAAAAACACACATGCGTATATACACATATCTTTTTTTGTCATCAACATATTTGGCGACAATGGTATGATAAGTTGAATCCAGTTTGCATAGATATTTCAGGTTTCTCTTAGTGTTCTCAAAAACTACCAGGAAAAGCATGGCATTGTGATAATAACCACGCTTTTACTGGTAGTTTTTGTCAAGTAATTTGACGAACTAGTTACCAAAAACATTGTAGCAAGGGATGGAGACCTACCTCTTGTCGAAAGGTTTGTATCACTTCTTCTGAATATTCTTGCTTGGAGAAAACTTTAACAGCCACGTCCTGCAAACACATACATAAATGATGAAACTAGAACAAAAATTTAACAAAGCTAGTGATTGATGCAGCAGTAAAGAGATACATACCGAGTCATACCACAAAGCGTGATATACTGTCCCACAAGAACCTGCAGATACAAAAGTTGAAGTTGCAGGGTTAAAGGAGTATAAATAGTATAATGCAATGCAGTAGACCATGATGTGTTTTCAGTAGGAATTCTGTCAAGCTTGCATATAAGACTTTATTTAATAAAAACATCAAACAACTGGACACCAGTCCTTGATGTACCTAGTAATGTAAACAAGGATCACGCCATGGCTTATTTGCCAAAGCCAGACCTTGAAGAAAAATGTTGAAGCCTAAATGGTGATCAAAGTTCTTCAGAGGTTCAGGTCCGAAGACAAAACACATGCTTTAAACCGGATGAATTACAAAGTAACAGCACAGATCATGCAGTCTGAAATATGAGCCTCCGGTTTCAAAGCAGAATAAACATCTGTCCAAAACAACAAAGGCTCTGGTACTCATAATGCAAGCATGGTTCCTATTCTAAAATTTAGAATCAGTTTCAGATCAATAGGAGCTAAAATAAGGACAAGACAACAAAATTTACTGCATTACACAGAACCTATATAGAAAAATAAATAAATGAAAAGAAACATGAATCGACCAAAAGATAAACAACTTATTCATACAGCAAGCAAATATTTTCAAGAAAAGGAGAAGCAACTACCTTGACCTATTTGTTCTCGAATGACAAGATCTTCCCACAGGATCTCATAATCCAGACAGTCTGCTTCATGATCTACTTTGTAAAGAGCACTGCTATTAGTGCTTCCAGTGCTACTTGCACTGCTTGTGCTATTATTGTTGAAAGAGGACCAGGAGCCTGATGCCTCAGCTTTACTAGGTTGGTTTTGCTCAGCTCCATGGGCATCTAGAGCTATGCTAGAATCAGAAACCTTCCGATGATTCAGGCCATTCTCCTGTTCACCATGCAACCATGGCAAAAACACATGATTCTTTTCATCAGGTCCCTCATCCTCCAGTTCTTTCCAAGGCCAGGATATTCCTTTCTTGTTCAGCAGTGCCTCTACCTTTGAACTCAAAATTTTGTGGAGCCCTATTTTTCCTTCTGAATCATCACTATTTGCATTCGTTGATCTCCCCAGGGAATTCTCTTCCACAGAAAAAGTGCCACGTGCTGTGTCTCCTCTTGGCGTAGTTGCTCCACTAGATGTCGGCTCTTCCTTTGCCCCTCGATCCGAACACTGACTCTCACCGCTGCCACCCTCCCGTTCAATGCCATTCTCGTCTGTCCTGACCCGAGAACGAACTTTATTTGATACCTTGGAGGCCTATGTTATTATTCTAAAAATCAAAATATAATACACTAGAAATAATTGAAGAATATATAATAAGAGACATGATATTTAATTATAACAAAGTTCGTGACAAATGTCATTCTAGAATTTTGCTCAACAACAAAGTCCTCAACCTGTTAGTTATTGCATTCAATATAGTGTAAACTTCTAGTATGGCTAAGACCTCTTATTAGCAATGGATCAGTGAAATAAAATACTATATAAGATAAAATGAGTAAAATTTATACTTAGAATTGCAGAATGGTATGTATTTCAAAATAAAACGCGAAAGCTAGAACTAGAATAATAAAGATATTTCCTTGTGACTATGAGGTCACCGGTTCTAATCCTGGAAACAGCCTCTTGCAGAAACGCAGAAAAGGCTGCACACAAAAGACCCAAAGTGGTCAGATCCTTTCCTGGACCTTGCGTAAGCGGGAGCTACATGCACCGGGCTGCCCTTTTTTTAGAAGTCAACAGAAGTGGAAGTGTATCGATTGCTTTTGTTTCATGGAAAAGGATCTTACCAAATTTGTTATCTTGGATGCTAAAGTGGTTTGAAGAGGCTGCTGCGAGTCAAATGGATTTTTGCTTAACAGACTGGATTTGAGACTATTGCTGCTGCAGCTCCCATCACATTGTGTCAATGATGACTCTAATGAAGGCCTTGAAGAGGTTGAAGGCCTACAAATTATCTCCTCCAAGTTGCGCGAATCACTTGAAACACAAATGATACCCACCAGACTGCCATCGTCGTCGTAGAAAGGAGTGTCGGTGGCAACAGCTGAAAACCTATCTCCTGCCCTGTTCTTAACTGGAAACTTCCCAGCCCAACTCTCGCCCCTATAAATGCATTGGAAGATATCATTTACCACATTGTGGTCACGTGAATCAACTAGAAGCCTGAGAGCATCCTGACCAAGGGCTTCTGATGCAGGATAACCAAACAGATTCTCTGCTGAACGATTCCTACACATTAATATAACAAAAAAGTCTTTTAGTCCCAAGCAAGCTGGGGTAGGCAATTCCTTCATTGTAATAAATACCTGATTTAAGTGAAAAGGAAGCGTTAACAAGAAATAAAAGAAACTAAGGGTGCTTGTGCAGAATCTATTATGATAATAATTGTAAACTAAACAGTCTATCTGATTATAATTAACGAGTAAAAAGGTAATGTTTCAGATCTACAAATAAAAGAATACAGTCACAAACTGCATATCCAGTAGTAATACTGAATAAGCATGTAACTCAGAATATCTACTACATAACATATTTCAAAACTTGAAGTTTGCTATAGTTTTGTGACTTGATAATATCCATTGATTCATTTGTACTACTACAGAGGCTTTACCATACTATTTTTGGCGATGACAACATGTTCACTGAGGGCTGAACTTTGCAGTACAAACTCCAACATAAATACCAGCTTAAGTTTAGGAATCTACTCAGACGTTTTCTTTGCACAGATAGTAAATAACATATACATCCTTGCACAGCTGAGTTCTATGTAACACAAACATCGTAGCAGATTTCAGAAACATTATTCACCTGTAGCCTCCATAACATGCTTGATCAAAATGGTAAAGCAATTGGTCAAGATTCGAGGAAAAATAGTGTTTCGAGCAGATAGCATTTCATTCACAACTCGCACCAAATACCCAGTCGCTTACTCACTTCGGTGTAGGCTCTAGAATCAACACACGTAAACAGCATGGCGACAGCATTCCCACGAACGTTTGGTGAACTTTAATAAGCTTATAGGAAAAGAACGCATCAAACTGCGATGGAACAAAAATCTCACCAGTATATGATCCTACCGTCGAGGTCAAGAATGTGGACGGACTGCCCCAGCGACTGCAGCACCCTGGCGCACTGCCGCTCAGGCAGCGCCGAGCTGGGCCCGGCATCTCCTGCACCGGTGGCGCGTCCCTCCCGTTGCAGCGGCGACGAGTGCGGGAACGACTGCGACCCGCCCTCGAACCCTCCGGACAGCCACCTACCCGGTGGCTTCGCCTTGGCAGCAGGCAGCGGCGGCGGCGGCACGCCGCGCCGGGGCGAGACCGACTGCGAGCGCCGCCGCTCCGCGCCGCCGGGCACGAGCTTGGACATCTCCTGCTTGAGCTGCGCCTGCCCCACCTCCAGCTCCCGGATCTTCTTCAGCAGCTCCTCCCCGCTGGACCCCATCCCCGGCGCCGGCGCAGGGACCGGCGTCCGTCCTCACGGCCACCGACTCGAACCGAAGCGGTCGCCAGAGAACCAGCCAGCGCCGCCGTCCTCAGTCAGAGACGGCTCCTCCGAGCTCGAAAGGCCGGTCCTCTCTCCGTTCCTAAGCAAGATTCGACGACAAACGGAGCAGAAACTGTGAGCCTCACGCTCCCCCGGATCTCCAACCGCGATCCCCTGACAGAAACTCGCTGAATCGAGGAAAAACACGATCTTTTCCCGGGAGCTGTTCGTTGCCTTCGCCGCTAGGAGAGGCGGAGGAGTAAATTGCTGTAGAATCTCTCTATCTCTAGCCACGCACACTGCACACACATCCAGATGGAGATTGAATAAAATAAAAATAAAAAGGGAGATAATAAATGGTATAGATGGAGAAAATAAATAAATATACGAGCCAAATGGGGTTCTTCTCTTGCTTGCGGGGTTCCACTCTTCTGATTGGTCAGCTTGCTTGCTGGCATTTTTGTGCCATTGGTCTTAGTTATTTGTTTGACATTTTGGAACCGTTCTAAAAATTATTTCTCCCCAATTTTGCCACTGCAAATTGTGTCTTCTTTTAAAAAAATTTCTCTAGTGGGTGTTGTTTTTGATCGGCGCCGTCCCAGTCCCTATCCATCTAGCTTGGTGCTTAGAGAATTTTCAATTCTTATAACCAAATACATTGAGCTTTTAATATTTATCACTCAATCTGTAATGAATTGAATGATAAATATAGAAAGCTCAACCTATTTGATGGTAAGATTCGAAAAATCTCTGCCTACTGGCACCAACGTGTGTTGTCATCCTGATGAGAAAAAATATTTGCAATTAGCAAATGGGTTGGTGTACTAGCAGTACCCTATAGCACAAGGGGCTTCTATTCTTACGTGCTCAGTTGGTCTTGCTGCAAGACTAAGCTAGGGTTAGTTAGGGCTTTACTTCTAGTAACTGTCTACTAGGTCTTTGCATGTTGTGTAAGTAAAAAAAGTGTATGAAAATTTATAGTAATCAATTTAATTTTACGGAACATCAGATTTAAAAAGATTTCCTGCAATTTAAATGGGACCTTACATGACTTTCTGTTGGTGTTTTTAGGGTGTTTTTTGCTGCTGTCTTTTTTTGGTCAGCACTCCACTGCTGCTGGAGCTACATGCTCTGGCTGCCACAATTTTGGCTACCTTTTCTTCACATACTATGCTGTTATTAGTGTGTTCTTTTTGCATGTGGAGTATGCTTTTGACAAAAGATCTAGCAGTGCCCATGCCTATACCGGCAATATCCAAGCAAGATTGCGCCAATAATATAGTTACATGAATGCTATGGTTAAACTGTCATGGGATGGGACAAAAGAATGGTGCTACCTAGAGTATCCATGTGGGCAGACGCTAATTCGGGTGCGAATTTGTTTTGCCTTCAGTTCTGGCCTTCGGCACATAAATACTCCCGCCATCCTAAAACAAGCGATAAATGTATAAAAATATAAAAATAAATAAGTCACGACGAAAGTATTTCTAATAAAATATTTCACAATGAAGTAAATGAAATTTGACATAACTCTTAAATAAGATGAATAGTTAAATATTAATGTTAAAAGTCTAGAAATACACTTATTATAATTTAGGTATAGTACGTATTTTTCACGTCCATGTCAGGTAACTGTAGTCAAATAAATTATGTTGGTTTTGACCAGCGACTGATGATCAAGTCTTGTTGTAACTTTGCTTACGTCTACTAACAGCGAATGAATATTAATATTTATCGCCATGATAGATAGCAATCGTCACGAATTGTGATTATTCCTTTGGTCATTATACTGTACCGACATATTTGTCGACAAAATTGCGTTTTCCTCGCCGTACCAAAAATAGTCAAGCGTCATCTTCAAGTACACTGAACTGTTCCAATCCCTTATCTCAGCCTGGATAATCATCTACTAGTTTTTTTTATTTTCTTTTTGCAAACAAACATTGGAGAAGAAAAGGGCGTAAATCCTTTTTTTCCCCCCAAAACTGTGAGTCCTCCTCACACGCGAATATTCCCTCCATTCATAAGAAATAGAGACACAATCACGAGCTAGCAACTGCTGAACACACACAGGCGCTTGAAAACGCCAAACTGCAGAGTGTTTTATATGTTTTGCTAGAGCTAATTCGTGGGCAACTACATTTTGATCTCTTCTCGCTTGATTAACTTCAAAAGAAGGTAAGAGGCGGCTGGACTCTATAGCTTCCTGTATAATAAACTGCAGCTGGGATCTCTGCTTTGAAGGATTCTTCATCAAAGCTTTTGCAGTTCAGGTCCGTGACACAAGATGATCAACGCCGGAATTTATTCTCCTTGTATCGAGATCAAAACATGCTTTGTTTGCAGCTAGATTTCATTTCTGACTCTCTCCAGTATTCAATTTTTTTTCTAACACTAATTGTTACTCGTAAATGTTTAGCTGAGCAAAACCAAACTAGTATCTTTACGTTTAGCTGAACACAAATAATACCGTATAATTATCATATTGCGTACTTATATTTGTAAGAAAAAATAACAATTAAAAGCTCGAATAACGCAAGTTAAGAACATAACAGATAGGTCAGGCCATGGTCCCTTCTTACATAACCAGAAAATCGAATATCGCTGAGTGTCTTGAAAACAACCCCAGTGAGTGGAAAGGTTCAGATTTTCCGAGTGTCCTAACCACACTCGGGGGTAAATTTAGTATTCCTGTGTGACCTCACTCAGGGTATAGTCAAATAAATAAAAGATTGAAAAAGGATATTAAAAAGCTGCATCTCATATGCCTCACGCAGTTGCACAATCTGGTCCACCAATTCTCTTTTTTTGTTACGAATTGTCACTTTCACCTAATAATTCTCATTTTCCTTCTGTTGAATTTTAACCGCTCCTCATCCTAGATGTCAATTCGGTACTTAAAAATATCCAAATGGTACAGGAAAAAAAATACTATTTTCAGCTCCAGTTACGATTTCTAAATACTCCATCCATTTCAAAATATAAACATTTTTAGATTTAGTCAAAGTCAAATTTTTATCACTTTGACTATTGCTAATGAAAAATTATGTAATTTTATAGAGATTATTAAGTAAAAGTTAAAAGATTTTAACTTTAACTTAAATCTAAAAATATTTATATTTTGAAATGAAGATAGTACTTTTGCATGGCTGACAATTCCCATGCAAAAGCACCCCCACCTCTACAGATCCAATCACGCAAGGTAAACCGTCAGAAATTTTGGCAAATATCTGAATCAGCAGGGAACACATCGTGCTGCTCGTAACCACTATTTTCCGGCCATATACAGCCTCCTGAGCCAGCCACTTGGAGCTGGGCCACGGCCACGAGCTGTTCATGAAGGAAGAGATGCTCTTTGCATCTTCAACAAAGCCGGCCGTCTCGCACAGCGGCGTCACGAGCCAAAGCGGGAAAGCAGTCGAGGCTCCCTGGAGATGGCTTAATCACAAACTACGGGCAGGCCGGCAGGGTAGATTTCATCAGACAAACCAAAAGAGGAACTCGAGGACTCGGAGGGTGCCGTTGACTGTCGATAAATAGCAATGAATAACCGTCCCAAGAACATCTTAATTTGGCATAATTAAGGAATCGAGGCATGGGTCCAAGGAAGGAACAGTTGAGCCCCCAACTGTAGGGGAAATTGATTTTTGCCCTCCCAGGAAAGAGTTGTAATTAAGGCAGATTGCTTATTTTACAACATTACATTTGTGGCTAAAACACTGGAGTTTAAGTAATAGAGCAAGCTATTCCCTGAATCTATAGTAGTACACTACAATCTTCACGGAAGGCAAAATAAACAGTAGTGAGAAGGTTACAGATTCAACGGTGCCACTGCCAGGACGATGAAACATATGTAGGGATCGCAGTTTTAACCGCAGGTGCGGGCATCGGATGGGTTTCGCACTCGACAGGTAGGTACAGACACGGGTGATATTTTTCATTCGTGGGTCTCACCCACTTTGATCCGCACAACCACGAGTGCGGGCATCAATTTTATATTTCACCCACTTACCATTTACTCGTAATTTTAGCTCATATTCAAGTTATTTTTATTATTAATATTTTTATTATTGTTTAAAGAATCATCGCTTTGTATTTGATTGTCAAACTATTATATATGTGGCTGTGTGCACTTGTGTTTGTACTGAGATTAATAATGAGACATATGTAAGCATTAAATCTTTATTATTTTATTATTTCTGTGTAAGTTTATTAATTCATTGTAAATTTTGTCGTACCTGACGGGCACTTAAGACCCACCCGACGCAGGTGCAGGGCTTGTTTTCCACCCACGGGTGCAGGTCTCATTTTTCACCCGTGCCCCTCTTATCACGGATGGTCTTTCCTCCACCCCTTTCAAACCCAACCACTTCCAAACCCACGTTGTTGTCATCCTTAAACAAGATATGGCTTTAACAGCTGCAATGTCTGGAATTCAAAGTTTAAAAATTGGTCGATTTTTATGAAAACATGTGAAACTGGTCCGATTCGATTATATTATATGACCAGTTTTCGATAAAAACCAAAATGAGTACTGTAACAAAAACAGTTACAGCTAACTAGCCCGATTTCTCTGGTTTAACTGAAAACCACCTGTTTCTTTAACCCTGCTGTAATCTCGGTGCCAGATTGGAGGAGCTTACATGCTGCACTCGCTCATCCTTGAGGCGTATGTTGATGGCTCCTGACTCTCAACCAGGCAGTCACCACAGCACTGGGTGATTCGAATCTTCCAATATTAAAGCGCTCAACTTGAAATGGTGCTCTGACTGACAGGAGCAATGCTTCGATGACATGGCGAAGAGTGCTTGAGGCATTATTTTATGAAATGAACCGGAAGTCCTTTCAACTATTTGAGAATTCTGGTTTAGGTCCATCAAATTTTAAAATGTGCATTTAAGTCATATTTGACACAGTTTATTTTTAATTTATTCACATAAATAATTGTGTCAAACAGCAAATTTATTTTACAGTTTATTAGTTTAGTAGCTTCTCAGAATAAATTAAAAAATAGCTTATTTTTTACTTGTTTTTAACAGCTGTGAAAATAAGCTGCTTTTTTAATAAGCTCCAACCGTGTCAAACAAGGACTTAGTCCAGAAACTAATCATGTTGCTAATCTGAGGTCAAAACATCTATTTGCATGTAAAAATTAATAACTCCTTTCGTTTTTATATTGTTATATTGTTGTCACTGTTAATTTATAATATCAACTTTAACAGAGAGCCACACTGCCACTGTGTTTAGTGGCTTAATTTTTTTATCGATACGAGCAAGTATTCCTATGTTTTATATTCTGAGCAACATGAGACGAGTAGTAGGATCGCATTTTCTGGATTGGAGGCTCTCCATTTCCCAGTTTCCACGCGGCTGTTTTAGACCGTTGGCGCATCTCATTCTGGATTTCCTGACAGTTACAAATCCGTGGAAAACTTACATCCGTCAGGTCTCCATCGGACGGCTGACATGCCGCATCGCCACATCTTCCCTCCCCTTCCCCGCGCTGCCACAGTTGGACGGAGCCGGCAACTTTGCGCCCCTGCTGGCCTTCCCTTGCTCTGGTTTCCGTTCCTCTCGCCCTCCGCCTCCGCCGCTTTCGTCGCCAAGATAAGGCTGCAGTGGCAGTACCACCTGCTTCCATACGGCGCTTCCAGAACTACGCGCTGAGCCCGGTTCCGCAGAGGCTGCCTGCATGAGCAGTAGCGCTGCTGTCGCCGCCGCGGCAGCAGCAGAGGAGCATGGGGATGCTCGCCGCCACCTCCGCGGCGTCTGATATCCTCGCCTCGCCGCAGGCCGCAGGCGTCTCTGGGACGCCGGACCATCTCCGGCGCGTGGAGGCTGCGCATGAGACCCGCCTCCCCCGACGTCGCCGCACTCAGGTCGGTATCCAGTAGTGTCTGCTTGCTGCCGGCTCACGCTCGCGCCGCAAAGGCGGTTCCTTTGGGCGCGTTCCCTTGGTAAGCGTCGCGGCTTTGGAACTATATGGTCGCGAGGAATATGAGGCGGTAGTTTGCGCATGAGAGGTTTGAGGTGAGGAGAATGAGAGATGCATGCGCGGGTTGGCTTCGAGGGAAGAAGAGGCTTCCCTGGTAGGAGTATTTTTTAGATGACTTCAGACGCTTTGTTACTTCACTTTTCGACCTTCTGCTATCAAAATACCATCCAGTGATCTGTTTGAAGATCACCAGGCTAGCTGTCTAACGATAGGCAGTTTTCCTGTTTTGGTACACCACGATCTTCTTCACTCTTGGAACTTGAACAGCCAAACGAAGCACACTCACAGGGTTCTATATTGATTTTTCAGATTATGTTGGGTCAGCTAATTAACAGAGTATCCTGCCGTGCACTCTGTTCCTCTAGAACCGCCAGTGATGAATCTATTTGTATTGATCTATTGGATGTCCGCAAGATAGGTGTGAAGCTTTGATATGACTTACTACTATTTAACTTCACTTCTGTAAATGGTCTAACATTTTCTCAAACCTTCAGTTCAAAATAGCCTGGATGCTATCAGGCATGGCTGGATGGAGTGTAAGCATCAGACAGCTTTAACTGCAAGTGCAGCTACAGTGTTTCTAGATTTCAATGTTGCGCTTGCTCCGGGACTCCGGGTGCCCTAATGACTGCATTTTTTAATGCATCGTGGTAGGTTTCACTTTTAAATTCGAATACCTCCAAGAAATGTGTCGCTAGAAGGCTATAACATATTTATGAATCTTGACAGGAATTAATCCATTCATTGTTGGTGCTTTCACTGGATTATGTTCTATCATAGGTCTTGTTGCAACATTCACCTCCTCTTCGTTAAAAGAGTTGGAATTCTAAAGGTTTGACCTATGCCTGTTCAGTATTTTTTTAAAATTTCTTTTCTTCGCATTTGATGCAAATGACTTATTATATACCAGGCAGGAGCGGCGGGATTGATATTCCAAGCTTTACTCCTGTCACTTGCACTCGCTGTGTATTGGGCTGGTTCAATTTCGAGACAAACACCTCTACTTATCTTCCTTGCTTCCATTGTAAGGATGAAATCATGACCTCACATTCCCTTATAGACCTTAACGAGACACTGAATCTTAAGCCTTATCTGTTCTATTTTCATTTGCAGGCACTGTCTCGGTTGGGGCACATGTCTTACGACGTTATGGGAACTCAGATCGTCCAAAGAGGTGATCCTGCTTCAAAACCAAATCTCATCGGTGGAATGGAGGTTTCAATTGGAAGCCTTGCAGAGTTAGTCATGCTTGCAATGGCAATTATTGCAAACGATCTCTCCAATTTCAGTTTCTTGGCAATCCTGTCCGCGTCATCAGTTTCTGGGGCAGCATGGATGTTCTGTCGGTGATTATCGAATCCAACTGATAAGCAGAGGGAACTCTTCATGTGTGATTCCCTTTACCAGTTCAAGCAATGTGAGTTCGGAATTACTGTCTCATCATTACTTTACTGGGGTTTACTAGTTCTTGTATGCTTCAAACCTACTTATGTTTCATTTTTTACCATTAGTCTGGTTTGAAGCCCTTCAGGAATAACAAAATTGTACTTTATCAGTATATCAAAACTCAAAAATGTTTGACCTACATAATTGAGTGAATTCATGAAGTGATTAATGATTCCAATCGTGAATCATCCAACCTTGCTGATAAGCAGATGGAACTCTTCATGTTGATTCCCTTTACCAAGTTACAAGCAATGTGAGTTCGGAATTACTGTCTCACCAATACGTTACTGGGGTTTACTAGTTTTCAAAGGCTCCAAACCTACTTATTTCCCTTTTTTTTACCATTAATCTGATTTGAAGCTCTTCAGGAATAACAGAAGTATACTTTACCAGTATATCTAAACTCAAAAGTGTTTTGACCTTCATACTTGAGTTAATTCACGAAGTGATAAATAATTTCAATCGTGCATCATTCAAACTTTAGACCTCCTATAACTTACAAGTGACAAATTGAACCCATCTTTTTCTTGCAGATAGTAGATGAAGCATGCTGCTCCAGCACACCCAGGATAACAAAGGTCACCTAGTTGGCTGTAGTGCTGATCCTGGACTCAAAAGAGGACATGCAGTACCCATAAGATGGTATTACGAGAGGGTATGACATTTTGGTTCAATTCTGCATACAGTACACTTAAGACAGAAGAAGCATTGGCACTGTGGGCTTATTTGCTTCCGGCCCTCAGGATTCTGCTTGGGCCAGGCATGGCTATCAGGCGCTTGATTCCACTGAGCGCGGGCCTGGGATCGCTGCCTGGTGCAGGCAGCCGGTCCCATGGTCAAACCAAACGTGTCTTTAGAATGCAAGATTCAATTTGTGCCCTTTTCCCTCTCCATCTTCTCTACAGCAATATACGCCAAGCTTTACTGGCAATAGCTGATTTAGGATAACATTAACAGTCAATTGTAGCAACAAAATCTATAAAAATTTACTCCACTTTTATTTGTACCTGCCTAGTAGTGCAAATGTGTGACTGGATATGTTAATTCTGTGTCTTCTTTCGTCTGTTGTTGGCTTTTTGTTGTGTATTTGTGTCTAGGCTGGTGCACTAAGTGTGTGTAATTAATTACCTGACCTAATTACTGAGAGGATGGTGCTTTGGTGTATTCGGTTATCACGTTAGTTCGAGCCTGGGCAGCACTATAGCTGGTAACTGGGCCGGCGCAAATGGGTCTGCATGAAACCCGATCCATTTGGCATGGCTGCTCGGCCCGTTCAAATTCGTGCCGGGCAAGCACGGGCCCGTACGGGGGTCATGCTTGGGTTGGAGGTACAGCACAGTAGCTCGGCCCGACACGGCCTGTTAGTATTTTCATACTAAATAGAATTATTCTTTGCTTCTAAACACAACCGAAAGCGTGCTGTAGTGGTGACTCTCCACGTTCCATCCCTCCAGGTCGCAAGTTTGAACCCCTCTGCCCTCAATTTTTGCACCATTTCCCTCAAACAGGCTATCGCATTGATGGGCCAGTCTTGCCGACCCAGCTCGTTTTAGCACGGTTGGCGCAAACAGGTCGTGCCATCGGCTGACAGCTGCGCCTGTGGGGCTATGTCGACACAGCCCTCACAGCCCATCGTGCCTTAGTAGGCCGTGCCTTAACAGGCTGTGCCTATAGGTGGGCCGGGCAGCCTGATTGCCTAGAACTAAGAGCACCAAAACGTTCCTAATCTTATTCTCTCCCCCCCCCCTATCAAAGCATCTCATTCAATGATTTATATTCAATTGCAGCTTACTTATTTGTCATTTCTGACAGTACATGAAAAAAATGCTACCTTTAGAGTTTGGAACTGGAAATTTGCACTAACCAGCTACATCAACACATGAAAATCGAGAAGGAGCAAGTCGCTTAAGGATTCATTCACTCAAAAACTTATATATCTTTGACCGTTATATTTACTTATTGTAATACCGACGTTAAGGATTCATCACGGAGATAACTTTCAGAATATGTAATCATTTTTACTAGAAACGTCATAGTAACAGTAATTTTTTTTCTAGTTACAGTATTACCTTAAGGCTCCCTTTGTATTGCGGCAAAAAATTATTAGTCCTATATTTTTCCTATGAAATTGAATCGAGGCCTTTTTTGGAACGCAAAATTTTTACAAGATTTATACATGAGTTTTACAAAAATCAATTCGATTTCACATGAAAAAAGTAGGATTTGAGGGGGAGAAATCTCATAATCCAAAAGAGACCTGATTCTTGTGAAATCATGTTTATTACCTATAAAATTTCTGTGTTTCAAAAGAGGGTTAAAATCTGCTTTTGACTTAGACCATTTATTAGATAAGAGAGTATGCTTGATAATCTATCTAATGGGAATAGTATAGACTACGGTATATCTCTAGGGCCTGGTTTCCTACATAGATCAAAATCAATGCTCAGGACTAATCACTTTGCTATCCAATGGGACTAAGGAACCTACTTTCTTCCGTAATGTCGTATAAAGTTCGCCTTGAAAACTTTAAAGTTCAACGAACCACATTGTCCTATTAAATCTCACTCCTCCCATTCAGTCATGAACTGATTTCAAACCAACCCATTCGTTTCATGACTATCCTACCAAGAGTTCATCAATTACCACTAATCATAGTCCATAGGCCAAACACAATTCATATAGGTTTTTCTTGTTCGTAATAATTCTAGTATCATGTTTTCATAAAGGGTGCATTTGATATGGTTCCGTATTCATTAATAAATAGAAAACATTTCAGTTTCGCTTGAGAAATGACTCTCAACCTAAATTAGAATTATTTTGTGAAATCGTTTGCCTCGTTTGTTGAAATGTTCAGATAAGAAGGAATTGAATCAGAATCACTTGAAACACCATTTTATCCGTTTCTCACTTTTATTGCAAAATGAAGAAACATTTCAAGTGAATCTAATTGAAATCACTTCTGAAAAATACTATTTAGCTAAAATTCAAGTAATTCATGTGAGAATCCAAAACGTTTCTTCAATCCAAACGCACGTAAAATGTCAGTCCCCCTCAATATAGGACCGCACGGCCACCATTCACTGTTTTTCCCCCAAATGGCAGTTGCTTGCCAATGGTGCCAATGGCCACCATTGCCGCCACTTTTCCCGGGGAAATGCAGCCAGCCAAACCCCTCTCTGTTCTCCCCCGTTCAAATAAGCAAACAAAAATAACAATCCTAAATAAACATGATTTGTCACGTCCCCAACTACTATTTACTTGACCGTGATCGACTCGACCTTCCATTTCTTCCCCCTTCGCCTCGCCATGACGCCGCTTCTCGTCTGCCTCCTGGTCCTCTTCGCCGCGGTGGCGCCGCCGACAGCGGCCGTCTGCGTTCCGCGCAAGCCGGGGAAGCCAGGACACCCTGCCGTGCCCATCCCCGTGCCGGCCACCAAGCCGAAGCCGAAGGCGCCGGCGCCTCCAGCCCCCGCGCCGCCGAAGCCCGCCGCGCCGTTACCCCCCGGCGCCGACATCGTGAGGAGCCTGTGCCTGAAGACGGACTACCCGGACCTGTGCGTGTCATCCATCGCGAAGCAGCCGGCGCCAGCGCTGCCGGGCGGGAAGCGGCTGGACGGGGCCGGCGTGCTGCGGCTGGCGATGGGCGCGGTGCGCGCGAAGGCGGCCGAGGCGAAGAAAACAGCGGCCGCGCTCGCCGCCGACCCCAAGACGCAGCCGCTGGCGCGTGGGCCGCTGAATGACTGCGTGGAGTCGTTCGACGACATCGCGTACAGCCTGAACCACGCCGAGAAGGCCCTGGCCGGCGGCGACAGGGGCTCCACCGGCACCATGCTCGACACCGTGCGCACCGACGTGGACACCTGCGACCAGGGCTTCGAGGAGCGCGAGGAGCTCACGCCGCTCATGGCCAAGGAGGACGCCGAGCTCGCCAAGCTCGCCAGCAACTGCCTCGCCATCGCGTCCGCCGCCGGCCTGCGCTAGGCCGATCCTCTGCATCCATAGCTGGGCTAGCACCTAGACACTGACAAGTGACAGCGCTGTATACCCCGCCGACACCTCCTGTCTCATCGCATCAAAAAAGACTGTCTGTGTATGTGTCCATCCATCCATCCTCCATCCGATCGTCCAGGAAGAACATGTAGTTGATTAATGGAAACGTTTATGTATAATTTTAATTATGCAACCTTTTTGGTGAGACGATTTATTTGCATTTTCACTTCCTTTTACCCTATCTTGGCGAAATGGTAACTGCGAAATTAGCTTACTCCCTCTATTTTCAAATTATTGTTGCCGTTCATCTTATTTAAAAAATTAGTTTAAATTTAAAAAATTATAAATTATAATTCAAACATATTGTAAAGCAAATTATAATAAAATATATAAAATATAACATATTTTTTTATTAAAACGAATGATTATATTTTATGTTTGTAATCAATAGCGACATCAATTTGAATGGAGAAAGTATACGATAAATGATCAGGGTGTCAAAGAATAGGGTGCTCATAACCCATACCTCTTCTGATTCTGCGGGTATGGTCATGCATAGGGTGTGGCGGTGCAGAGCTTTTGCGTTCGGTTGGACAGTTACACATAGAGCACTTGAAGAAGAACCTCTGGGCCTCTGGCAAAAAGGGTGTTGCTAATTAAGAGCTGCCATTTCAGCTAGACTCTCTCTGGAGTGCAAGAATTTCAGTGGCATTTGAAATATTTCTTGAAGAATTTTTAACAAATTCTCTGTGTGTGTGTCTCTCTCTCTCTCACCACACACACACAAAATAAAAACTTAGATTGTGCTATCCAAACGGAAATTTGTATGTGGTATGTGAACGGATTACTTAAAGATTTTATGGGGAAATCATCATCTTCTTTCCTATGAAATCCAAGATATTACAAGCCAATGGAACAACAGACGGCTTACTTATGAAATCCATCTTGGACAGTGAGTTGGATGATTTTTTTTTTTTTTGCGACATCAGAGCAAAGGAAAAACAGATTCTTAGAGTTTATGGGGAAACTATCATGTTTCTCCACTACGTAAATAATCTCTGCAGGCTGAAGCTGTAAAAGGAAAATTGTGGGGTTGGAGCGAGAACAGTTTAAGATTCATTGCATCATTTGATTGTCTTATGTTTCCCTGATAGCACATTTTAAAAATCTTGGATCTCCACCTTTGCACAGGAGCGGGCAGCTAGCTAGAGAACAAAACCTCACGGCAAGCTGAACCTTCCCCTCTGCCGTCTGAAGTGCTACAAAGCTGTCCACGGGAACGCATGATGCAGCTCTGGGTACTCTGCGAGTTCATCATTCCGGAGCATGCTAGTTGAGGTCTCGTTTGAAACGCAAAAATTTCATAGAAATCTCACAACGTAAGAAACGAAAAAAATTTCGCATTTCAAAAAGACCTGAAAGTGTGACAAAATTGTACTGGATGTTTATCCCTTGCAAAGCATACACATTGAGAAGACATAATAAATTACAGAATAGTTTTTTTGGGGTAAAATGTACTACTGTCGCTGCACTTTCGAACAGTTTTATAACTAGCCAGCATTGCGGTATGTCCTCAGGTGCACAGAAGGAAAAAAATGGACAAAATGGAAAATATTGGGGCATTCCGAGAACTGAACTCGGGACCTCTCGCACCCTAAGCGAGAATCATACCACTAGACCAAATGCCCTGTTGTGGGTACTTTTTGCACGTTCAGAACTTAACTAATTAATAATACTAAAATTACTTTTTGATAAAGCATTTGAGCAGAAATATGTGTTTTCCCCACCTTATTTTTTCCTGAAAGCACAACACGACACCTTTTTTTTTTGTACCTTTGCAATGCCCTTGTACGCAGGAGCTGGCGGTATATCGGGAATTTCCATCACCATTTCCAACCCTAGTTAATGTAATACCTTCTGTGTAAAAAAAAGTTAATGTAATCCTTAATAAAGAAAGAAAATGGTTCGATCGTATGTCCTGTTTGATGTATAACCTTACCATGTCCATGACAACAAATCTTATACTATCTATGTTTCAGAATATAAGCATTTTTAAATTTAGATAAGGTTAACTTTTACTAATATTATCTAGAAAATTAAATAATTTTTATTGTAAAAATATATTTTTTATGATAGCTTATTTCGTAATAAATTAAAAATATATAATTTTTATATGATAAAACATTATAAGTATATATTATTAATGTTTAAAATAATAAAAGTTTAATTTTGACTAAATCTAAAAATTCTTAGATTTTGAAACGGAGGAAGTACCATGTTAACCTCAAGTCTTATGAGCCTCAACTCCTCACGTGTTGTGGTTGCATACTCCTATCTTCCTGAGTCATGTCATTCTGGTTTATTATGTCCAAACCTAATCTTTTGCTGACATGTTAGAGACATACTCCTAGCAAATTAGACAGGCGGCATGCATGTACTCCTTTTGTCTGTGCAAAGGAACTACTCCATATGATATGTCAATGTGACTCGATATTATATTTTTGGGTTATACTGGTAGTTTTAATCTTGATTATCGATTTTCCGATCGAGATCAACACATTTTCATTGGACAATTTTATTTTTAAGATAGTTTTTTTCATTTCGGAGCTCACCTATTTCGGTTTCATTGTTGTGTAAAAAAATAGTAAATGATAGCTTTTTATTGTTTCTGATCATTTTCATTCTTGCTCCTCTATGCACGATGCGTTTGAACTGGTGCGCGCTTTCCTTTTAGGAGTACCTACGTAAAATAAGCAGGACAGCAGAATACGCAAATTGGAGTTTCAATAAAAAAAAATGAGAATACGCAAATTGGGGCGCAAGCGGGTGGCCGCCCAATAGCCCATTGACCGCTCGCGTGTCCAGGGCCAACAGGAGCCAGTCAGGGGAAGACACCCATTCGCGAATAAGGGACCTCTTTAGGGACGTGTCAGCAAAAACGCCACCCCCCCTTCGGATCGAAACGAAGGCTCGAGTCCTCTCGCGGCGGCGACGTCTCCCTCCCTCCTCCACCAGCGCAAGGTGAGCTCGCCTCCTCTCCTCCGCTCCGCCTATACAACCGTGGTCCGATCCAATCCCCGTCTCCCGCTTGACTGCTCGTCTGTCCTGGGGTCTCCACCTTTGTGTTCCCCGTACTTTCAACAACCGATTGGATCTGACGTCCCGTTGCCCCCGGAGGATCCGTCTTCGGTGAGGGATGTTAGTGCGTGCGAGGCGGTGGGTTCAAATTGTTTTCATGGGTAGATTAGGATTAAGGGGGGACATGTCACAGGAACGCGCTGAAGGGGTTGGTGGTTTGGTTCGTGGGGTTGGAACCGTAGCCATGGCTGTGCATCCGTTTATTTGAGTGCGGATCATTTCTGCGATTCTATTCGCATGACCGGGTATCTGTACTTTTGACCAGCGATTTGTTTTTTTTTTTTGTTTGTGTGTGGGGGGGTGGAGGGATGTGTTAATTAATGATTATAAGACAAAAATACTTTGAAAGGAAACTGATGTATGGTATAATCTTCTATGCGGCTTCATTTCATCCATTGTTACGTGTTGCATTGCGATGTTTCCTTCACCATTCAGGAAACACCCTTTAGTCCAGACACAGGAGGCTTAGGTTGCTTTGCATAGGGAAATGACTGATATGTATGAATTTAATCCTAAACATTTTACCCTTTGTAGCCTATAGTTGTCACTTCGCTGGTGGAATGGATCAGTCATCAGGAATCAGATTGAATTTGGCAAAGCATTTGGGGAATGTGAAATATTGCATCTCTGCTACATTGTCTGATGGGAGCTATTGTGTTAGGATTTGGGTGACATCTACTGTTATTTCTGGTTGCCAATGATTCAACTTTGTTCTTGCATTCCAATTTATTTAAACTTCTAGGACTTGTAACATTTCAATGTACTGTTTCATTCTCTGGTATAGAGTTGTTCATTCATTTTTCTCTGCAGCATGTTAAAAGGACATATCAACTTAGGTCTTGCCGTCCAATTTATTGAATCTTCTAGGACTAATAACATTTCAATTTACTGTTTCATGTCATTTGATGTGATATAGATAGCGCCTTAGAGTAACCACTTTGTTTCACTCTGTAATAAGACGCTTCTAGCATCACTTTGCAATAAGATGCTTCTAGCATCACTATGATTATTACTGCATTTACACCTAAACAGATATGAAGTAGATATCAGTAGTGAACTGGATTGGGGATTTGTTTGCATTTGCTGTTATGCATTGGTAGGATTCAAGGACATAAACTGTGTCTTCATGACATCATTTATTGAGAGCTATTGCTTTAGGATTTTTAGAATAGAATGCTTTTAGGGCTGCCAAGGATTCATCCTTTGGTTCTATGTTTATTGTTTGGTGTTTTGGATTATACTTTTCCTTTCTTTGTCGTCAATATGATGGGCAGATGCAGTAAGCCTCTTAAGCCTGGCAAGGGGCCAGATGCTTCTAACCTAGCACAATTTTGCCAGTGCATTCATGATTTCCTTTTAATTATGTTGCATCATTTCGGAAGGCTTAATCATCTTTCTGGTTCTTATCTTCATTTTTTTCCTCAGTTTCTAATACTCTGCTTAAGAAAATTGTTGTTCTTTACCCGTGTTTGTATTGTGAAGGCCTTTTGACTTGTGTAGGCTCTAAACTACATGCTTATCTCACCATATACTTTTCATTTGTGATGTGTCAGCATATCTTGCGGCTTCTTATAGCTCCTAGGATCCATAACATTTGGAGTTGAACTATGCATGGCAGCACATCAGGCACTGTGGTGTGGATAGCACTGTAGAATACGTCTTTATTTTTCTACAATAATAGTAGCATTTTGCACTACATATAATCATGTAGTTCTATTCGTAATCGTTCAGCTGTCAGAACTAACATTATATATTTGAATTAATATTGGCAATTATCTGCTTTTAACCATATAGTAGTAGTTACCTTTCTGCCCTTAACTATCTCAAAGTCAAAAGTGCAAGTGCATAGCTTGAAATGAAAACCGCCAATTTTTAACTATACCTAAAGTTTTCTAGAATTTTGGGTTTTGATTTGTTAGCAGTCAGTTCTTTATTTTTATTTCATTAAAAAGTTAATCTGTTTGATAGCTTATGCATATATTTGTTTATTAGATCTTGAGTCGACAATGCGTCAAGCTCGTCTGTCTGTTTGGATTTTATTCTTGTTAGGTGGTGAAAGAGTTCACGGTATTGCATAGGTGCTGGTATTGTTACATTTTATTCGCTGCTTGGTGATAAGGAAATTTCTCCTAACCCATTTGCTTTGGCATTTGTGGCTTTGTTTGACCATGATGGCTGTGTTTTTGGGATTGAATGGAAGGGTAGGTGAGGGCTACTTGGTGTACATTTTTTTTTGGTAGTAACATTAAGCAATTATTGGTATGATGCTTAACGTGTTCCTTATGTCACATATTTGCCGTGCCCAAATCCATTAAGAAACTTTTGTGGTGGAAGAGGGTAATTTTAGGGAGGCACGGTCACTGATACTGGTAATTTTTGTGGTAGTTTTTCTGGGAAGCTAGTTTTGTATAATCAAACCCTCTACTGTTGCTCAACTTTGCCCTCTGTATCATTTTGCATATTCGTTGCTAATATATGGTTTCCTATTTAATCTGATCATTAACCCATACCACCATGTTGGATCCACTTTTGCTATGTATAAATCACCTCCACATGCATTGTATGTGACGTTAATCATACAATCAGAACGTGCCAAAATATCTTATGCTGTATGCACATGTCTGCATTTATTAAGAGTATCTTTCTAGCTTAGTGAAGACCTCTTGTCTGCCTGTTGCTCCCATAAATCAACTCACGGAATCTTCATTTCTTTTCAGGCATTTGGCATCTGACATCAACAGCAAGCAAATGGCAGGTGGCAGGGTTGCACATGCTACCCTCAAGGGCCCAAGCGTCGTGAAAGAAATCTTCATTGGACTCACCCTTGGGCTGGTCGCTGGTGGCATGTGGAAGATGCACCACTGGAACGAGCAGAGGAAGACCAGATCCTTCTACGACATGCTCGACAAGGGCCAGATCAGCGTCGTCGTTGAGGAGTAGATTTCATGTGTCAAATCTGAAAGTTGTCTCGTCTTTGTTTTGGTCTGTTATTTTCCGAAACTCTCCCTGAGATCATGACGAAGTGAAATGCTGCGGAGAATTGTCATGAAAATAAGCACAACCATTTGAGAACATCAGATTTTGTTGAATTTTCCACTTTATCATGAATACTTCAAACATGTGGAGGATAATATATTAATCTGATCTATACTTTGTCATCGTTTTGAGAGTGATTGTGCTTGTTTGTATTCACACCTTCTTTGTAACTGGGTAACCTAACGAGTCATTTCTAAAAAATCTATGGACCACTTGACATGGCGTGTAGGTCATCAAGCACTACAACTCTGGCCTGTTGCACGCCCAGCTGGTGCCCTTTTAACTGGTGATGTCATAGGTTAGGCCAAGATAAGATCCAAGTTTTTAAGGTTTTCTTGTGCCTTTCACCATCACTTTCAAATTCGTCATGAATGTAGTGGCCATTGTTTGGTTCCAGTTTTCATTTTGCTTCGATCACTTAGCTAGTGTTAACAATTCCTTGTTTGCTGCGTCAAGGAGCAGGCATATCATTGCAGCAATACAATTTGTCGTCTGCATTTTCAATGAGAGATTGTTCTTTTACCACTTCCATGCCAAGCAAGAAATCAAGACGTACTATGATCGAGCTGTCAGCCTGTCAGCAGAAAGCCAAGTGGCGAACTTTGCAACAGAAGATGACCCATACTTTTGTTTCGAGCACTTTTAGGTGTTACTTTGAGGTAGTAGGAATTTCATAGAAATTAGTTCAGTTTCATAGAAAAAACACAAAGATTGATAAATTTCCTGTGTTTCAAACATGCCTCAAGTAGTCAAGTTGGTTTGAAGCCTTTCTCCTTTTTTTTTTTTTTTTTTGAATTGATATGACATTCAAACTTTGCTACTCATATTTGCCCAGATTTTGTGGTGGCCATTTGACAGTTAGAGAAGAGATAAATATCTTCGCCGAGAACATCAGATCCAACTCAAAAGCAGAGAAATCATTCAGGCACAATCAGATCTGATATTGAACCCTTAAACTGAAACAGGAAATCACATAGTAGGAGTAACACTTATTCATCACATCACAGTACAAGATAGTACAGAACAGAGTAGACTGACCTTACATAAGCATAATCTCTTACACACAGACAGACAACAGAAACAATTATTGAAGAAACCGGAAGATAGATTCAACAGCAGCAGAAGATGATGATGCCTTCTTTCTAATTATCAAAATAGCAGCTTAGGTAGATGTGATCATCTGGCCAACCAATTCTTCTCTCGTCTTTTTCCCCGGCAAACCACGACAGCCAAGCTCCAACTGCCAGTGGCGGCGTCGGCGGCGTGATCAGTACTGGAGCATGTGGGCGGCGGTAGTGGCGCCGCCGATGGGCATGGCGGCGGCGGGGCAGGGGAGCTGCCAGGGCCGGAGCAGCGGGTCGTCGACGGGGAGCTCGTCCTGGATGTCCATGGCGACGCCGCTGAACTCCTCGACGACGCGGAGCACCTCGTTGACGGAGCGCAGGCGGTCGCCGAGCTCGGCGGCGCGCGCGCGCAGCACCGTGTTCTCCTGCTCCACGTGCTGGTACTGCGCCGCGACGTCGGCCGCGCGGGCCGCCACGCGCGCGTTCTCCGCCTGCAGACGCGCCGCCTCCTGCACCAGCTCGTCCAGGTGCTGCTGCTTCCGCAGCCGCGACCGCCGCGCCGACTCGCGGTTCGACAGACGCCGCTTCTCCCGCCGGTGCGTGTCCGCCGCCGAGTCGCCGTCCGACCCGGACACCCTGCCTCCCGGCGACAGCGACGACGACGACATCAACAATCAACCAACCTTTTTCTTCCCTTTACCTTACTGCTGCTGCTGCTGACGACGACGACGACGACTTTATTCACCGATTCTTCAGGAACAAACCACGAACGAAGAGAGGAACACAAAGAAGAGACGGGGGGAGACTGGAGAAAGCGCACTAGCAACGAGCAACGACGGATCCGGGGAGGGGGCCAATTATGAGATCACATAAAACCAGTACAGGAAGACGACGGAGAAGGAGTGGAGGAAGCAGGAGCGACGCAGGTGAGTGGCGATCTTCATAAAGATCAGAGATTTGGCATCAACCCGCTTGCTCCCGGCCAAACCATGGCCTGCGAGATCAAAACCTCCCTCCAGCGCAAGCGACCCCGGAGAATCCCGAAACGAAGCTTAAAAGAGTTATCCTCGGCCGAGATCTACCAAGAACAGAACAGCTCTTGTCGGAGGGAAGACACTACGGGACTCGACCGAGGGACGCGGTTCTGGTTCGAACTACTACAACTCGAACGGAGAGGAAAGCTGGAGATGATCGAGGTGCCGCGAGATGATCGGAAGCGGGAGCTGGGTGGGGAATGAGAGCCACTCGTTGGAGAGGAGAGGAGAGGAGAGGAAGAAGGTAGGGGGAGGGGATCAGGTGGGTGGGAAGGGTTATTTAACGCCTCGCTGGGGGTGTTTACGTAATTTTGATTCCAGGGTTGTTTGGTAATTTCTTCGTGCGAGGACGCGAAACTGGGGTAGACGAACGAACCATAGCAGAAAGGCGCATGGAATCTTTACTAGGCTGGTCATGGGCGGCTGTCAGTGGTTTTTTTTCGTGCGCCCCCCATGATTTGCTAGGTTTAAAATGGGTTGCGCACCACGGCCTGTTCATTCCATGTTCTTTTTTCTCGAACAATCATATGATACTCGCTCCGTCTCACGTTTTTAATTTTTTAAAATCAATTTTTGATCATTTATTTTATTAAAAAATTTAAAAAATAAAAAAAATAAATCAAATTTAAAATAGTTTCAATAATAAATATTTTATAATAAAAGTAAATAATATTTTTGAAAATTTTTGAAATAAGATGAATGATGAAATATTAATTTTAAAAAGTCAAAAACATTATTTATATTGGGACGAAGAGAGTAGTATCACATTAGAAATTTTTTTTATCTATGATACCATTTTGTCTCGATGATACCACATAGGAATAGACTACGCGTATTACTGACTAGTTTGATAATATAAATAAAAAATATTCTCAAAATAATAATATAAATGCAAATACTTCTTTTTCTTATTTGTTTCAACTTTAGCTCATAAGAATCTTCTACGCTATAAGCATAAGCATAAGCCAAGGACCAAAAAATATCTTACATTTACAGCACGTGAGTGCTCTATATTTTAATTATTAATAAGCTATTAGATTTTAATCTTTTCGTAAAAATGACCAGTGAAATCAAACTTACGATTATAATTTTTTTAAATAAAACAAATAGTTAAAATGGTATTATAAATTAAGACAATTCTGCACCTCTAAACAATCACATGGACCAATTCCATCAATCGTTCATCTCTGCAGCAAGAGATTATCGCCTTTAATTAAGACACGGTTGGTTTGCACGGACCACAAGAGTCCCGGTATTTCTTCCGGTAACGCCCCGGCAAGGAATCTCGCGCTTTTCCCGAAAGCGTAATCAGAACCAACTAACCGGGATATTTTCTTTCGCCCGTACGTGATTGGATATTTGTTTTTCTTCTCGCTTTCAGGCGAAGTTACCCAGGCTGATGAAATCGGTAGACGATAGAATCCGGTTTGATCTGTTTTATAGGTTGATTTATTGTTTAAAAAAATGAAAAATTTGAAAAAAAAACTAAATTTTGAATTTGGTGAGGCTTTAGTTAAAAAAAAATTGGTGAGAGTTTAGAAAGTATGTCTGCAATAACAGCGTGAAATTTACCAGCAAGGTTCCTTTTTCCTGCTGTAAAATCAAATCGAATAGTTGTAACAATGCTTTCTTGCTGCGACGAGATGATATTTGGACGTTTTACAGATACGCAAGCTGAGCGACTCCAAAAGTGTAAACAGTAGATATCTTCTAGGTTCAATGCATACTCTAGGTGCAGTAGTTCATTTTTTTTTTTTGAAACTAGGTGCAGTACAGTTAACAGTTGCGTTAGTACACCCCGCGCGATGCTATCAGGACTGAAGGGCTCCAAGCCTTTCAAATTCAAGGAACAGTGCTCCAGCTTTAATTTGTCTGAAGTGCCAAAGTCACTCAAACTTGTTCAGTAAATTAAGAAACATCCATTGCAAATTTAATTTGTCCGTACCTCCAGCGTGTGATGTTGATACATAAATAAAATTTCAAGCGCCCAAGTATTCTCTACAATGATGACACGTGCTAGCACATACGAATACATATTTTCAACGGCAAGTCTTATCAAAAATAGTTAATTAGAGAGATAAAAAAAACGAATTCTTATCATGTTCAGCGACTCAATTGACTTTTTGGGCGTCTATAGCCCTATACTATACTAATCATTCACTAACCAACCTAGCTACACGGAACTTGAACGAAATTAGCTAGCCCAGATAACAAGAAACAAAGCATCACACTCGCCATCTCCGAAATAATATTATTAAAGGTCATTAACATCATTGCCTCTGTTTTGTTTTCTAATGGTATGATTGCATATTCAGTTTGTGCCATTACCCTTATTTTTGAGAAGGACAAGAAATTTGCCTCTACTTTTCTCATAGAAAAAGCAAACAAACAAATACAGGGGCAAACGTGCAATCTTTTTTTTTAAAGAAAAAGAGGCGGTGATATGAAACGCGAGGGAAAATATGCAAATGGATCTAAACACAAGGGTGCTGAAGCTATTATCCATTTTATTACTTGTTTCATACAATCCTTTTACAAAAAAAGAAAAACCCAAAAAAAAGTTCATATGAGCCAACACAATTTCGAAACGAGCGGTGTGACCTAGATAAATAGGCGCAAATGCAGTGTCTTGTAGACAAATTTTCCTTTGAGAAATGGTGCTCTGCCTCGGAAGATGAGTCCAAACCATGCTAGACTAGATACATGCACGCGAGCTGGAATTATTTTCCTCGTAATTATTTATATTATGAGAGGAAGGAAAAACCGACAGGGGAAAAGGAGACAAACGTGGCCACCTCAATTGGTACCTTGTGAAGGGTGCCTAACATTGCGGGTCCACCTCACTTGAATGTGATGCCTCTATGATTGTTTACAAGAAGAGACATTTTGTACATTTTCTAGTGTAGATGTCATGTGACTTTATTCACATGATTGTTTGGAATTTCGAGGGAAAAAGAAAATCTTGACATTAATGTTTTATCATCTGCAACAAACTTTGTACTATATTTTTAGTCCATTGAGCTTGAAAATCAGGAGCATATTCTTAGCATTGACATTGTAAACTAGAGGTAGGATTTTATTTCTAAGAGAAATCAAGGAATTTCATTTCTGAAACATTAAGCGTGTATATATGCATGCTATCTTGGTACTCCCTACAGGTTCATAATTCAAGTTGTTTTGAACAAGGACATGATCTCTAAAATGTAATTTTTACTTTTGTTTTTGATAAAAATCTTTATTAAAAAGGGTCATACGGTTACTTTTATGAAAATAATTTTTAAGACAAATCTGAATTTATGATTTTTATATTTCTAAACACAATGACTAAAAAATTATTTAAAATTTATATTTACAATGTATGATCGCATCCCTATTCCAAACGGCTTGAATTATGAAAGTGGAAGGAATAAGTGATTTCCAAAAGGAACGAGATATCGTAATAGAAAATGAATAAATTACATGGTCGGTGGTCATCCACAGGTATTAGTACAACTGCGTGCGGCCGCCCACATGGTCGCGCTAATAAAAATTGCTGCAACCGGCAGTGACGCGTAGGGGGACGCCGGTGCAAAGATTCTCACGAATATTCCCAAAATAAAATTTATATTTGTGGACTAGCTTGTCTGGAAAGTGTATGTGCCTTCTCATGTTTACGGCAGTCGATTGGTTCGCACAAGAATGCCGCATTGAGACCTAAAAAGGGGCATGTAACATGGCATCAACAAAGAATTCTTCCAAGTTGCAGTGGTTTTTTTTTATCATGATTTAATAGGTTTGTTACGGTGCTCCCCTCTCAAGGGTGATATTTAAAAGTAAACATTTTTTTATTTTTAATCATAAGACCTAATCAAATAAATAGTTATTGTTAATAACTCTGTACATGGTAATAGCACTCATTAAATAGTACCCCTACCTTTTAGCTAGTAAAATAGAAACTGATTTGTATTGATAAACACAAGTTTTCAAGCAGTGACTTTGCCCATTCAACCAACAAATCGAAGGCAAGGTTCTAGTCTTACTGTTAGAACACAGAGAAACCACGCTACATTGACCAATAGTTATTTTTAACCTTTTTTTAATCTTTTACTGTCTTTTCGAATATGCCATGTTACCGCGAGGGAATGGTGCGAGGCGCTACCGTGTTGCCGTCGCCTTCCGGAAAACAAATCACTAAAAGCCTTTTCAACGTGTTTTCGGAAGCAACATGTACCAAGAAAGTTTTTTATCCTCGTCAGCATCTTTTGTAAAGTGACTTCATGACGTGGTTCGCTTCCTTGATTTTAACCATCAAATCTAATCCAATGACTGTTTAGTATTAACTCTTAACACTGTACAAAAACTCTTATGAAAGACCTTTTAACTAGCATAATATAAACCTGAGCTGTATCGATAAACACAAGTCTTCAAACAGCGGACTTTTCTCACCCAACCAACAAATCCGAGGCAAAGGTTTCGGTGTTATTGTTAGAGCACAAGGAAACTGTGACAGCTCGTACACGATAGATACGAACCATCGACTACAGTATTTTATCGATATCTTTTGACGAAGCGAGAACCAACGGTACAACTCAAATACGATAAAATATAATACAAACGATTGTTTAAGTTACAAAGCAGAGTTTTTAAAAGTATGAAAGCGAACGAGCTTTATTTAAAACTACTAGAGAATTGCTAGATTCTAAGTTTAAAGTGACATCGAGCCCATACGATATACCTTTTAACAGTACACGAGAGCTCAGCACGGTGAACAAGGCTCCCAACGAACAAAGTCACCTCCGAGGTCGCTCTTGCCAATTAATCCATTGGAGAGAAAGAGAGACCACCTGTAAAACAAAATCACAAAGAGCCACGCTCTGAGCATTCGAATGCTCAGCAAGTCTTACCCGTCAACATAGTTAACAATAGTCAACTCTAAAAGATATGACAAAGCCGACTCAGATAGAATAGTTGTTTGCAAAAACTAACGTTAACAGAGGATCCTTACTTTCTAGTTTTAACAGTAAATTAGTTGCAAGAAAAATAAATTTAATTTGCACTATCAACTACTACAATTATGGTTGTCAAACAATTTATAATAAACATAACCAGTAAACTATAATACTTTCTCATTTCACTTCTTAACTACGATGCGGCGCACTAAAACAAGTGGTACTCGTTACTGTGAGGGGCAGCGATTCGAATCGATTTACATCCGGTTAGAGAAACCTGATTACACGACATATACGCGCCTCTAAGAAGCTGCACATGACAACCTTTTACACCAATGATACATAGTACCGGTCCGATGCTCACCTCTCCCGAGCAGTGATTTTCTATGCGATAACCTCACTGAGTCTATACATAGTTAGCCTCAAAGCTCTCCCTTCTAATTATCTCCAGAAGAGAAGTTCGGTTACGTCAAGTCACTACGCACATTGGACTATATCAGTTTTTTGAGCCCAAATAGTCAGTATGTAATCAGTACTATTCAAACTTGCTCAATAGAGCCGACAACGGTACGGTCCTTAATCGACACAGATAAAGCTACGCACACAGGACTCCCTTTCTGTTGTCAATTTATATTTCTCTGTCAGGTCCCAATTTATCATTTCTTTTAATCTCATAACTAACCTCAACCTTTTAGGCTTATAATCCAACCTCATCAAATCATGTGATATCTTTGAACCAGAGATAACACCTATAGCTCTCGCGAGTGAAGTCACCAATCGCTCGACTTCTACAGTTAATTAAGACTCATAGCCTAGCTCTATATCGCGATACCCATACCAAAGACATTACCATAGGTAAAGAGTACTATTATGTAATTTAGATTTCAATCAACTCCTAAAAATCTAATGCACAGTACATACTTCACATACTATATGATGATAAAATATAAAATAGTTAAAACAAAATTAATGCACCGGAGCTTGCCTGGGCTTTGCTCAAAGTTAGAATCTTCGACAAACAAAACATCGTCGAACTCTTCCTCGGCAACTTCGAGTCCTAAACATGAAATGATATGCAAGGGATTGAATTATGCTAATTTTTAAAAGTCAGAGGTTTGAATTTAAACCATATGCGATGATAGTCTTTTATAAAATAAAAGTGACCAAAAATTTTAGTTATAAAATCTATTTAAAATACTTTTCATAATAGTAAAGTATAATTTGAGTTTTTCAATAATAACAGGGAGATTATAACTAATTTTTGATAATTTTTCAGAATTTATTGAAATCAAATGAATTTATAGTGAATTAAACACCATTTAAACACAATAAATCATTTATAAAATTATTTTTTGAAAATAAATATGAAACTTTGTCGAGCAAGAAAGTTGGACTAAATAAACAAAAAAGTATTTTTTTTTCAAATTTAATAATGCTAAGGAAGAATGATAGTGCATTAATGAATTATTTTGTGATCTGATTTAAATAAATTATTCATATATAAAATGAAAATTTGTTAGGTTCAGAATATAGTTCTAGATAAGAGGATCCTAACAAAATTTATTTCACAATTTTCTGAGTTAGGATAAATTTTCTACGAATTTTAGAAGTTTGAAACCATTTTCTGGACAACTAAATAAATTAATTCGCAAAAGAAAAATCTTTCCAGCCTAAATGGGCCGTGCAGCACAGTGTTGGGCCACGGCGGCTTTTCAGCCCACTGGACGAGGCCACACGGTGGAACACGGGGATGAGCCGCACGGGATTAGCACGTGGCCGCAAATGATCCCTAGGAGCGGAGCTCCCAGTCACGGTTGTCGGGGCGGTCGACGCGGCGGCGATGCTCGCCGGGGAGGGGCTGCCGGCCGGCGGTAAAACTCAGAATGAGCGGCACAAAAACAACCATCGCAATGAGGGGAAGCCAGAGAGAGGGTTCTCAAGGTGCGTGCCTCACTGGAACGGGCCGACGGCGACGAGCGGCGGGACAGCCACTTCGGCGAGAAGGGGCACATGGTATAGACAACGAAAAATTGAAACGCTTGTGCCACAAGCTTCGGCAGAGGCCGGAGAAGGGCGGCACGGGTGACGTCATCGTGGAAGACGGCCGGAAGGAGGTCGGCGGCAGCAGGGTGGGTTGGGTCAGGTGGTCGGCGCGACTTCGATTCGAAATTCCTGCGCGACGGGTCGAGCACTCGGTCGATTAAGGATCCCACAAGCCGTGCTGCAGGAGGATAGGGTTGGAGGCGAAAGGAATTGTGAGGAAACTCACCGGGCGCAACGAGCTTCAAAGAATAGTGACGGCCGGTTCCAAATTCAGAAAGATGGGGAAAACTCGAAATCGGCACAGCATGGTGTGAGGGGGTGTGGAGGCGAGGGCGTGGGAAGCTCAAGGGACGAGAGGCGCAGCTCCTCGTTGAGGATCAGGTGCCGGAGGTGGCTCGGACTGGAAGCTCCGCACGGGGGTACGCGAGAGAGAGAGAGGTGGCGTCTGGGGACAGAAGTGAGAAGGAGAAGTGGCTGAGGGAGTCGTGGACACAGGCGGCTGCGGTGTCCATGCGAGGGCGCGCGTCCTGGCGCGTGGAGTCCATGCACGGAAGCGCCAAAGGGGTCGGCGGCACCAGGGCGCTTGGTGGCAGTGCAGGAGTGAGAGAGGGTGGTGCGCTGGCGCCATGGAGGAAGAAAGGCGACCAGTGAAACTGACAGATGGGCCCCGCTCTCTTTTCTAATTTCCTGATTTTCGTGACTTTCTGCGCAGCGTTTTGTTTTGATCTAGAAACAATACTTTTCGAGCTCTGATAAAAATGAAACTTTGCAGGGTGGTAGAACTTTTTGAGAGGAACAATTTGTATTTTGGGCCAAAGTTCAAAATCGAAATACATTTTATTCTATAAAATTTCGAAAACAGGAAATCATTTAAAGGAGACAAATTCATTTGGGCCTTTTGCCTTGTGAATAAAATTTTACAAAAATTTCTAAAATTTAATTATTTGCAATATTTTTAGTACAAAAATTTTATTTCATAATATTGCTTTAAAAAAATTTTAACTCATATTTGAAATTTGAATTCTTATTGAAGTTGAAAATTTGTTTGAATTGTTTTAGAGCTCGGTTCTGAAATTTTGAATTTGACAACGTCTCTTGTTTAATCAAAACACGAAGCGGTACAGAAACCACCTCTTCATCGACCAACAATTATTTTTATTTTTTTATCTTTTTTCGGTCTATCTGAATATGTGGTTTATCCGAATCTGCGGTTTTTTCCCTACGAGATTATGCGAGGTGCTACCTTGCAGCCGCTTGAATAACAAATCACTAATAAACAAACCTTTTGGACGTGTTTTCGAAAGCAACTCGTTCCAAGTTGTTCAGTGGATTGCATGCGTTTCACCACGTCAAAAGAATTCGTAAAGTGAGTCCACGACGTGGTTCGCTTCCTTAGTTTCCGAAAACGTTTTTTGGGTTTCCATGGGACCTGGCCTATCTAAAGTCAGTAGTCGCCCTCAACACAGTTTTGCCCTCTGCAATAATCAAAGAGTTTTTATCTTTATCGCGTCGATGATATTTCGAACAAACCAATTTTTACAGGAAGAATATATATATTATCAGACGATCGAATTTCAGTGGGAGTCAGATCAATTCGGTAACCTACTAGGCACTAGCTCTGGCTTAACCCTGAATGATCATCAGGCGGTCATACCAGTCACCGCAACTAGTTTCGTAGTAGAATGGGTTAGAACAACAACACGAAGGGGAAAAAATTTGTGAGAGCAAGATAAATTTAAATAAAACGCTCTAAACGAAGGGTACTACTGGAGTATGAGTATCCTAGTTGACCACTGCATTATCTCTTTGAAATCGGCAACAGTTCAAACAGTTAGCCGCCTCGAAATTATTCAAAAATTCAAACATGACCGCTTGGTTGATGTATAGAAGTACTACACAGCACACCTTCGCCCGTTGCCGCGGATGGTTAGGAGGTTATCCCAACACAAACAACTGATTGCCGCTGAGGTTTCTCAGAACGCAGCGAGTGCCACGTATTCCACATTTTCCAGCACAACCTGTAATTATGTTTGTTTATCGAGCAATTATAATTATAAACCTTATGCTCGTTGGAAGAAATAAACCCCACATGAAAACAAACAAATCATCAAGAAAAGATTTGACGACCTACCACTATGTACTCGATGGCCAAAAAAAAAAAAAAAACCATGTCCGATTGGAAAAGATTGACTAGGAGAAGACGAGCAGGAAAGCCGTGGTGCGCCAGGCCCTGTCCCTCGAAAGCGCACCGTAAACGTGCTCGAACCCAGTGGCCACTTGGCCGTGTTGCTGCGCGGCGATTTGCTGAATCCTCTTTCTTCTCTGCTTTCCGCCCACGTTTATTTTTTAAGGTTAGGTCTGTCTAGCTCCTGCGAAAGCTAGGGCAGGCACTGGTTGGGGTGGGGTACCACTAACAAGAACTGTTCCAAGTTCCAGATTATTATCAAAAAGAATCTCTCGAGCCATCCAGGGTCTCGATCCGTCAAGAATTGGGTTCCTCAGCAGTCGACTACATGCAGTCGTGACTGACGTGTGGATCAAATTACGTCAGTCACGTCGACTGTCGGAGATCTCGATCCATCGGCGATCTGCGCGGTTTGTTTTGTTTACCGAGTCTGAAGACGAATTCAAATTCAAGCAGTCGCGCGGACCGTGTAGCCACTGGAATTCCCCACTAGGACAGTGGTATGTGGTTTGAGAATTTCGTGTGCTCAATGGCGCTGATCGCGACGGCGGTCCGCCAAGTGCACGCATCCACGTGCGGCATTCCCACGATTCATCGATCCTTCTCTCTTTTTTCTTTTTGGTGTTGACAAAACCCGCCAACTAACCAGCCTTGATTTGATTTGATCCGGTTCAGGGATGAATGGATGGATAATCGATCGAGTTAAACTTAAAACCCGGAAATGAAGTTGACTAAACTTGGACCGGGATATGTAAAGTTTGAGGAAATGTCCACGGACCACGCGTAAAGGACACAAGTTTGTATGTACGATGAGTCATCTGAGATTGTACAGCCGCCGGTAGAGAGGACTTGTAACGTCAGGAGGAGTACTGTGCAAGTTTGCCTATCCATACTTGCTAAAGAGTGATATCCGCACTCGTATCAGTTCTAGAACTGAAATGAGAAGGCCCCATTTGAAACATTTCCTGATTTTTATGAAATTAAAGGCAAAACGTAGAAAGTTGTGGTTAGTTATTGCGGGTAACATTGTTTACCTCGCATAGAATGATTAAAATATTTATTTTGTAACATTATTTAACTACCTATTGAGAACATTCTAACATTTTTAGAGGGAGTTCTAACACTGCTCCTTTCCAACATTTTAGATATACCACCATTTTGGAACTGCGCACCTAAGAGTTGTGGAGAAAAGGAAATAAAAAGGGATGGAGGAGGAGGGAGCTATAGAAATTTGCATTGAAAAACGAAAATAAAAATATTTAATATTATTCTCTAGGTTGAGTGTACCTTTTTGTTTCTTTATGTTCAAGTCCTCCTTTTAAGTAATGGTAACCCCTCACAGCTCGATCCAGAGTGGGGTGGATAAAAATGTAAGGGATTGTTTTTTTTTCTCATCTTTTTAGCACGATGGTACATAGTTCTCCAGCGTGTTAAAAAATAATGTTTATGTCAGAAAAAATCAAATACTAGAATAGCAACAAAAGGTAGACTAGGAATCCTACATGGACTCGCCAATAACAAGAAAGCCCAATTTTACTCCTGCCTTAGAACGCTAAAAGTCGGGCCCAAACTCTATTCCACGAGAACGCATAGCCGAACAGCTCATTTGGGCCATAACGGCCCACTAGCGCCCTCCCGCTCTCGCCACACGCCGCTCCCTCCCTTCCCGCCAAAACCGTTCCTCTTATTCCCCCCTTCCCGCCAATCCCTCCTCTCCTGCAAGCCCTCCCCACTTTCCTTCCCGCCCGCGCCCTTTCGCCTCTGCCTGCCGGGATGAAGGCGCCCGACTTCGCCGGCGACAGAGGTACGTGCCGCCGTGGCCTGCTACGGAAACTCCGCGGACCCCTTCTTCCCGCGCCGGTCGTTTGTTCCTGGAAGGTTGGTCTAGAACATTTCGTGACGGCGCGTTCGTTTCTGGTTTGTGTCCGCAGCCCTCGCCAAGGACTTCCTCACCAACTTCGCCGGCCCCTACGGAGAGCCCAAGTACCTGAACATCCTGGTACCCTTGATCTCTCGTCTTCCCCTGTGGCTGTGTTCCTTCAAGATCCAGTTTTTCCTTTTCGTAATTCCGTGCTAATTTCTCTTTGACTCCAGCAAGATGTTGCGAACCGGAAGATCCGCGCGGTCCAGATCGAGCTGGACGACCTGTTCCACGTACGAACTCGTCACCTCCACAGATTTCTTTTCTTTTTTGTCTTTTTCGGAAGCAAAAGTGCAGTACGTGATTTTTGGGCGCGAAATGGCTTTCTGTTGCTGTGCAGTACAAGGATGTGGACGAGGAGTTACTGCAGCGGGTCACCGAGAACACACGGCGCTACATTGGCATCTTCGCGGAGGCCGTTGACGAGCTCATGCCAGAGCCCACGGAGGCGTACACTGTCGATGAGGACCGGGACATCCTTATGACGCAGCGTGTGGATGAGGGGGTCGATGGCGGAGCTGATGGCACGGACCCTCAGCAGAGGATGCCACCTGAAATCAAGCGGTTCTTGTAAGCAGATTGGTCCCCATGTGTTTTTTTTAACTGCCCTCGGTTTTGGGTTAATTGATTTACATAACTGGGTGTGGTTCATACTAGTTGGGAAGATATGTCGTTTGCGCTATATATTTTCCCTGGTTCAAATGCAGAATGAAAAGAGTATTGCATGTTACTAAGAAGGCATAACAAATAAATGCTTCGAACTATCATCCCATGTAGACATGTTCTGGAAATTTGTGTCTCAATTTCTTGTTAGAATTTTCTTAGTCCTTCTAATGATGCTTATAGGTACTTAATTCAATCCCTCTAACTGGGACTGTACTCACAGTGATCTTTCATGTCCATCCAGTGTTCTGGCTTTGTGAGTTGTTATCTAAACTTTTTTTTTTTTTTTTTGCTATTGTAGTGAGGTTTACATCAAGGCGTTCTCAAAGATGACTCCGCTCACCATTAGACAAGTGAAGGCATCCAACATTGGGCAGCTTGTGAAAATATCTGGAATCGTGACTCGCTGCTCAGATGTGAAGCCCTTGATGCAGGTTGCTGTTTATACTTGCGAAGAATGTGGTTTTGAGATATATCAGGTATTTGATATCATCTTAAGTTCTTTCGATAAAAAAAGATCATAAGTAGTGTGGGACGTATCCCTAGGAGGCTAAGACCATTTTTTTCTCGTCAACATTAGTGTCATACTGAATTGAGCACCTTTCTTTGTTTAAAGAGTGTTTTACAAATGATTCTTAATATTTTTTTTTAATTTGACAGGAAGTTACTGCTCGAGTCTTTATGCCGCTCTTTGAATGTCCATCTCAACGATGCAAGCTGAACAAAGCAAAGGGGAATCTAATCCTTCAACTACGAGCATCAAAGTTTTTGAAATTTCAGGAGGTAGTAACCTTTTTTCATGCTCTATTCAAGTATGGCTATCTTAAATGGAAGAAAGGGCCCATATTTAGCCATTTAGGCATGTTTTGTTTCCAATTCCATAAAACTGCAAAATTGACTTGCAGGTGAAGCTCCAAGAGTTAGCAGAGCATGTGCCAAAGGGCCACATCCCTCGTTCTCTTACTGTTCATCTAAGAGGAGAGCTGACTAGAAAGGTAAAGCAAATTGCAACTTTACTTTCACTTTGCAGTGTATTTCTGTTTTTCTTTTGTTAAACGTTTAGATCGGGAAGCAAGCTTCTTGCAGATTCCTTTGTTTGCTGAATTCGAAAACTAGATGTTCTCATGCGCGCTAAAAAGCTCGCTAAGTATTTAGTATTATAACTAGGTACGAAATATTGCAGGTTGCACCTGGAGATGTTGTTGAGATGTCAGGCATTTTTCTCCCTATGCCATACTACGGATTTCGAGCTATGCGTGCAGGATTAGTTGCTGATACTTACTTGGAAGCAATGTCTATAACCCATTTCAAGAAAAAATATGAAGAGTAAGTCATTTCAGACTCATGTCATACAATCTATTTTTTTTCAGCATGTGTCTGATTAGAGGTTGTAAACTGTTGCAGATATGAACTCAAAGGTGATGAACAAGAACAAATTGACCGATTGGCTGAGGATGGTGATATCTACAATAAGCTGGCAAGGTCCTTGGCGCCTGAAATATTTGGCCATGAAGATGTGAAAAAGGCACTGTTGTTGCTACTTGTTGGTGCACCCCATCGGAAGCTTGCAGATGGCATGAAGGTATGATGCTGTTATGCATCAGGACAACCTGCACTTTTACCACTCGATCTTTCCTGACTTCTTGCATATGAACATTGGTTGTAAATTTACAGATCAGAGGAGATCTGCACATATGCCTGATGGGAGATCCTGGTGTTGCAAAGAGTCAGCTTTTGAAGCATATTATCAATGTTGCTCCAAGAGGAGTATATACCACTGGACGTGGGAGCAGTGGTGTTGGTCTTACTGCTGCTGTCCAGAAAGATCCGGTCACTAGTGAGTTTGTCCTCGAGGGTGGAGCACTGGTATGACTGGGTATTTGTCCTCTAGGGTGGATACAATTCTACTTATGATTACTCTCATAATTCAACTCTTGGTGTTTCAGGTGCTGGCAGATATGGGTATTTGTGCTATAGATGAGTTTGACAAGATGGAAGAGTCAGACAGGACAGCGATTCATGAGGTGATGGAGCAGCAAACAGTTAGCATTGCCAAGGCTGGCATAACCACCTCTCTTAATGCACGAACTGCAATTCTAGCTGCTGCAAATCCAGCATGGTAAAAGTTGATCTGGACATTGCCTCTTGCCCATAGCATAGAATGGAATAAGAATATTACATCAACTGATAATTAACATTGATATAACCATTCAGGGGAAGGTATGATATGAGAAGGACTCCTGCTGAGAACATAAATCTACCTCCAGCACTTCTGTCTCGTTTCGACCTCCTTTGGTTGATTCTGGATCGTGCAGACATGGAAAGTGATCTTGAAATGGCAAGACATGTGGTTCATGTACATCAAAATCTTGAATCGCCAGCACTGGGTTTCACACCACTTGAACCATCTGTTCTCAGGCAAGTGCACGATCTGTGTTCTAATTTCATAATTGTGCTGACTTACTCACTTACACTCAATTATAGGAATTATAAAGCTGTGTAGTATTATTGAGTAAATTATATAACATGACATAATGAAGCAAAAAACATTGTTTGATATCTCTGGCAACATTTACAATTTAACAACCATTATATCTGATCACAGAGCATACATATCTGCTGCAAGAAGAGTCATTCCTTCTGTTCCTCAAGAGCTCGAGGAATACGTTGCAACTGCATATTCCAGCATCCGGCAAGAGGAAGCAAAGTCAAATGCACCACACTCCTACACAACTATCAGGACGCTGTTGAGCATACTACGCATTTCTATTGTAAGTAAACTTCAACAGTTACCTAATAACACTATGAAATTTATCTTTTAATAACATGATGTGGTTTGCATTTTTTCAGGCCTTAGCAAGGCTTAGGTTTTCAGAAACTGTAGCTCAGAGTGACGTAGATGAAGCACTGCGATTGATGCAGATGTCCAAGTACTCACTATACTCAGATGATCGCCAACGATCTGGCCTAGATGCAATTTCTGATATATATTCCATTCTGAGAGATGAAGCGGCCAGGACAAACAGCATGGATGTGAGATATGCTCATGCTCTTAACTTGATATCCAGAAAGGTACTATGTCTGATCCACAAACTAATACAGCTACAATTCAATGTGGTCTGATTGCTGATAATAATTGGCTTCTGCTCATATGAATACAGGGGTATAGCGAGGCTCAATTGAAGGAGTGCTTGGAGGAGTATGCGTCTCTGAATGTGTGGCAGATCCATCCGAACACCTTTGATATCCACTTTATTGATGCCTGATGCGGATGTCAATCCCAATCATCTAAGATCCCATCAAGAGCACAGTTCCACATAAGGACTGCAAAGCTTGATGCATAACCAGTGATGGGAGCAACTGATTGAGCTAACAAGATGAAAAATGTAATAGCGATAGGGAATGTGCTCTTTCCTGATGACGGTTTGCTAGGTAGTTCTGCTTATGAACTTGCAGAGCCATATTCTTGTCCACTGTAGTAGTTTTATTGTAGTACTTCAGCAATATCCTTACTCGACACTGAGCTGTATCTGTAATTTTATTGGTGTTGAAAGGCGGTACACCATGTCTGAAAACGAGGTTACATATTTTAGACCAAAAACTCTTCCAAAGTCTTAATGTACTCCCTGACAAGGTGAAAAATGTGTCTCCTTCCTCACTGCTCCTTTGATTGAGCCTGCTGTGTAGTTTTAGAGCTGTGATTTAATGACTGGTTGTAATCTTTTTCCTTTATGTTATGATGATGTAATCTTGTTGTACCTAAGGCTTTGTCCTTATTTTCTTCTTAATATAATGAAGCCTTGTCTTCGGTTTTTAAATTGATGTTGCTCTTACTTTTAATAGTAACTTTGCTCACTTATTCAAAAGAGTTTTATAAATATCATATACTACTATACTAGTTTGGTACTCTCTTTGTTTTTTAATTGATGTCGCCGTTGATTTTTAAATTCAACTTTGACCATTCGTTTTATTCAATTTTTTTTGATAAATTTCATATATTTTGATATAATTTAATTTATCATTAGAGTTATTT
>BCLH01000022.1:538843-549770 GCA_001602315.1 Zoysia pacifica
GGTTTTTGATGTTAGAAATCAATGGTAAAAATAATTAAAGACTGGAGAGAGTATTATGGTAGTGTTTCTTTATTGTGTATCTGATCTTGATTGATATACTAGTGCTACAAGAGATCAAGAATTCAAGTTACTCAGCAGTCCTAGCCAACATGTTTCAAGTTACATGGTAGTCACTGCAATGGTAAGGCAAGAATTTACATCCTTATCACAAGAGAACAATACTCAATCAGAGATGATTTTTCATAAAATATTTCACAGTAAAATTCTCGATGCAAATGAGTTATTCCTAAAAAGCACCACATGGCTTTCAAGAGGAAATAGTCGCCAATTTGTCCAATATTCAGAACCAGAGGCTAAAGGATAGTCAGCTTTCTAAAAGACTGAAGTATATCCTATAGCAGTACAATCAGGAAGTATAAACATATATCAATAATAGTAACATACGGCCCTAAAATGTAAACACATCGACAAACAGGATTTAACTTCTTACCATTCACGCACCAAAGCTACTTTAGCATCTACGAACTAAAATTACAGCACAAACAGGCATCACAGTAACTTCCAGTTGCCATCATCGGATGACTCATGCTGGTCTGTAGCACCGCCATCTGTTATAACACTTGCACCCTTTCGGCTCATGTCATTAAAAGGTCTCTTCCTTGATGAGGAAGGATAGGTGGCATTGCTCTTCTCACCGTCGACTACAGCCATGTCACCTTTCACTTGATGAGGACCAGATGCTGGCGGTGCAGACATCATATCGACCCCAGCAAGCCGGCAAAATACTTTCTCAACAGTATCAGTTATCTCTTTCCCCAATCCACCGTTGTCAAGTATCAGCTCCCAAACTGCCTTGGAAGCTTTCTCAAGAACTGGAGTTCTGCGATGCATAAAAGAGTCAGCACTGGTTCTAGTTTTGATGAGAAACTCTTTCTGCTACCAGCTAAGATGAGAAGTAAAAAAAAAAAAAAAAAACTATCAATCTCTTATTCGCCACTACAACATTTTGCAATCCTAAAACATATCATTGATATGTGGGCCATGGACACACGTGATTGACACATCCAGGTGATAGGAGAAATTCTTTTTAAAAAATTACTGTTACAATGCATCCTAGGGACAGATTTAAATGTTCCCATCTCTGATTCTCCATAATTGGCGCCATGTTTTCCTAAACGGCTGTCTAAATGGGTATATAATCGGTAAACAGGAGGGTGACCGAACAGTTTAGGGCCTAGATGGATCTCTAAACGGGCGACCCGTTTAAACGGTCAACATAACGTTTAGACGGGATAAAAAGCAGTAAACAGAGTGGGTATTAACCGGTTTAATCAGGTCTCTCTACCGCTCCGTTTAGACGATGGAGGCAGCTTCATTTTTATTCACTGGCAGGATCTTTGGCGAGCCGTGAATGAAAAAGGGCGTGAACCAGGGTTGGCAGGGGTGCGCCGCCATTTCCCGATCCCGCTCGCCGCCTTTCCTCGTTGCGCTCGCCAGCCCTACTGCTCGGCCGCTAGCCAGCCCCGCCGCTCCCAGGTCAGCCGAGCCAGCCCCGCCGCTCTCCTCTTCTCCTGCTGCTCGTGCGCGCCTCCGCTCTCCCGCTGCTCTCCCGCCGTCGCTTCCCCGTTGCTCTCTGCTCCCGCCATGCTCTCCTCTGCTCTGCGGCTTGCCCCTCTGCTTCCCCACCCAGGTTGGGATTTTTTTTTGATGATTTAGGACTCGTTTCGTGGTGGCTTCGACAATTTGAGACACCTGTGTGAATGACACATGGGACCACTTGTGTGTATGACAGTGGGCCAGTGTGTCAAATTGTCGAAGCCCCACGAAATGAATTCTAAATTGTCAAATGCCTCGGTCAGCCACCCCTCACCTAGCTCATCTCCCAAACATTCTGGTCCTGGAAATCAGGATAGAGGAGGATTCAATCCTTTACAAACAAGGTAAGGATTTAGTTCTGTCCATTCTAGTTAGATTCCTTTCAATTCTGCATATTGCTGATTTGAACTTGGGTATACATTTCATTCTGCAGGATGTTGTCTGCAGCTTCTGATCCTTTGGCTGATACCGTGAGCCAGCCACTAACTGTTAAGAGGAATTCTAATGATATAGGGTGGGATTATGGAGCCCTGGTTGATCCCAAGGATTTAAATGTGATCCAATGCAAACTATGTTCCAAAGTTGTAAAAGCAGTCATCTATAGACTGAAGTTGCATATTGCTCGCAAGAGAGGACAAGTCCGGCCATGTCCGAATACCACTGCAGAGGACAGAGAAAAGTGCTTGCTGGCTATTGAAGAATCTAGCAACGCAAAAAAGGCTAGGTTACTGAATCAGCAAGAGGTTAGAGATGCTGTTGTCATTGATGTGGAAGTAGACACCGAGCTTGATGATATTGGAAGTTCTGAACCAGTTAGTGTAGGTCCTATGGACAAGTTCACAAAGCTTCTCGACTCTAGTTCCTTGAGTAAGAAAACGCATCAACCCAAAACCAGTGAGCATGTAATGAAAGAGAGGCTTCATAGGTTGAAGAGATATATTGCAAGGTGGTTATATATATGAGGTAAGTTATTAGTTGCATCAGTTTTGGTTTACTCACTGCAAGGTTCAAAGTTATAATATTGTTTTAATTTTTAGGTGTACCATTCCATGCCATCAATAATGAACAATTTGATCAGATGCTTGAAGCTGCTGGCCGGTTTGGCCCAGGTGCAAAGAATCCTTACCAACATGAGCTGCGAGATAAGCTTTTGTACGAAGAAGTTCGTGATACAAAGAAAATGTTGAAATTGCAAGAAAATGAGTGGGTCAAGAATGGCTGCTCCATTATGACTGATTCTGTGATTCGTGGAAAGATCAGAAGAGAAAAAGTATAATGAATTTGTGTGTCAATTGCAGCATTGGTACAAGTTTTCTTAGCTCAAAGGAAGCCTCAGCTGATTCCCATACTGGTCAATTCATATTTGAGTATGTCAACAGCTACATTGCCACAGTTGGTGCAGAAAATGTGGTGCAAGTGGTCACAGACAATACCTCAAACAATATGGCAGCAAAGGACTTGTTAGCTGCGGGGAGCCAATATCATGTGCAACACGCATCATCAATTTGATGCTTGAAGGTATTGCAAAGATGAAGAAGTTCAAGAGCATAATTGATCAAGCAAAGGCACTAACTATCTTCATTTATTCACATCGTAGAACATTGTCGTTGATCAAAAAGTTCACAAAGAAGAGAGACATTGTTAGGCCAGGAGTGATCAGATTTGCTTCCAATTTTCTCACTTTGCAAAGCTTATATGAGAAGAAGGACCAGCTAAGAATGATGTCTCAAAGTGAGGAATGGGAGAAACTAAGCCATGTCAAGAAGAATACCAAAGGTGTGCAAGCCACAGCCACACTAGTGAAGCCTAATTTTTGGAATGGTGTTTCATTTTGCTTGAGGGTATTTGAGCCATTGGTAAAAGTGCTTCGCATGGTTGATGGGGATAGCAAGCCATCAATGCCTTTTCTTTATGGAGAGATTCTAAAAGCTAAGAAAGATATCACGGTGGCTATAAGGAATGTCAACAAAACTGGAAAATTGTACAATTCTATCATTGAAATCATTAATGGAAAGATAAAGGATACGCTGGACACTCCTTTACACAAGGCTGCTTGCTTCTTGAATCCCTACTATAGCTACAATGATCCATCTATCTTTGTAGATGATGACATCATGGATGGGTTCATTTCAGCTGTGGAAACATTTTACCATGGTGATTATGACAAGCAAAACAAGGTGCTAAATGAGGAATTGCACAAAGTTCAAAGATCAAGTTGGCCACTTTTCAAAAGAAGTAGCTTTAGCTGATTGTAAGGACTATGAATTTAGCCCAGGTATTCAAGTTTACTTCTACATTCAAATTTATAATTGATTATCAGATCTGTAATGTTATAGTGTGTAAAAAGTTTTATCGTTATGCAGCCAAGTGGTGGGGAAATTATGGAACACAGGTTCCAACACTGCAAAAGATGGCTGTAAGAATTCTCTATTTGACTTCAAGTGCATCGGGTTGTGAAGGGAACTGGAGCTGCTTTGAAGGGGTATGTTTCTAAAATTAATAACAGCTCCTACGTTCAATGAATCCGATTTTTCTACACTTCATTGAATCTGATTTTTCTTTCTAGATTCATACAAAGCAAAGAAACAAGCTCACATGTGAGAGGTTGGAGCAGCTTGTTTTTGTTCAGTTCAATAACCTACATGCAGACAAGAAAAAAATGCAAAGCAGAACAACAAGAAGGATCCCCTATTAGCTACTGAAGCAACATGTGCTCAAGGATGGATTGTGGAAGGTGGGGAAGATGATGAAGGCTCTGAAGTTGAGCGTGTTACAGGGCTGACATGGAAGCTTATCGCAGAAACGTGTGGGGCTGAGGAAGTCACCAGACTTTGTAGAAATGCAAGACTGAATCAAACAAGAGAGATTGAAGATCATGTCAACTCAGGAACCGAAGAAGAAGAACATATAGATGATGATGAAATTAACTTTTGAGTCTGACCAAGAGGATGTGGTCACAACAGGTTACGGGCAAGACGAAGAGTTGCAGAATGATGATTGAACTGGCTCTTGAGCATTGATCATCATATTATCAGTTTACTTTGTATGACAATATATGATAACAATGTTGTGTGTTGGGCTGTTAGTGTGGACTACTAAGTACTGTGTGTTTAATTTCCTTATGTACTAGGTTCTGCCCTATGTCTAAGTTTAATTATGTTGTGTTTCTCTCTGTCACTGCAATGTTATTTGCTGATGTATTACAGCATTTGATTATGACGTCTCGCCATTGTAATTGCTTTGCTTCCTACTAACAGTTGCTCTTCTGTTATAGGTGCATTGCTCAAATTGGTATCCCTGGGAGGCTGGGAATGTCAAGGTGTTCAGATTACAAACAGGTGTGTAAATATCTCAATATCACTCGTAAATTTTGTATTTTATACATGCAAAAACAGTGCTACAGTAGAAAACGTTTAGCCCATTTAAACTCTGTCTAAATCTGTGTAGGCCATTTAAATGCTAAAATTTGGCTCACCGACTAACCTACGTTTATTGTTTATGTTTTCATGATTAATTGCAATTGCATAAAAGGATTTCATCCAAAAGGAAAACTAGGAATACAATTTAAATGCTGACCATGTAGATTTTTATAACCTTCCAACACTCCTACAATACAACTGTATAAACAGAATACTAATTGCGGTCCCTCCATTGAATTGCTAATTATCAGGAGATCTCCGACTGTCATTATTTCAGCAGCAATTAGTAAAAGATATTCTAGGAACAAGAGGTCTCTTGGGAGGTTACATTTAGGGCAGTATAACTGTTGCTGTTTATTTTTTATAATGGCACTATGGAGCATCAAACAACAGATGCCACACAAAATACTAGTTCCACTTACAAAGCCAAAGTAAACAATGTACTGTTACTGAGCATAACATGTTAGTTCAATCAATGCAACATATGATATGTAGTTCAGAAAAAAGATAAGCACTCACTCCAGTTCCTGACGGAGAGCATCAAACAACTCCCTCTTAGTCTTTTTCTCAGCTCCAGGAGTGTTCAGAACTTTACTTTGTTCCACCATCATCATAGTGTTTTTCTTCATATCCTCCTGAAATTAAATATTCAAAGTTGAATGACAGGATCGGGCTACTCAAAGAAATCCAGTAAATCTAGCATAGAGCGATACCACAAAACCATGACCAAATGCATAAATTAGCTGTTTTGGGAAACCTATATTAGAAGGATCCTGCCATACTTCATTCCATCGGACAAACAGAGCAATTCTAGACAGTACTATGTTAATTATAAAAAAAATGAAGGAAGTTGGGAAGTTTCAGGGAAGGAAAAGAAGACGACAATGCACGCGAAACGATAGCAATAGACAAATTAACACCCATATTGTCACGCGGAATGCATGGTTGGCTCATACAAGAAAGCAACAGTAATAATAACATTCTATGTCACCTTCACGAGTGCCACGTAGCGCTGGGCCTGTATTCATGCTACGTACTAGTAGCTTGTGTCGTATTATGATTTACAGGTAGGTTAGTTGCTACAACAGCTGTGAATCTAGATTACCCCTGCCTCGGTACTACGTCACAATGGTGCTATAGAATTTAATTGTACTATAAACTATATCAGCTTGTAGCAATTTAGTTACAAAGGACACGATTTACATCTGTTGGAAACGTGGATACGGTGGCTCTGCGTAGCACCGGAGTTACATAATAAGATCACAACAGGTGATTCGTGAACATAAAGAAGCCTCACCGCGGGCTACAGGGGAAGGGGATTGAGAGAGAAAGAGGAGAGAGGCGTATACGCACGTTGGCCTTGAGCTGGGCGATGATCTTCATGCGGAGCGCGTCGATGGTGCCGTCGTTCTTCAGCGACTCCAGCACCTCCTCCGGCCGCACCACCTTCGACGACGACCCCATCCTCCTCCGCCGCCTCCTTCACTCCCAAATCACCCACCACCGCTACCCACCACGGCCCCCGAAATTCTCGGTCTCGCGGGAGAAAGCGCCCTCTCTTCCGTGAACCTCGCCGAAGACCTGGAGGCTCGCCGGCGAGGGAAGCTAGGGTTCGATTTCTCTCGCTCCTGACCGGTGAGGAGAGGCGAGAGAAGAACACGTGCTCCGTACTTCAACCCAATTGTGACTTGACGAGACTGCCCCCTGACCCTCGCCTTCCTCGTCAGTCTCACTTGCGGAAATGACAAGACTGCCCCTGCTTCTCCGCCCCTTCCTCTCGCCACCCGCCGGCGCCGCCTCCCCAGCCCAAGCCCTGCTACCGCCCGCGCGCCGCCTCTCCCCGACCCCGGCGGCTATGTCGGCGGAAAATACGGCACTGGCGAGCGGAGATTATCCTTCCCCGGTGTCCCCACCCTACCCAGCCGCCTCCAAGGACGTGGAGCTCCGGCGCGCCATGACCGCCTCCGCGCGCTCCGCGTCCTTCGCCTCGGCCGATGTCGTGTTCGAGGACGAGTGGCTCGCGGTCGTAGATAAGCCCGCCGGAGTCTACTGCGACGCGCTCCTCTCCGCCCTTCCTTGCTCTGCCGCCACAGGTGAGAATGGGAACAATAAAAACACAATTTTTGAGCTCTGAAACGGTAGCAACTTGCAGCTCCAGGTCAAATCTTGCAAAATTCAGTCTTGAAATCTCCAGTCTTCACGCTTGCGATTTTGTATAATTCCTCGCACTCTGAGTGAACTCGGTAATTAGGAGTGACCAAAATGGACTGTTAGTAACCTCATGATCTGGGTAGTACAGAATATATTGGTTAGGTGTTTGGCATGGGAAAACTGATTTAGCGAACGGAGTAATACAAGAGGGGGTCAGATCGTCAAATGCAGGCATAGTTTGCAAGTTTTGCTCCTAATTGGTAATTTTGCTTTCTTTATGTTATTATTACTGTGAGTCTGGGTGACTGTTAATTTTTAGAATCAAAGCCATGAGACAATGCCAAATTCAAGTATTTATTCTCATTTTTTTCCAGAAAATTGGAATTCTAAATCACTACTTTCATAATACCTACTTGCAAGTGTGTCTCAGATCCATAAGTATGACATGCTTTTCTCAAAACAGAAAATGCTGTTGGTGAGTACATTTTTGCCACAGAATAACAAGCTCATTCTAGTATTGGAGTTTATGAGCAGCGGATCTCTGAGCAGATGTAGAAGCCAATATTTGTAAATGCTCAGAATCTCGAGTTCTACATCGTTGTCTACAACCAAAACAATTGCAACGCGAGCCAGTTTACTTCACCAATTGATTCTAGCAAATATATCAATGCCAACTAATGGTTATTGAATACAACTTAACCATATGGGGACAATTTCTAATAATTATGTAGAACTTGCCTGTGCCACTGTTTGTTTATTCTTGCATCTTTCACAAGAGTAAAGACACATTCCTTGAATATTTACTCATCTGGTCTCCAAAATATAATGAAATTGTTATGAGTGGTTAGCAGAAAATCTTTTCGCCTCTATTTGTCTTATACCAAGCAAATAATTGACTTTGTAGCCAATGAAGATTTCATGATTATTTTTGTTTCACTGTTTCATTTTCCTGATATTATTGTTTCTCTATTTCAAACTATGGCTGAATATTTATTTTTTGGACCCGCAGATGACCCAGCAAGTAAACCTAACCTTCACCTTGCCAATAGGCTAGATCGTGATACAAGCGGACTCATGGTTATAACCAAATGCAATAAGGTTGCAGGGAAGCTAGTAAAGGCATTCACTGATCACAAAGTCAAAAAAACATATGTGGCTCTTTGCATAGGGTGCCCTCCAACCTGGGAGAAAATCAAGATATGTTCTGGTCATGGGCGATCAAAACATGGTGCTTGGCGTGTTTACACAATGTCTGATGTTGGTCGGTCACTGCCAGGAGGTTCTCTTGTAAGGGACATGAGCACGAAATTTGAGGTTTTAGGGATCAATGGTAAAGGTCAGTTTAGAGAACCATATAGTTTTGGCACTGATGGTATAGAATCTATTACTGTTGAAGGAAAGGCAGCTGGCCAGGTTTCAAATGATGATGTGAAAAATACTATGATTTTGGTTAGAGCCTATCCTCAGAGTGGGCGAACACATCAGATTCGCCTACACTGTCAGTATCTTGGGTTCCCTATAAGAGGTGATGTGAAGTATGGTGGGGTGATTGAGTGGAACGGCATAGAGTGTGATGGGCATGCATTGCATGCAGAAAGCTTGGAATTTATACACCCTGTCACCGGATTGCCCACCATTTTTCGCTCACCTCTTCCTAAATGGGCAAAAGATTTTGTTTCAACAATGAAATAAAGTTCCCTAGATGTTACTGTGATGCACACTGGTCCAGCCGAAGCTACTTTCCTTTTATTAGAAAGATATGAAACTGAAATTTTTGTCGATGCTGCAAGCACCTCTTGGAGGCCCTTGTGGGGGTTAGTAGGTTGCTGATCATGAGAAAGGGTAGCAACCTTTGGTAGCTTGACTACACCTTTGTAGATGGATATTCATCAAAATGAGAATGGTGTATTTCTGACATTAGATATGGTGTATTACTGACATTAGATGATTCTAGCACAGTTTTGACTTCTATCTCCTGCAACTGTGCCCTTGAAAAATACAATTTTTCTACATAGATAATGAGAATTCAAGACGGTTTTTCATCATTATTTTGATTACCCTATGATGGTACACATCAATCATTGTGCAAGTATTCCTTGAAATGTAATAATACTCCCTCCTTTCACAAAACTAACAACAATGTACCTGCGGCACGCACATACGAGGATTTACTTTTATTAGGATATCGGCTCTGTTTTTATCCCTATTCAGCCTTTTTTTTTTCCTTATCTACCATAGCATTTTCTCCTTCATTTCGTGATCAGTCCTTAGAAGGGATTTATTTTTTCATGAGGACCTCCTAAGTGAATTTCAAAAAATGAACAGACTTTTTAGTGATATGTAAAAAGCTCTATGTGATAAAAGAAGAGTTGATGAAGCAAAAGAAATTCTCCTTGCAATGGAATCCAGTGGCTGCATTGCCACGGATCGACGTACAAAAATGGGCCGTTTCAGTGAGCGGGATTGTTCATGAGTTGTTCCCTATAAGAAAACAACGCTCACGTTGGCTCCGGCTCCAGCTCCTAACATTTGCTAAAGTATGGTGGAACCATGTTAATATGAACAATTGTTTCTCTCTCTAATTTGGCCGCCATTTTATTGGCTATTGGGCCAAGCTGCCCATGCAGAGTGGTGACAGTGTGGTCACATTCTCTGAAGAACTGTTGATCCAAAGTGATGCATTTGAACCACAATGTGGCTCGTTGGTGCGGGTTGCATGTGAAATATGCTATGGACATGCCCAATTTACCGTCTGAAAGCATTTTCTAGAGCAGACGTATGTTCTCTTTCTCGTTTTGCTTACCACTTTATAATTTGAATAATTTTGTGCATGCCATTGGAAAAACATCTGATCCTGTATATGCCAGACACATGCGAGTCCCACATGTCATTGAAGCACCAATGACAACTGTAGGATTACATATTTGTTGGATGCTTGATACTACATATTTGTCCCCGAACTAAACACATGAAGGCGATCGGAAGCTGGCCTGCTATGCTCGCCTGCTCGACTTTGAAGCACTGTGTCCTCGTGAACAATTTATACACACAAACCATTGCTCACCAACATTATCACTTGGAACAATAACAACAGGAGTTACATTTATTTTGATCTCAAAGCAAAACATGCAAGCTTACATTGACTTTTGCATAACATGGGCACACGCCATATGCCATGCAATAGTCGACAGCTGAATTAAAAATGTGGCTAACAAAATATGATGGCTGATTCTTGAGTACATAGACTCTTCTTACGGCAGGCATGCAAAACCGCGCGATTATTGAATGACAAGCAAAGAATGAAGTACAAAAGATTAACCAAACAACAGGTGCACCAGGATGCCAAATTTAAGGGCTCACCTTGACGCCTTTGCATTCATTCTCGCAGGAGTTCTTGCAGCTTTGGAAGACTGCTGACAGACAAGCCTTGTAAGAAGGGTCGCTCTCGGAGTTACTTTCGCAGTTACTTTTGCATTGGCTGGCGCACCCACATTCAGGTGTAGGCAGCGACGGATTCGCTTGTTTGCAGTTGACGTTGCAGGCATCCTGACAGTTGAACATGCACTTGTAATACGCTACAGTACTATTGGGAGCACCGCAAGAGCTCGCAGCTTTTGCCTCGCACTTGGAAGGGCATTTCGAGATGCAAGAATGGCTGCAAGATGCCCTTGCCTTGCCCACCGAGGACAGAACCAGAGCAATGAAAACAACAGCAACTATGCCCTTAAGAGCAGCGGCACCGAATGAAGCCATAACTACTA
>BCLH01000022.1:554320-580977 GCA_001602315.1 Zoysia pacifica
CTAAATTATCCAATCCATTTAATTTGAAATCAACGGCCTAGATTAATTTCTGAATTAGAAATAAAAATAAATTAGATTTCTTATTGCATCAGCATGACGTCAGCATACCTGATTAATTAAAATTAATTAGATATTAGATTAACCAATAATTATATAATTAATAATATTATCAATTTGGAAAATAATTAAAATAATTATTTAATAATAATTAATTATAATAGTTATTTAATAATTAATTATGACACTTTTGCAGAAAAGCCCCTACACTTAATTTTAATTATAAATTAGTCCCTGTCAAGTGACAAATTTACATTTAAGCCCCTAAACTTTTCTAAAATTACATTTTAGTCCTCCAATAATTTTGTAAATTCAGATAAGCCCCCAAAAATTAACTATTAATTGCATATTAGTCCCTGAACCTTATAAATGCTATAACTTTTGATCCGTAACTCCGATTTCAACAAATAATATATCAAAACGATCGTATCGAAATAATCTATGCATTCATGACATCATCATACTAATTTTGTTCTATTTTGTTGTATTTGATTGATTGTTTGTGTTCTCGTGCGTTAGGCGACTTCATCCCGGAGCTGCAGTTCGTCGAAGACTTCCAACAGCAAGAGTTCGAGAACGTCGACTTTTACTCTTAAGAGCAGCAAGGCAAGTGTCTTTGACCATCTTGTGCCTATTTTCAAAATATCTATCTTGTAGATTGCATGCTTGTGTCAAATTAACTGTGTACTTATTAATAGAAATTCTTAACTTTTCACATTATGCCTTGTCACCTTAGTTTACTTTACTGTTGGGTAGATCACATGCTTAGATTGCTATTGTCGAGTTGGGTATATTTAAATGGATCATTATACATGCTTCAAGAGGATTAATGGGAGATTAATAGCAACTTGAATAGTGATAATTTGGACGATATGGTTGGTGTAGGATTATGTGCAGAGTTACTGGCACTGTTCTTTGGTAAGTTATCTTTCAAAATCTAAGGACCGGTTCGTAGAGCGACCACCTATGTGTTTTCATACAGCCACGATGCCAAGAATGGGTGCGGCCTAGCGTAGTAAGTGATGAAAACTAGTTCTCTGCGTGCCAGCCGGTGGAGCGGAGAAAGCGGGTTACGTCTGGATCTGCCTGGAGAGAGATGTGTGGAGAATGGAGGGTTACTCTCGAGAACCATTCGACACAAGAGGATGCCTCTCGGATTTCGGTTAGTGCCTGACGGGTGAAACCTTAGTGAACACGTACAAGCTGGCGAAAGTCATAGAAAAGCCTTGCAGTGATCTCTTGGCCTTCACACTAAAGGAACTGTGCGAGTGCAACGGCACAGGCATAATGGAGATTCTTTTTAGTCACCTGGCAATAGGAGATGAAATCACTACTCGTGGGAAAAATTATACAACCTCTGCAGAGTATAAAACTGTCATGACAGCCGTGCTCAAGGTCACGAGCATTGCATGGATCCTCACATGATTAGCAAGAATTGATACTGGTTTGGTTTGGTGAATCACAGTGGAAGATTGTGATTTGGTTCGGTTATTTATACTACTGTTTATAGGTGCGATGTCTTTCGCTTAGTAAATAGGAGCTTAATAGGAAATGCGTGTCTCTAATGTTTGCTTTTATGCAATTAAACCCTATGTTGCTTGTTCCTTGATAATTGACACATATCATATACTTCTCACACTTGCTGAGTACATCCTGTACTCAACCTTGTCTTTATAATTGCTGCTCAGTAGAGGGAGAACCTTGGGAGAACATTGAACACTGTGGAGCCGACGTATAGGCGAGCTATTTGGTCAACTGCCTGTGGAGCCTCAGAAGCTTTCGTTTTGTTTTCGCTGTTTGGTTTGTAACTTAATAATAAGACTCTTAGTCTATTTTTGTAATAGTTAGTTATTCGAGACATTCTATTTACCATTAATGAAATCATTTTATGTATAAAACTTATTTCTGGGCATACATAAAGGGTTATTCGATTTTAGTTATAAAACCGGATGTGACACATTAATTTCAAGGAGAATCAAGAAGTGCATACAATATTTATTTTTGACATGAGTAGATCAAAGTCTGACTTTATTATGGGCAATTGGGCTCAAATTTCTCCATTTCATAAAGTACATAATGTGTAACTGACCTCTTGTCAAAATTACATTGACATGGTTTCATCTGAAAACGCATGCTTATTATGATCACTGAAAGAGCAATTGTTTTTACGTCAACCATCGGCAGCTTTCTTCCTCCTATTTGTTGAGAACAAGAGTAAGTTAGTAGTATTACTGGTGTCAGATAAAATTCATCGAATACTTGCCCTTTTAGGTACAAGAAATGCCTTACCAAATCTATAATTTTTTTTAAAAAAAAATTGCATGATAAAAGAAACAATTAATCTGACTGTTCTACCAACACCATATCATAACTGAACTGTATTTTTTTCAAGCAAAGTTACAATTCAAGGGACCTATTCAATCCTTTTTAATCATATTTTACTTGATTTCAAACCTCTACACAAAGTTTAGTTATATAGTGTACAAGCACTTTATTCTAAATCCATGTGCACATTAATTTCAAGGAGAATCAAGAAGTACATACAAATATTTATTTTTGACATGAATAGGGCAAAGTCTGTGTTTATTAAGGGCAATTGGGCTCAAATTTCTCCATTTCGTAAGTACTTAATGTGTCACTAACCTCTAGTCAAAATTAAATTAACATCGTTTAAGCTGCAAACGCGTGCTTATTAGGATCACTGAGCGAGCAATTTTTTTAAGTCAACTGTATGTCGGCAGCTTCCTTTCTCCTATTTGTTGAGAAGAAGAGTAAATTAATTAATATTACTGATGTCAGATCATGGTGCTCGAATACTTACACTTTTAGGTACAAGAAATGCATTGCCAAATTTATAAATTAAAAGCAATATTTTTGCATAATAATAGAGAAAACTAATCTGTAAAGAGGCATATAGTGGTATAGTTCTCTGCCCTTTCAATTTTCAATTTTCTTATCAGCCATTAATGTTAATTTTCTTTCCTTATTCACCCACTTCTATACATTTAGAAGCTTGAAAAAGACTCTCGTTTGCCCTTCTATTAGTTTTCCTAACTTTTATCATTATTCATTTTAGTGGACGTTGTTTGATCTTGGAGCTTATAAATTTTTCACAAGGAAAATTTTTCACTTTCAATTCAAATTCAAATTTTAGAATTTAATCTAAACCATTTTCCTTTTAAGCTGGTGGGTCGTAATGTGAATTTGTGAGGTAGGATTGATTCCTATAAATGTTACTAAAATGGGTAATGAGAAAACTTAGTAAAAAAAAGATTAAGACGCAAACAAGTCTTTTTCAAGCCTTAAAAAATGTATAAGAGTGACGAATAAGAAAAGAACATTAACATCAATGGTTGATAAGTAAATTGCAAATTTTGAGTGATTGATAAGGAATTTGTAGTTTTTTTTATCGTTAATAAGGAATTGACCCATTATCCAATGTATGGCTAGTTTTCTATACATGGTTCAACTAAATTGATGCTATTATCCTGTATGGTCTATCGGTATATGAGAATCATGCATGGATGTTAATGTTCTGTGATCTACACTGTTTGGTTATATTGCATTCCTACTGCTCCTACCTCGTAACATGTACTCCATGTGTGCAGGCCATATCAGCATCTCACACATAACAGATAGAGGACAAACTCGAACAGCCAATTCTGATTTCGACACCTTAGGTTTATAAATCTTTACAATGACATTTCTTGAATTTTCCTTCCAATTAACGTCAGTTTAAGAACTACAAGGAGCGAAAAGAAATGACTACAGTCTACACCGCTCCGGAAAGAACGTCTGTGCTTGCAGAATGATATTCTATCCAGGTTGCTTAAATTCACTTGTAAGTGCATCTTTTCTCCATTTCAGTCTGTGCAACGGCATCAGTGTGCTCCTAAATCCTCCTTTTCTACTGAGTTGTGCAAGTATTTTCAGATTTACGCTCATCTCATTGTGTACCCAAGGTCTCAATCAAAGAACCACCGCAAATGGATGGATGGGCACTAGAACCTACTTGTGATCACAGTTCCTGTATGCAAAGGAAGATGATGAATCTGCCTGTTACCAACGTAACCCCAAAGGAAACAGGAAACAAGAAGCCAAGAAAAATGGCTCCAGCATCAGATCCTTTCTCTGATGGTTGATGCAGATGAACCACAGGGCAATTTACCCCAGTGGACCAGTTTTCTCTGCACCAAGTTATTAATGCCTGAATGTTGTTCAGGCATAGTCAAAGCATGCTAGTACTACTACAGCCTAGAGGAGGCAGGCCTCTTCGTGAAAATTTTCAAAAATCATGTCCCTCTGAGTGCTTCATCAAAGGAAGGAAATCCTTTTGCTCGGCCGACGGATAATGGATTGGAGCTCCGTCACTCCCTCCAGCGGTTGCCGCAGCTCGGGTTGCAGCAGACGAAGAAGAGCGTCATCCCTTCCTCCCCTCTCGCCGTGGCCTGCAAAAGCGCGGTGATGGACTCCAAAGTCTCGTTACGGGTTAGATAGAAAGCTTGGGCATGTTCTTGGTCATATCACCGGACCTGGAAGAAGACGGCCTCGCCGTGGCCGCATGCGGCGCATCGCACGGCCTTGGTCCGCGGCAGCGTCGGGTCAGCGGCGACGTCCTGGAGCACCTGCGTGAACTCGCCGGCGCTGTGGTGCACCACGTTCCGGTACACGCAGTTGTTGTCGGCGGCCTCCTGCAGCATGACCAGCATCCCATCCCGCCTCAGAGATCTGAAGAAATCTTTGACGGACGACGGAGAAGAGCAGTAGCGAACCTGGTGGTCACAGTTCCGGCAGGCGAAGAGGAGCACCTTCTGGTCGCGGTCCTCCTTGGGGTACAGTATGTTGTTGCTGCAGTTTCACAGAAACGAAAGAGGAGGACGAGCAACGACAGCTGCTTATATCTCCAGGAACCAGAGAGAAGTAGAGAACGAATCGAGAAGCAGGAACACAGAGAGAGAGAGAGAGAGAGAGAGAGAGAGAGAGAGAGAGACGCGCGGCGGCTCGGCGGCGGCAGGGGAGCGGCCTTACCATTCGCGGCAAAACTTCATGGCGCTCATGGCTGCTTGCTGCTGTCGTGAGGAGGAGACTGACCTGCGCGTGTGTGGTGAGTGGAGCTGAGCTGAGCTGAATCCGGAAATGGTCGAGAGTGGGAAGGAATGGGTGCTCTGCCTCTGCTCCGGATGGACCGATGGAGTCTGAGTCAAGGTCCTCAAAGAGTGGTGGCCTGTTTGCCGATGGCAATTTAAAATGCGATGCAAGTTGATGCTGTCTGCCTCTTTGTGGGGACGACCGGGAGAGAGAGAGAGAGAGAGAGAGAGAGAGAGAGAGAGAGAGAGAGAGAGAGAGAGAGATGGATTTATGTAACAGTGCCTGACCAATCCAACCAATCGCAGCCTGAATTGAGCAAACCCCACGTTTTACATACGAGACTGCACGGTGCACGAAGCAAATCCTTTTTTTTAAAAAAAAATGTTACGGCGCACGAAGTTAATAATAGTTGTTCACTGAATTAGATTTTATGTTAAAATAAAGAGATACGAAATAAAAGATACTTTACGTTGCGAAACTGTACTGAAATAGTGGTTCGATATTAATTTTTAAAAACTAATTGCTGAGATTAATTAAGAAGTGTTTCAAGCATCATAATAAACCCTATATTTTGTGTGTATCATAACCTTTTAATTTTTTTTTTCTTTTTTGTGTATCCCGGGTTGCCTTATTTGGTGGCCTATCCTTTTTCTGTGAACGCTGAATTGCTTGCTAGATGTAGAAAAAAACATTTTCATGTCGTACTGAAAGGAAATTTTGTTTTTCTTCCCAGATATGAATGCATCATATTCCATATCTATTTCTTGGAACTGGTGGGTATAACTTCTGGGTTTTTTGTGTTTAACTCTGGTGCATTGCATGTAACAGTTTATGGAATTTTTATATGGACGCTTAGCGATTGTAAAGAGACACAAAAGGAGGTGTAAACAATGTTATATGTTACTCCCTCCATTTCAAAATATAATCATTTTTAGAAATTGGTCGAAATCAATTTTTTTTCACTTTGACTAACTTTTTAAAATCAAGCAATTTCTAATATAAAGAGACTTTCTTCGTCTCAAACAAGTTTACGTTTGAGCTCTGTACCATCTAGCTTTGACCAATAATTTCTATACATTCGATTAACTTTAAATATATAAGACTTATACTTTTATATTCATCGTAAGAATTACATTATGAATATATATATTTTTCTATTATTAAACTTTATTAAATTTATAGAAATCTTCGGTCAAAGATAGATTTGACAAAAACTAGATGTAAATTTATTGTGAAATAGAGGTACTATGAAAGGTTGCTTCATAATGAATCTAACAACATAATTTATGTAAGATAAAACATCATAAATTCTCCAATATTAATTTTCTAAATTAAAGAAATTTGACTTCAACAAAAAATAAATGCTTATATTTTAGGACGGAGGTAGTATTTTTTTTTAGAAATAAGACGGAGGTAGTATTGATTTTCTCCAAATACATATACTCCATATATTTATATATTATGGCATGAATTTATTTTTGGTCGAATTAAAATTCACTTGCTGCTTTTTTGTCGTGAAGCATGCATGCTGGGTAAAATTTGGCGAGCCCAAGAAAACACACGCCTAGGCCCATATGCACCCGGGCCGAGCCTAAAATACCCTTTTTTTTTCAGCTTCAATCTCAGTACAGTTGATGTAAGTAGTGTCACAGGTGTCCTCCCCGTCACCATTGCACGGAAAGCATTGGAAGCGCAAGAGCAGAATCTTCCTCCCTTCGCCTTCGCCTTCGCCTCCTTCCTCCTTCCATTCTCCTCCTCCACCGCTGCTTCCGAGTTCCAATCACCCGCGCTCCGCTCCGTTTCCCCATGGCGGAGGAGGAGGACCGGCCGGCGGCGGCGACCAAGTACGTTCTCATCACGGGCGGCGTCGTCAGCGGGCTCGGCAAGGGCGTCACCGCCAGCAGCGTCGGCGTCGTGCTCAAGGCCTGCGGCCTCCGCGTCACCTGCATCAAGATCGGTGCGTACTGCGCCCGCCCTTCCCTCCCCTCCCCTCCCTCCTCTCCACGGTCCCGCCGCTTTCTCTGCTGGTCGGCTGGTCCCGCCGCTTAAACCCTAGGGAGGCGGAGGAAACCTCGCGCGGCGTGAACTGGGTGGTGCACTGCTGGTGCGCCTGCCTGCCACCTACCGTGCTCGTGCCCGTGGGTTTATCTCCTTTGTTTATGGTATCCAGTGAGTACTAATCAGGTGTGGAAGCGTTTCTCTTTTGTTGGTTTCCGCGACGAGCTTCCGCGGTCAAACCGGATTCTTTACTGGTTCTGGGTGGAATTTAGGGAACAAAAGTTACTTCTTTCGGTTCCCAGTCCGTCGTTTCGCTTCTTCCTTATGGAAGGAAGGACGTTGTTGGTAGTACCAACTCATTGGCTTGCTATAAAGGGTTGCTGTCCCGTCAGTGCTGGTTGCTCTGGTAGTCTGCTGCTTTTAGTTAGTTGCCTTTTATTTGTGTTGGATTACTGGGGATTAGACATGTGGATTTTGATTGTCGTTTACTGGGGATGTGCACTGTCGTCAAGCTTCTGTGCTTGCCTTTTTGGGCGGTTGACGTTTGGGATGTCCCTGTTCAAAGACGTTGGCCTTATAGTTTCTCCTTTTTTTGGTGGTAAAAGGGCTAAAGTAGGGATTTATCACATGGCTTTCTGCTTAATTAACTGGTCTTGAGGTGCCTAAGCTTTGGTCTGGCGCTTGTCTTACTGATTTACTTGCCCTGGTTTTGTAGATCCATATTTGAACACAGATGCCGGCACTATGTCCCCCTTTGAGCATGGTGAAGTGTTTGTCCTTGATGATGGTGGGGAGGTACTGGCCTTTTGATGCTTGCTTACCAGTATGATATTCTTTTGGCACCTATAGTATCAGTTCTTTCTTATGCCTCACATGTGACATAACATTTGTAGGTTGATTTGGATCTAGGGAACTATGAACGTTTCATAGATGTTACTCTGACTAGGGATAACAACATTACCACTGGGAAGATATATCAGGCAAGTATCTGAACAGGTAAATGTTTGCTTGTTCAGCTCAAGCTTGTTATAAATTTATTCTCTTTCATTCAACAGTCTGTCATTGAGAAGGAGCGAAAGGGTGATTATCTTGGAAAGACAGTCCAGGTATTTCCCTTGCCATGTGTTGCTATGTCTGTATTGTGTGGAATGCCCATATGAAAATTGTGATAAACTTGTGTCGTAAATAACCCAGGTTATTCCTCATGTAACCGATGAAATAAAACAATGGATACAATCTGTGTCCTCCATTCCTGTGGATGGACAGACTCGTCCAGCTGATGTGTGTGTTATTGAATTGGGAGGCACAGTTGGTATGATCTCTTCGTGTTTTGTTATTGCTAACTTTTATAATTACTAATATCGTAGAGTAATTAATTTTATTTGTGCTGTTTCAGGTGACATTGAGTCAATGCCGTTTATTGAAGCTTTGCGCCAACTGTCATTTTCTCTTGGTATGTTGGATGTCTTTTGATTTCCATATACTGTGGGTGCTAATGTATGCTTTAATTTGCTGTCCATTGCATATGCTTTACCACATATTCGCTTTATTTCTTCGGATATGGTTCATGTTTGATGAGAGACCAGGGTAGAAATTATAACTGCTATTTTTGAGATGTGGCTTTGTGGAATACAACATGGTCACACATTATCCTGATCTGCTAAATAGTCATGCATCTATTTGTAACAGAAATAGACTAATAGTTATGTGCTTGTTAGCATTCATAGTTGAATGGATCTCACTATGTTTTACAGGCAAGGAGAATTTTTGTCTTATTCATGTGAGCCTTGTTCCAGTGTTGGGTGTTGTTGGTGAGCAGGTAAACATGTTGACTCCATTCAGAATTCTGTTCATCACATTTTTTTCTTTATTTTTCTCTCAAACAAACAGGAGAGTTGTGTATCATTATATTAAAGAAGAAAGAGGGAAAAAAACCCTTACAAATGCCATATACCAACAACTTGACCCAAACAGCAATAAAACACACAGAGCAAACAAAGACCTGCCTGGCTCCAAGCAAAAAGACTACCAGGACCAAAACCAGTGACCAATTCACCATTTTTTTTTCCTGTGTCTTGTGGAATAAAAATACATTGCACCTTTTAAGTCGTTCCTATTTTTTTTTTCATGCAAAGTTAGTGCTTATGTTAGGGACCGTAACATTGTTGTTTGTTTCTTGTAGAAAACTAAGCCAACACAACATAGCGTACGAGAATTAAGGGCTTTGGGCTTGACTCCTGATCTTCTAGCATGCCGATCAGCACAGGTAAGGGAAAGCATATCAATTGTTAATAGTGGATGCTTCAAATTTTCTTCGTTTTTGCTCATTTTATCATTTATCCTTTTCACATGCAATGATTGCTTGTCATGACACATTAACTAATGAGGTTTAACTTCGTTTCTACATATTTTTGAGTAATTAATTCGCTTCTACCATAATGATTTTTTCTCGAACAGCCAAGATACTGTCTTGGGTAGGTTTAATACTGTACTATGCATTTTGTTATCCCATTTGATTCAAGTGCTTCATTACAAACTGAGCTATATTTATTTGCTCTTTCAGCCATTAATAGGATCTGTCAAGGAGAAGCTTTCACAATTTTGTCATGTCCCGGTATGCTTTCATGATTACTTTTTGAAAATAAATGTTATTTAACCATATTCCTACTTACATTCTACCCGTTGATGTAGGTTGAGAACATACTGAATATCCATGATGTTCCAAACATATGGCATGTGCCTCTTATTCTTAGAGTAAGTTGCAAATGTCTTATAAGTTTAGTTTTAAATCGGAAAATAATTTATGGAAACAATATGACTTGAGTTTTAGTTATGAAACTTAATCAGTATTATTTTGCAGAACCAAAAGGCACATGAAGCAATAATCAAACAATTAAACCTTGCGAGGTGAGTCCAACAATTACAGAAGCTCAGAGCTTATGAACGTTTGCAAAATAAATGGAAATATTTTTGTAATTTGGCCATTTTGTTTTTACAATTGATAAATCCCATATGCTGCTAATAGATAATAATTTGCTTAAATTTCAACTTTGGAACTATATTGAAGTCATCATCCTTAATAAGAAAATATTTGCTCATGCTGTGGCAATGGCTTCATCTTACTTATTCTTCAGTGACATTAAATCCTTGCATATGTGACATTTTAAAAAGGATATCTGGAATCTACATCATTTGATCTTTTATTTTTGTAGGTTTGCTGGTCCACCTGAGTTACAAGATTGGACAGAGATGGCGGAGTCTTATGACAACCTCAAGGACTCTGTAAGTTATAGCTTTTGAAATTTTTTATTACCTAGTTTGACTTGTACGTCATAAATATAAATTAATATGATAAAATCATGCAGGTTAAAGTTGCTATGGTTGGGAAGTATACAGATCTGACAGATTCGTACTTATCGGTGGTGAAGGTGAGTTCAAACAAATGTGACTCCTCACCTTAAGCTTATTTCTGATGTGCAACAAGTATAAGAGTTACAGTTATATCCTTTGCTGACTATAGTAAAAACAATCGGTTCTGTCGACGCTCGACCTTCGGGTCGGGATCGGCAGATATTTGGTTCAAGGACGCTTTTCTAGTACGAAGATTCATCAAGAGAGAGACACGAGGATTTAGACTGATTCGGGCCTCTCGGAGGATAACAACCCTACATCCAATGTGGTGTATATTATATGTGGTGGCGGATGGTCAACGAAAATGTCTTCCGGAGAGGGAATGGAGAGTGTCCTGGGTGAGTCTGAGCTGAGATCAGATGCCCCGAATGGGTCTCTTCTGTGCCCCTTTTATAATTCAAGGGATGACGGGTTACAAATACAGCTGTTTATGGGCTATAAAGGCATTAACGACCATAATAGAGAGTGAATACAGGGGGTTACTAGTGCTAGAAACTTGGGGGTTACTAGTGTGCATAAACATGGGAGTTACCCATCTTGAATATGGGCTTTGATGGTGTCGGTTATAACTCTTATTGACTTCCATCCTGATAGATGCTTGCCCGATACTCCATCTTTGACTTCGGGCAGGATAGTGCCATATTTCGCTGTGCATGTTCGGGATTCTAATTTTTATGGTAATGACAGGTTCCATAATAGCTAATAGCTGAGTTTTGGGCATTTAATGTTTCTGTGTATTACTGTTGATGCAAAATGGACTTATCAGCTATATATGAATAAATTTGTATAATTCGTTTTTGTATATCTCACCTGTTCCAGGCTCTCCTACATGCCTGTGTTGCCTGTTCGTTGAAGCCATCAATCCAATGGATTGCAGCTTCAGATCTTGAGGATGCAACTGCTACAACTGTAAGCCACTCTGTTTGCAAACATATGGCATGAGTTTTCGAACTCAAGAATGTTTCATATTTGATATTTTCTTTTTTCACATTTGTATTTTGATAACTGTACACTAATTTTCATTTAAATATTCTGATGTTTACCATTGCATCCCTAATTTGCATGTTGTCCTCCCCTCCCTTTGTATGTATTTGTGTTACTGTGCTCTGTGATGACACACTTTTTCAACAGGCACCAGATGCCCATTCAAAAGCCTGGGAAACTCTTAAAGTATGTGATTTGTCTTTGGTTCCTATGTGAAACATGTTTACTTAATTCATGTGATTAATGTTCATAAATCCCAAAAATTTCAGGGTTCCTCATGCGTTTTGATACCAGGAGGATTTGGGGATCGTGGAATCTCAGGGATGATATTGGCTGCAAAATATGCTCGTGAGAATAAAGTTCCATACCTTGGTATTTGCTTGGGCATGCAGATTTCGGTGATCGAGATGTCCAGAAACGTGTGTGCTCTTCCTGTTGTTACTTTGTAACTTATCTTTATGATTTCTTATCATGATTCTTCTTTGCTAGGTTTTGGGCCTGAGAGATGCAGACAGTGAAGAGTTCAATAAGGATACACCAGACTGTGTTGTTATGTACATGCCTGAGGTACTCCTTTTTCCTACTATGTTCATTGAAGGGCATGGCTTTGATCTAATTCTTTGACAACTGGTTGTCCAGGTTTCAAAAACACACATGGGAAACACAATGCGATTGGGCTGCCGACGAACATTCTTTCGCAAGCCTGATTGTCTTACATCAAAACTGTATGATGTATATTTTTTCTTATTTAGTATCATGCTGCGTTTGGCACTCTTGAACAGAGCTTATTTGGAACTCAATCCCCTCTCACTACAACTAAAGATGAATTTCTTGAAGATTTCTGGAGTGTTTTTGGCATCAGTGCCTTCTGAAATTCATCTGTAGTGTAGTATGATATAGTGCATTTATTTACCATGCTTCAAATTTGCCGTAAATTTTTGTTGCACTATCTAACTTGGTTGTAACTGTTGATATTAGATACGGAAGCCCTACACATGTTGATGAGCGCCATCGTCACAGATATGAGGTTTGCTATCAGTCAAATGTTTTGAAAAATGAAAATCATGTTGTTCTTAGTATGAGTGATTATTCTCTCAATAGGTCAATCCTGCCTTTGTTCCTATGCTTGAAAATGCTGGTCTTCAATTTGTTGGCTGTGATGAAAGTGGAAATAGGATGGAGGTATTAAATAAACAGTCTATCATCCTTGTGGTGTGATATTTTTATCTTTTTCAAAGTCTGAGCCTGTCTTTCCACAAACGAGCAGATTGTGGAGCTACATGACCATCCATTTTACATAGGCGTTCAGTTCCATCCAGAATTCAAGTCGAGGCCTCGGAGACCTTCGCCTCCCTTCACAGGTCAAATTCACATCATTTTTTAAGAGAGGCAGCGTCCTTTAGATTACTCAGATCAGCAACCCATTAAATGTTTCTGTGAACGAAAGTATCGTAGCTTGAACACAGCACTACCACCATGGTTTCTGTTCTGGGTTTCCTAACATGAAATAATTGGTCTTTTACTATACTTTGTAGGTCTCATATTGGCAGCTACTAAGCAACTGGGGACGCTTTCAAATTATGCAAATGGCTATGTTGATTCTTCCCAATAATATTATTGACTCACTATCAGGTAACACATCCTGATTTATGCAAATCGGTTATTTGCCAAAGGTTTCTACTCAGTGAAGGCAGCTTCAAATGTCTTTTGTGCATTTTGGTTACGCTTCAAATCTTTTGCTACTTTTTCAGTTGGAGTTCTTCCTTTTGTGTGACAATCTGAGGAATTTGCTTGTTGATGCTGAGAGAATTCACAACATTTTTACCCGAGATCGAACTGAAATTGAAGAGTATTTGGTCATCTTAGAGTTCATTTGGTAGCTTAGTTGAATAGCTGATCATCATACAGTACTGGGTCAAAAAAATCTCTTGAACTTATATCTTCTGATCCTTGTTATGGAATATTTTACTATGCTTGACCCATGAGCAACGTAGTATCTTTCGTGATGCTCTCAGAGTACCATATATCTTGAAAAAGAGAGCTTTCTTACATAACATTACAATTTAAGAATGGAGGGAATGCGTTGTTGATGGTAGCCAATGACTTAATTCCTCCTTTTATGATGATGGCGCCACAAGATCTGCTTATCTTGTGGCAATGGTGGCGCCACAGGATCTGCTGATCCTTTCTTGCCTCCTTTTTTTTCCATCCTCCTACAAAAACGTAGTTATCGTTTTTATGATGCGCATAAATTCTTGCGTTTGCTGTATTTGAAGCAATTTCAGCTGGACTAGCCAAATTCGGCTGTGCTTTAATTTGTTTGCACGGGGACAGTTCAGCCGAGTGTCATGGCCGTCGTCGGCAAGTCGCAAGTCTATCCCCTGATTGGTTATGTGAGCTTTTCCTTAGTGAAAACCAAGTACTCCCTCCATATATACTCAATTCAGGTCATTTTAGACAACGACATGGTTTTCTAAGTATAACTTTGACTTTGATTTGTTTTAAAAATATTTATCAAAAAGTGACATATATATGTTATGAAATTATTTTTTAAAATAAATCTATTCATATAATTTTTATATTTTTAAACTTAACAATTTAAAAGTAATTTATAATTTATATTTTCAATGTTTGATTAAAACAGAATTATAAGTATGGAGGTAGTGCTGAGTAACACTTCGATACAAAATTACGTTCTAATATGCGTCGTCGTTAGAAATGGTATATATGGCGTCGTCGCCTACAACAGGGAAGAATCACAGTAGTGATGAAAGTAAAAAATAAATAGCGGGCCAAAATATCTAAGTGGATAGCATATCAAATAGCTAATAATTGAAGTTAAATGAGGTTATAGCAGACTATAATGGTTAAATTGTACTACAAAGATAGATATTTTTTTTCATGAGGCATTAATTAGTCACAGATGAACACGTCTATCCCAATGCAATTTTCTACAGATAATTTTTAAAAGTAATAAATTGTTTTTTTACTCAATTCTCTTCAATGCATAGTTTTTATAATGATTTTTATATAAATTAAAATTTAATAATCTTTTATATATTTTATAAAAGATAATTATGTCTTAAAGTCTTTCCGCTTTGGTTTTAGTGAAAATGTGATTTTTTTTATAAAATGGTTATTTTATCTTTCATTCTTTTTTTTTATTAACTCTTTTGTTACATAAGTAAGATGATGTGGCAAGCTAATTAAAAGAGATAGAAACTACTATTAACACATCATTGAGAGTGCTGTAAGCTATTTATCTCGTTTTCCAATACAACCGAGCGAGTTATTCCAACACACACAATGCATCTATGGACAACCTCCAACGATACGCATGGCGTGTGCCACGTGCCAAGATACCCGTGTCAACCTCCAAAGATATTCATTAATCCAAGCTACACAGCCAGCTTGCCGGCGAGGTACCACGCGTGCGCCGCGAGCCCGGCGGCCGACGCGAGGGTTGCCGTTGCGGTGAGGACGTGAGCCACACTGAACCTCCGGTTATATATATATATATATATATATATATATATATATCGGTCACGCCTCCACGGTCCATTGGTTAATTAGATCACATGCACGTACGTACCTTGACAATTTGAGGGGTGAAAACGAGCAAGTTGGCGAGGTCGATCCCGGCGGCGGCGACGAGGACCATGAGCTGCCGGAGCTCGACGGCCGGCACCGCCTGCAGTGGGTGGTGAAGCCACGCGAACGCCGCCGCGGAGACGCCTGTGCACGCCGCGGTTAGCTGGAAGCACACCGGGAAGACTTTCCCGCGCAAGTTGCCCATCATATGCCTCGGCAAGTTCCTGCAGAACCAGTTAGCTAGTGTTCACATACAGCATCTCAAATTAACAAGCAAAAAAAAAAAAAAACTAGATAGAATCACCAGTACATTTTATCGGTAGTGCTAATTACTTAGCAAATTAAAAAGGTGGTCAGCAGATTATAATTTTATACTATGTACATTACATGGACATAACGATGCCGCCGACAAAGACGGCCCAGACGGTGGCGCCCCATGAGGTGGCGAAGCATAGCAGGTGGATCACCTTCACCGCCGTCATGGCGGGGGACGGACCACCGACGATTTCTCCAGTGGTGAAGGCGCCCACGCCGGCGGTGAAGAAGATGGCTGCCGGAACGAGCAGGAGCAACATTTCAAAACCACCACTTGATCACACACTGGCCTGTGGGCTTCAGAGTTACGAGGTGCTTGAGATATAAACACTGAAGCACACACGTGTTATTTATCGGGTTTCTCCGAGGGAAATATCTCATTGTGGCCCTTCTTCGGGAACGCACGTGCCCCGTGCTCTCTTTCCCGAGAAGCGATGGCACTATATGTACAAGTAATTTTACCCGGAATTTGTCAGGTATTTTCTGTTATTGGGAGTATACTTGGAGATTATTGAGACTTAACCGAAGTTGAGATACGCACTTGCCTAGATGGATTTATACTCCTAAAAATAATCGTCAAAATATCTACATACTTAATGCAATGAGCCGTATGTATGTCCACGGTCCCATTTGAGGAAAATTGGCTTTTCAATGCGTAATACTAGCTAGTCTAAAAACATAGCTTCATCGCAAAGGAAAAAATTAAAAACCATAGCTAATAAACGTCAGGTCCTGTACCACTCTATTTGTTCGTATGCGAGTTGTAAGAGAAAAAAGGGACTTCCTATATATTTCTACTTAACATAATTTTTCATACTTTTTGCACGGCACTTTTCTTTGTGTATGCATGATCTGTTATTGTTTCCACGGATGATGCTCTCTCTCTCTCTCTCTCTCTCTCTCTCTATGTCTAGTTCAAATGTTTAGGCTTCTCTGAAAGGCAGAATTTTCATTAGAATATCATGAGTGAATTTCATAAGAAACAATACAATTTCACAAGAAAAATTGTAGAAAATAGGAAAAATTCCTCCCTTAATATAAAGGAGGCCTAATTTTACGAAGTGGTTATCCACTAATCAACATCAATCATTACTCAACATTTATTAACATTAGGCATTACAGTACTCAACACTGTTCAGTCATTACTCAACATTAATGTTAGCAGTGTTCTGGTTTGGTTTGTGCTGTTGAGGCAGACTAGTCCATGCCTACAGGGTGTCATTTGGATTTGAGAGTGACAGGGCAGCTCGTAGTATGGTGCGAGCTAGATGGGAAAATAATTGGGAAACACGCAAGAAATACTGCGGCCCATGCTAGATCTACAGTATCACGAAACAAATCATGGTGTTGGGCTTCCTTTCGAACACATGATTTTTATAAAAATTATATAAGAATTTTATAAAAATTAATTTAATATTATAAAAAATATAGAAAATAGGAAGAATTCCTCCATTTCAAAGAATCACAATATTTCATTAAAATTTTCGAATTCACATTTGAATTTCAAATTGAATTTGGGGCAAACTCGAAATTGGTTTTAATTTCTTTCAAGTGCAAATTTTCGAGAATTAGGACTTGGAATGCTACGCTTATTATTCGAAAACACGAAGTGTTATAGTGCTCCTTTGGATCATAACAAGTATTCACATTTTCGCGCCGTAATAAGTCAGAGGGAAGCATGTCTCTCTTCTTGGAAATCTGATCAAGTGCCACCGGATTGTAATCAAGATATTGTTAATTGCTGTAGTAACCAGGTTTGTACCAACTTGTCGAGCATGACTACTTTGGGTACGTACCACTTTGAATGCATCCCATATATAGCTGATTGCCTGATTGTGCAACATGTTCTTGCCAACTTCATGTGTTTTACAGTTCATAGCCGATGGGGGCAAATTGACTATCGTTTTGATCTGTATCCTGCATTCCTGTAATTTCATGTGTTTTACTATCCACTATTCTTTAGTTATAGTAAGCTAATTGAGGCTTCAACAGCACGTGGACAGAGCTGTCCGAAAGAGGGGGGAGATCCCACACGTCCTCGTGATCAGAAGGGATTGCAACACTAAACATGCACATCAACCTTTATTATTAATTAGACTGCGAGGCCAGTTACCCTAAAAAAACTACTATCTAGCTAGTTTAAGAAAATGGACTGTGTTTTTAAAATCTCCTCCACTTTTGAAAAACTAATTTAATTTAAAGAGGTTTAAAAGTTATCCTTGTGCGCGATTACTTGAACCCTACCTTCTGGTAAGGTCCACGCATCAAAGGAAGTAGTGTTCCAGCCAACGGAAAAGGACGCAGGGCCACGATCGACTAACATGGAATTGGACGACCCAAAGAAAATCAATGGATGGCGCGCAATCTGATGGAACTCCTGGTCAGCTGATGCGTGATTTGGTTCCGCCGCGATCGACGGTGGTCGGCGGGGGCTTCACGATCGACGACGCGACGGCCGCGTAAATCGGGGATCCTGCAGGAGACTTGACGCGACGCTTCCTTTGAAGTCGGAGACCGACCAACGCGGGAAGAAGAACAGGACCAACGCGAGAGCAATTGCTTGGACGACAGACAAACGGAGATCGATGGCAGGACACATGCTGCGCTGAGTCTGCTGACAACTTGACCTTTGTTAATCAGCTGTTAACGCGTTATACCGGCCACCACTAGATAAGATAACTCATCGGTCTTCAGAAAGGTGAACCGCGTCGTGCGTGGTCCCAAACCTCACTAGCTAGCCAAAGAAACGACGACGACTACGACGACGACGACTTCACCGCCGGTAATAGCACCCACATCATGCAAGGCCCTCCCTTCCTCCCTTGCTTCGTCGTCAATGGAGTTGGAGGAAGGGAACTGTCTGAGAATAGGCAGGGAACACTAGCAGGAAACAGCAGGGACTTTTCGCTGTGTTTTCCGCAGGGGTTTTCCAGTACGTGCACGGTGCATCGATCTTCCCTGAAGCAGAGAAGAAGAAACTGATCGATCATCAGGTTTCTGCTTGACTCACCCCTCCTGTTTCTCGACAGGTTCGTCCTTCGACACGGTTTATCATTTTTTGAGATAATGGAACAAAAGTTCCAACCGCCACATCCTCTCTAGGACACGGTTTTGAACAAAAGTTCCACAACAACAACTACTTCTCTTTTGAAAGAGGTCAAAGAACACGGCTACTACGTACTAGTACTTGCTCCTATCTCGGTATGCAAGTTCATGGCGCGTTTCCATGAAGATTTCGTGCAAATTGCTCTCAGCATGCATATTTCGCTTGAGTTTTGACGTCCGTTGCGTGTTCTTCGAATAAAGAGCCAGCCTAGCTTTAGACCATTATATATCGCTCACAGTTCATGGACATCAAATCAGGGGAGCCATAAACCCCGCCCTAGTTTCCCTCTGTTTGGTCCGCTGTTCATCTCTTCGATTTGCAGCTGGTTCTTTGACATGCTGCCGTTGTTTGTTTTTCTTACATCTGAGCCAAAGGTATAGATAGATCGACAGATAGAAATTAGTGTCTTTTAAGGAAAAAAAATATTAGTAGTAAACTGAGAAAGTGTCTTTGTCACAAACACACTGACAGTCGTTTTCAGCTGAGGACGTACTACAAAATTTGGAAATTGTCTATGACACACCATATGTGATCGATCGATAAATTAATCATTTACAATTTTTATGTCTCAATACATTAAAACTTGAGATAGTATCCAATTTGGTCTTTAAACTATGTTCGAAAGCTTAATTTACCCTTCAACTTTCAAAACCTCTAATTTAGTCCTTAAACTTTGATTAAAGCCTCACTTTCATTCTTTGCTCTGACGTGGTAGCACATGTGGCATGCCATGTTAGCACATGATGCACCACATCAGTTTCAATTTTAAATTCTAAATTTCAAATTGATTTTTCATTCAAATCGTATCTTTGTTTTCGGATCCGTTTGAAACATCATATTTCTTAAAATTAATTAAAAAAAACTTACATAACTATAATTATTTCCAGTGTTAGGAATTACAATTGAAAATTTTATACATCCTTTATTTTAGTATTTTTAAATTTTTAACAACCTCAAAAATATTATTTTTTAGTTATTTGTTGCATTAACAAAATGATGTTTCCCATATTTGGATTGCGTTAAGATTTAGTTTTGTCAAAATATGAAGTGATATAAAAATATAAATATGTTCAAATTATTGATTTTGAAAATATAAATATAAAAATATATAAATATAGAAGAACAATGGTTTAAACAGATCAAAAATAGAATTATGGTTTGAGAGAAAAATCTATTTTGAAATTTAGAATCTAAAACTGAAGCTGACATGGCATGCCACATATGCTGCCACGTCAGACAAGGATGAAGATGAGACTTTAACCAAAGTCCAGAGACTAAACTGAACCTTTTGAAAATTCACCTTTAACTTTTGAACATAGTTTAGGGAGTAAAGTGAGTATTAGTATCCCTTAAAACTTTGCACAAACATATGTTACTGTTTTTTTATCAATGTTATTTTTGGTAGATTTTTCTCAATCATTTGCATAGTTTGCTCATTGTTTCAATATTCAATTTGTCAAGCATTTAATACAAACAATTGTAGAAAATCTATGAAAAGTACATTCATAGAGAATGTAACAATGTATATTTGCGTAAATTTGAAAGTTCTAATGCATTCTATGTATTGAGATTAATCTATCATAGTGTGTCAGATAATTACCACAAAATTTTAGTGAACGGCTGTCAGTGTGTATGTGATGAAGCCACACTTTCTCAATGTGTTATAGACATTTTTTTTCTTATTTTAACCAATTGCTATTTAAAAAAAGAATCTAAATGGTATGCATAAACATTAACTTTGCATAGTCATATAATGTTGCATGGGTATATTTCGTGTTCAGTGTGGTACACACTATATTATGATAAATGTTGCCACAGTTATTTTTTATAGGTTGTGTTACATTTTTTTATGTGTCACTGTATATATCATTGATTTTGCCATATCAAATAAAAAATAACAAAATGTCATGTGACTAAATTACATCTGGTAGTCACTTTCAATCTTCTATGAAGGAAATAAAAAAAAAATTGGATTGGTGACATTGAAAAAAGACGTCTTTAAAAATTTACTATCAAATCCAACCGGTACATATATGTACCATCGAAAAATCATTTTCTTTTAAAAAACTGCCATTCCGTCCGGTTCCCTCAAGATTAAGATGATTTTGTATTTTTTTAAAATGAATTGGCAGCTTCAAATGACATATTTACCATCATCTATTCACATCCCACCCGAAGGCATACACCAGCGCTACGCATCCATTCCTGTGCGCCACCCCTGCCATTCCAATTCTGGCCCGAAAGACCACCTCCACCGATCAACCCATTGCGCCGCCGCCACCCCTTGCCATTGCGCCACCGCTGCCACTATCCTTGCCACTGTGCCTCCTCTTCCCTAAGCTGCCCCAGTCATGCATCGCCGCTGCCCGTGCTCTGCCCAGGCACGCATCAACCCTGCCTGTTCGCCGCTCCTGCCCTGCTCCCTCCCATGTGTGTGCGCCGCCTTGCCTGTTCGCAGCCCCTGCACGTGCACCGCTCCTGCTCCTCCCGTGCTCGTTCACCACCGAGTTGGTACACCGCCCATGCCCGCGCACTGCCCCAAACCTGCGTCGCCCCTGCCGTGCGCTGCTCATGCACTGCACCTCCCCTGTCTTGCACTGCCCTTGCCCGTGTGCCACTCGCTCCTAGCCATCCGCTGCCCCTGCTCCAGGACTTCCGTCACCCCAGCTCCTACTCGTACAGGGAGGCTGAGGGATGCTGGAATGTAGAAGGGGAAAGGGAATCGGGGGAGGGGGGCGCAGAGGAGAGGAGGCGACCAAGGGAGGTCGACAAGGGGTGAGAGGAAGGCCGAGCTGGAGATCTGGCTGGGTTCAAAATGAGAGAGAGGAGGAAACATGTGAGATTTTGTCCTGCTCGTGCTGTGCTTACGGAGGTTGAAGAAAGGGGCAAAATGGTCCAAACTAATAACATTAACTGCTAATATTGACGGAATGGTAGTTTTTTTAAAAAAAACTGATATATATATACCGATTCTAAAGATGCATTATTTCAGTGTCAGGAATCTAATTTTCTCTTAAAAAAAAGAGCCTCTTAATTGATTTCAATCCAACCAGCAAAGAAATGAAAAAAATCAATTCGATCATCTCGAAAGTCGAATGGCATGAGCTTTCGATGCCTATGTGACATGATTTGTTCGCCAAAAAAATTCTGAAATATAAGCAACTTTAAAACTGAAAAACAACATGTAATCATGGTTAACAAAGCAACACAAACCAGCTGGTTGTCTCGTACTCACTTCGATTCTATAATTCTTAACATTTTGAATAAAATTTTAAAAACATAAATTATAAATAATTTTTAATTTATTAAGTTTGAAAATGTGAAAATTATATAACTGATTTGTCTAAAAACTTTTATAAATATATATATATATTATTTTTAAATAAAAACTATAGGAAAATAAAAATCAAAGTTGTTTTTTAAAATCATAATGTTATCAAAACGTCAAAAAATTATAGAACCATCATTTATAATTTTTAACAGCATTGAAACCGACATGTTCACGACTTTACAAGTGATGACTGATGCCCCCTCCACGCATTGGCTGGCTCGTCTCCCTGTGCCCACCATCCAAGACTCAGCGGAACCAAGGTTGTCTTCTACCGCGAGACGGCGAGAGAGAGAGAGAGAGAGAGCCGCGGCGGCTGCCGGAATCGATTTGTGTATACGCGCTTTCTCCTGACGCTTGTCCAATCGGATCCTCCCAAGTCCCATTTCCATCTCACCGCCAGAAGCGAGCTGCGCAGCTCTGCTTCCGCCGAGCTGAGTGCTCATCTGTCTATCCAGAACCATCCACAAGCCCGCTGACAACATGGTATGCGGCGTCTCGCGTGCTGGCTGGTTCGTCGTCTCCCCGGCCATGGGCGTTTTGGTCGCACCGACCATCAAGACGGCGGAACCAAGCTTCTCCAAAGCTCCTACCGTTCTGGAGAGAGAGAGAGAGAGAGAGAGAGAGAGAGAGAGAGAGAGAATCCAAGACTAGCGATTCAGCCGGCTTCCCGAGCCCCGGCGACTGCCTGGAAGATGCGTGCACGCGCTTTCGCTTGACGCTTGTCCAATTCGATCCTCTCATTCCCTCTCACCGCCAGAAGAGAGCAGCGCAGCGCAGCTTCCGCGCCGAGCTGAGTGCTCATCTGAGTCTATTAAACCCGGCAGCGACCAGCCTCTGCTGGAGTGACATTCCACGGCATGGCAGAGAGGTCAGAAAGCGAGCAGCGCAGCTCGGCAGAGAGGAAGAGAGAGACCAGAAGCGAGCAGCGCAGCTGAACTTCCGCCGAGCTGAGTGCTCATCTGACCTCTATAAACCCACCGGCAGCGGCCAGCCTCTGCCGGAGTGACATTCCACGGCTCGGCATGGAGCGACGAAGAGAAATGGCCCAGCTGCCGCCGGCGAAGCGCATGAAGCTGGATGGGCCGGTCCGGGTCGGCGGCGACGAGGCGGCGACGGCGCTGATGAGCCGCAGGCGCAGCCTGCGGCAGACCCTGCTCGTGGTGCTCTTCATGGCGCGAGTGTGAGTGCTCTGTTCCGAATCGTCCCGTTCGTGTTCCTTGGATCCGCATCGCTCGGCCGCTCTTGAATCCGTAGGCTGGTGTGCGCAGGACCGTGAGGACGAATTCGCCGGCCAGCATCTCCCAAATCAGCAGCATGGTGAGCTCGAGCTTCTGTTACAAGCATTTAATCCCGCGACCAAGATGTTGCTCCCAAGTTTGTTTGTTATTTCTCACATGCTGTATGCCTTCCTGCATCCGGTTTGATTTATCCTGCACTTTTGGCAGTTGCAGAGAAGCCCCGAACAAGCCTTCCGCAAGTTTCATGAAATATTTTCAAGGTATAATATTTTTCTTCCCTTGCTGTTACTGCCCTCCCTTTTCTTACAAGTACACGCTTTCTTTTCCCTCACAACTTGAAAGGGATCAGCAATTCTGGCTTTCATCTCGTACATCAGTAGTGTCACTGTCACCGCTAGCATGATTGGTGTTGAATCTTTTCTGTGAGAGCTCAACTCTTATATGTAGGTTGTCTGGGTCCTCGTCTTGAGGCACATCTTTGATAAAATTTGTAGGAGCACCCTTTCTTTTTTCTAGAATAAGCGAGAAACTAGTTATGTTTTTTTTTTATTTCCTGACATGTTTCCTGATAAAAAGTATTTGTTTCCTAAATAAAATGACCATATACTTAAATATAGTTATGTGATGAACCAAGTGTATACTTATATATAGTTGTGTGATGAACCTAGTGTATACTTAAATATAGTTGTGTGATGAACAGAGTGTTCGATCATTTAGTTGTATTAATTTGTATCTCAACTATTCGCGTGTATTTTTGTTTTCCCATATGTGAAATCTAGCTCCTCTTAGTCGAGCTTCTGTGACTTTTATTCCTCGCTATAAACTGTTTGGAAGGAATTGCCACTGGTTTATTTGAACACTTTTTTGAAACAATTGTCAATCAGAACTTACATTCTTCTTTTACCGTTAAGACCTTTTTTTTTTTGAGGTATTTGGTATTTCTTTTTAACCCAAAACATTTTTCGTGCTATTTTTGAAAACTGGACTGAGTTTACTTTTCTTCTTTTTTTTCACAGAAAAATAGACGCATTACAAGCACGCGTTGAGAGTAAATTCGAAACTTTCAACGAGCAGTTCAAGTATCTCCGCCATGAAATGGTGAGCTTAAATCCTCTAAAACCTGTGTCCATGTTTATCCCTTTCAGAGCAATCCGTTTGTTGTTCTTATACTATCACAATAATACTGATATAGATATTGGAAAGTACTTTTTGAGCCTGGGGCATGTGCCCCCGAATGACATGGGTGATATGAATATTGCAGGGACAGTTGGCGAATAAAAACGGCTCCAATCGCCATGCTGATCAACATAATCGGTAACTATCAACAATTCCTCTGAGTCTCAGATAGCTAAAATGTAGCATTTGTGGTTCATTTCACATATTACATACCTTGTAAACTATTTTATGAGTTCACCTTATGAAATTCCTCAGACCAGACAAATAGCTTACAAAACCCATTTCATGTTGCCCTGTGATGAAATTAGAAAACAAGTCCTTGTTAAATATAGAAAATGCGTTAGCGTACCATTTTGCTATTGTCATTGTCCTTGTTTCAGGGAAGAGTCAGCCCAGGAGCATGTCACCACCAACAGATCAAACTCAAACATTCGGCTGTGTTTCCTGAACTCTTTGAAGCCGCCTGTTTACACTAATAGGGACATAACAGATGAAAACAATGCTGCTATCAAAGTTGCAGTGTTTGAAGGTGACAGGAAAATTACAACCGGTCCGCCTTCGAAAGCACAGATCGAGATACTGGTTCTCCATGGTGCCTTCTACAACAAATGCCGGGGCAACTGGACTAAAGAGGAGTTTGACAAGCACATTGTGCAAGGTCGAGATGAGCAACCTCAGGTGTTGGGGACTGTGTGGTTGAACAATGGAGAGGCAGAACTTAATCAGATCCGTTTCAGGGAAGGGACTTGCAGGAAGAAGATTGTCCTGGCAGCAAGAGTTTGCCAGACAGAAAACACTGCTGGTCGGATTCTGGAAGCCATTACGAAGCCTGTGGAGGTTAAAGATCGCAGAAACGAACGTAAGAGTCAGACCTTTTTCATATTGGTTATTTGATTGTTATTTTAATTCATTGTGCACCTCCCTTATCTGTGAAAATCGTTTCGTTCTTGCAGCCAATGAGAAGAGGTACCCTCCAAGATTAGATGATAAAGTGTATCGGTTGGAGGAGATTGCCAAAAACGGAGTTTACCAGAAGAGGCTTCAGGAGGCACAGATATCGACAGTGCGAGGATTCCTGAAGGCGTTGAACAAGGATCCAAACTGGCTCCGTGAAGTAAGAATGCGTTTATGGATTATCTACTTAACCATTATTTTTCCTACTTATTAATATTTAGTCGACACTGCAATATCTATAAATAACTTTATACCATCACATACAAATAAATTTTCTGAAACATGAAAAAAAGAGCTAGTTTTTAATATGACTGCTTTTGGTATATGTGGTGTTGAGTTTGTTTCTCGGCATGTAGATCCTCGGCATGGAAACGAAGCACAGCTCTTGGTCAAAACTGATCGAGCATGCTAGAACGTGTGTTCTCGGGGACAGACAGGAGCTTAAACGGAGTGAACATGGAGATGTCATTCTCTACTTCAATTGTGTTCACGATCTTGTCGGAGCAGGGTTCCCTTGTGGCTACGTTGCAAGCAAGGAATTTAACACAGTTCAGAAGGTACAGACTGAACTCATCAAATCATACACGGATATATCTTGGTCGGGACGTCACCTTTTGAAAGTAAGCAGAGATGTTGTTTTGGTTGCAGGCTTCAGTCAACATGTGGAAAGAGCATGCATACAGTAATTTGGAGGACATTCCATCCAATTATGTAATGGAGGGCAATGCTCCTGTGCAAATTTCTTTGGCCACGGATGTTGCTGCTGGCCCTTCTGTTCCACCGGTGGGCTTATCACAACCCACTTCTTCCGACTCGCCCTTTGCAGCATATCAAGGTTACTGGGATATAAGTTTCTGAATTCCAGCACTGTGCTTTAAAGATTCCCAACACCCTAAAGTGTATGACACTGACCTTCTGTTTCAGTTTTTGTAGATGTCGAGAATGCAGACTTGGGTCATATGATCACTGATCCTAATCTAAATGCACTTGATTACCAAGGTAAATTAGTTTTATAATTGGAATATTTTCAAGTTGCTTTGTAACGACCCAAAATTCAACCATTTTCAAATATTAAAATTTCGAAATTTAAATGCATTTCATAATTTAGATTAGAATGAAATTTTTTTTTAATAAATTGCTAAGGTGCATCATATCATTTTATGTCATTGCATATCATTTAAATAATTATTGAGTGAATAAATAATTAATCAAGAATTTTAGAATTAAAGAAAAGAATTAAAAAGGAATAGAGAAAAAAATAAAAGAAAACACTCTCCCTGGGCCTTTTTCCTCTCTCTCCCTTTCCTTCCCCGCCGGCCCACCTTTCCTCTCTCGCGCGGCCCAGCCGGCCCAGCCGCCCTCACTCTCCTCTCCCTGTCGCGCTGGGCTCGCCTGTCGGCGCTTTTTC
>BCLH01000023.1:0-12618 GCA_001602315.1 Zoysia pacifica
GGTATGTTATGATCAGTTTCATCTTGACCTATGCATGGAACATTGTGTATCTCTTCTTGCTCCATGTTTGTGTCACTGCCATCTTCCTGTTTGATCTCAATTTCCTGCAAAATATTAGGTGCAATAAAAGGTACACTAGAAAGCTTCTCCTCTAAAGAATCTACATCACAACTAGACATAGGTTTACAAGATGTATTAACAAAAAAAAAATTTCATTAAAATTTTAACATTACTCCATGTCTAAGGAAATTTTTTAGTCATATATAAACATTGCCGCCAAGTTGAAGCACTATCAACTAAAGCACTATCAAAAGCCTTCTCCATTCACACATACGGCACTGTCCAAATATATAATCTATCTCTCTTTGCCAAGTAATATATTTAATAGAATCTAGACCATCATATAAAGAAAGAGATGAAAGAATATAACTACTCGTGGAAAGAGATGATGTAGAAATGGTTCGAACCTCATGCGTCTTTTGATCATGAGCGACTTCTCTGAATTGGATTACATCTCTCAAGATTTGCCAATATATTGTCCACATAGTCATTTTTTTCTTTTAAAGGCTGCATTGAGTTATCAATGACTTTTTGCAAGGTACTACCCATTTTGTATTCACCTCCTTTTCTTTCTGTCATGGTGAGAAAAATAGCACATAAACAGCGCAAAAATATTATTCCTATAGCTACAGTGGGATAGGTGGTGAAAACTCCGCAAAATAAAACACCAGACCGAGCTCTTGCAAGGTTCTTACCAAAGCAAAACAAAGGATGGTGCAACCAGTAGTAGGAGAAACATGGAATCAATGTTGTAGCAATTGCAAGGTCGAATACAGTGCTTACTAGAGGTGAATATATGGAGCTTGGAGGGTTGAAAATTTATTAGTGGAACACGTAACAGATAGCAATATTGAATAAGTGTTCTAAGTATTATGCTCTAGTTGATAGCCTAATTTTATAAAAAAATCCAGATGTTACAAAAATATGAATGAAGATATCAAAGGGCAGCAACAACACAAATGGTAAAGCTCCTTGATGTTCAAAATTTTTTATTTTTATTGTTTGATATTTTCCCTAAACCAGAAGTACAAAATATGCACACAACCAAATTTCAGATCAATTTGATGAAAGATGTGACCAGAAAAAACCTTGAATTTCTGGAAAATCTGTTCAAAAATTTTGAAGCATGAAAACAGAAACTTCTGATCTAAAATTGTTGAATCTAGGATAATCAAAGGTTGAGAAATTTTCTGTAGATATCTAAAAAGTAGTTATATGTCTAATTTCGAGTCATGAAATAAAAGTTATGACTATTTTAATAATAGATCTCCGTATGAGATTTTTTTTAATGGCTGAAAACATCTTTAGATTTCAAATCAGGTGCGAAATTTGTACTCCCTTTGTTCATAAATATAAGTTATTCTAGCATTCAAAATTTGTTCCTCAATATGTCATTCTCACTTCCCCATACACCTTTCTATTTTTCCGATAAATCTCTATCTCTATCTCTTTTCTCTTCGTTTTTTGCGTACTATACTTTTTCACTTTTCCTTAATTCTCGTGCCCAGAGCTAGAACGACCTGTAAAAGTGAACGGAGGGAGTAGATGATTTTGTGGCGGAAGCTTATGGGGGGTGATTTGGATGCTATGAATCTGTTAGTGGGGGGTGAGGAAAATTTTTGATGCAAGATAGTAGATATGAACACAGATAACAGATTGAATGATGCAAGCGATGAACGACGAAGGAAAACAACTGGATGCAAAATGATTTCAAAAAACCAGCAATCAAAACACAAACTAAGGACACAAATTCAATATTTTGGACTCTAAAATAAAATTATGCAAAGACTAAACATAATTTGGATAGGGGAAAACCTACTTATCTACTATTTTTATTGTAGCTGCTTTTTTGTGGACGATAGGATGAATGCAAAATCAACAAGGATAGATGTGAACTAGATGGTATAAGTGAAGCTTTGATTACCATTTAATATGTACATAGTTCCCGATCTTCTGTGAGGTGGTGATAACTCTCGATTTGACGGTGATGCGACACACAATCAATTCAGCCTCAAATCAACACGATTCGAACCCCGCAATTGCAGCACCACCTCTCCATTGGTTATCAACCGTGCAACACATGATTGACTTTGCCAAGAAGGCTAATCCCAGCCTACGAATTGATGAACACAAGCAAGAACAAGGAAGAAGGCAACTCAATTATGAAATCTGAATTAAACTCACAAAGTTGCAATCCAACAAACCTTCTAGCGGCAAAACTGTTTGATAACATATTAAACTAAGCAAAACATGAGTCTAATGAAGGCCGCTACTGTTTATATAAAGGTTAGGACATCCTTAAGGGGCAAACTCTAATACTAATGGGCCTAAAAAAGATACACAGCCTAAGGGCTAAAAGATGGTGTCACAGCACCTGACAGATTCTGAATGTCATATTGTTTCGGCAATTTTCAGTGATCTAGGAAGTATTTTGGCATGGGATTGTGCTGATTCTAGAGCCATGCATCAGCACGATGTCATGCGAAAAGGTACTGTAGACTGGAAGAAGATTGTGAAAGTCTTTGGGAATGGCATTTTGTTGGAGATTGGAGAAATTGAAAGATCTCGCTTAGGACAAAAATTTGTCTTTTCTGACCTGGCAAAACGTCAACTTTGAAACTGATATGGCTTCACTAAATTAGTAGATTTGATCTTTTGGCCTCTCTTTTATTAGGACTGCAGCTTTGATAGTCTGTGCCGTTACATAACCATTACTGGACACTAATCACAAATAAGTAACAGTGCCACTGTCATACCTTTTGTATAAGTTAACAATGCCATTGCATCTTTGAATGTTCTTATACAAATTCCAATGGCAGATGTTGAATTATATTAGATCTTGTTCGATGATTCATACAACATGCAAGACTTACACCTCATGGTTTACATAATTAAATGCTTCTAAGTTAAAGATGCTATACTACTAGTCATTCTGGTATGTCTGTTTTTGGGGATTTTTGCTCTAATAGTTTCTCACGACAAGTGTGTTGGATATAACTCAAATTTGTATGCTTATGTTATAGCGGGCCAGGCACCAGTGCTACCGTGGCTGGTCAGCATGGTGTAAGGATTGAGTGACCGAGAAGGGGGTTGAATCGGGCACTAACACTGCTATAACTTTTTCTCACTCCTAGAATCTAGCAAAACTAGCAAACAACTCCTAGCAATAGAGACTAAGAAAGAGCTTTACCAAGCAAGAAAAGAACAAGCTATCAAGCCAGCAAGCAAAACAACCGGCACAAGAGGCATCACAAAGCAACCTATCACACTACTCGCAAAAACATGTTAAGTAAAGAGATAAGAGATAGAGATGCTCAACGATTTTTCTCAAGGTCTCGAAAGGATGGCACCTTCCCCTAATCCTCGTTGAACCACTCTTGTCGAAGTATTGGTCCCTCCCACCGTTTTTAAAACGGTGCTCCCAATGGTCTGCTTCACTTCTCGGAGTGAAGTGACTGGCGGCCCGGCTGTAGCAAACAATACTCTCGTGCAAGAGCAAGTCTCCAAGACTCCGGGCGCTCTCTCTTGGTGTCCCATTCGAGCGAAGGACCCAAAAGCACTCACAAACTTGATGTCGTCTTCCACAAGACTTCGGAAGCTCGGACTGCAATGCCTAACCGGTCTAGGCTATCATAGACCAAGAGTAACAAGCTGAAAGCACTCCTCTCAGCCTCACAAGCTCTAGGAATGTATTTATGCTCTTTACTACTCTTCACTAGCACTCAAGATCTCACTAAATGCTTTCTTGTGCTTCCCTTGATGACCTTTGGCTTTTACAAATGATCTTCCAACTTCTCTGGCCGTAGGTAACATCCACAACAGCTCCCCCCAATGGTTTATATAGGCCCCAAGCCCTGAAAATCCCGTTGAGAGCCGTTGCCAAAAAGCTGACTACTTTTTACAATCATCGAACTGTCCAGTGACTGGGACCACTAGACTTTCCGGTGACTCCTGCCCTTCGACTGGCAGAAACCAACCCTTCTAAAATCCATTCCTTATGACACCGGACTGTTTGGTGCATAGCTTCACCGGACTATCCCATGACTTTCACTTTCAGACTTCCAGAGACACCTCTTCTGAACTTTATCTCCTGTCTCACCGGACTGTCCAGTCATTGATCTACCGGACTATCTTTTGACTTCTTCGCTTCAACTCCAGAGAGCACCTCCCTCTAGACTCTGGTTTCCAGCACTCATCGGACTGTCCGATGACTCCCACAGATTGTTCGTTGACTCCAACCGAACTGCCTCCAGAAAATTGCCTGTCTGGACTTCTAACTTTGATTCTCACCGGACTATTCGGTGACACCAGCAGACTGTTCGGTGATTCTCGTGATGCTGAAACTTGACTTCTTCAAGACCTTCTTGCTTCCCGCTGTAACTCTAGACGCCTTCAAGTTTCCACTCATCACTCAAGTGCCTCAGAGAACCTAGAGCATCCATACTCTCTAACACTTGTAAAATCGAGACGAGTGACTTGTCCTCTCTTAATAGTACCAGTTTTCCTATTGACACAAAGCCTAAAACTAAGCCACACAAAGCTCTAAGAACATCCTTAGCGTTGGACACGATTCTCCCTTGAAAAACCACCGTAGCATCGAGCAACCTTGAGAGAACCAACTCATAGAGGTGAAGAAAGATGTTGATAGATCTACATCCAACGAGTTAGTTTATGGTTCTCATTCAATCACCAAAATCATTCATACCTTTGAGGGACTTAAATGGTCATGAAGCTAACAATCTTCCCTTTTTTGGTGATTGATGACAACTATGATGCAATAGATCGAGATGATATCAAAAAAGATCAGAAAGAAAGCACGAGACAACTCGAAGTACAGGAAGGACGCAAATTTCTTACCATCTCTTGTCAATAAGCCCAACTGCACGGGGAAACCATACCTTGGATTGAAAATTCCCCCTTGATTGGTCTTGTTATATTTGTGTAACACCTTGAGTTTCTCAAAGTCAAGGAATAAAAATTTCCATGAATAATTCGAAAGTTAAATTCAAGTTCGAAAGTGATTCAAGAAAATCCCATAATAATTCAAATTTGGATTTAATTTGAAACCAAAATGAACATTCAAGCTTTTAACAACGAAGTGTTTGAAATGTGGTAAACAAAAATTTTTGGATTCAAGTTGATCTCAGGTTGTAGAATGGTAAAGGTTTATTGACTTTTATCCAACTCAAAAAGGACCGCACTGAAATTTCGTTTCTAAACACCTAGCTCATATAAAAGTTCCGTAGAATTCCATCTTTTTCGAATCTCAACTTGACTCCAAAGTAAAAGTTGTTCCTCTTGAGGTATTCTATCATCCTGCATAGTTTCAACTTATTCAGAGCTAAAGAAATAATTCTTATCGACCTCAGAACAGGGTTGACTGATCTGAAAGACAGCAGTTTCAGAAAATTGCTTATCAGTTAACCCATTCGGATCTCAATATCTTCCATTCCTTTTTGAGACGACTTGTGCATGTCATTCTTAGTGTAGAGAACATGTCGAAGAACAATTCTGCCAAGTTTTAAATAGTTGGGAGCTTGGGAGGTATTTTTTTTAGGTCCTAGAATTTGGTTTAGTGATCGGTTGTCAGCAGATTTTTCCAAGTCTCCTTATCGGATAATCAATTTCGAAATTCAATATCTTTCCATTCCATGTGTATCTGCCTGTGCATGTCGAATGGAGGGTAGAAAACAATGTCAAGAACATATCTGCCAAATTTCAATCAAATCGGAGCTCATTAGCTAATTTCTTTGATGGTCCCAAAATGGTCAAACGTTAAGCCTGGCTGGGGTTTGCTACCCACGTGGGACCCGCATGTCAGCTTCTCCTTCTTCCCTCCCACTCAGCGCGTGCCAGCGCGCTCCACGCGCGGCGCCTGTGCAGGCCGGCCACGCACCCTGGGACAGAGGGCGCGTGCAACACCCCTAGCCTCGTGTCCACCCCGTGGTCCAGTCCGTCTTTCTCGTTCCTCTCCCTCACTCCATCTCACTCTCACTCATTCACCTCCGCCCGACCAGAACACCAGCGTCGCCGCGTAGCTCAACGGCCGGGCTACCTCCCGTGCATCTCCTTCGATGAGCTGCAGCGCAGGCCCGTGCTCAAGCCTTCCCTACCTCAGTGTCCTTCCTTGAAGGCTAAATCGGCCGGATTTCGAGTTTATTTTCAAAGATAGGATTTTTGGTCTGGCATTCAACTTCAGGCCGAATCCGGCGTCTTCCTGGTAGCCATCTTCAATTCATATTGAAATCGTGTGGTTCTTTCCCTTCTCCAACTCCTTAGTCAAGTTTTGGATTGGAATTTTTGGTGCTTTGGCAGGGGATCGAGTTTCTATCGGCCGACGACGTCGACACCCCGCCACCTCGTCGATGCTGACCCATCTCTGGCCCCTTCTAACGTCGACGACCCCTGTGCCGCTCTTCTTCGCTCTCTGGTGAAGCTCTAGGGCCAAGATCTTGGGGTCCTATTCAACCGAGTTGCCACCACCAGGCCGCCGAACTGCGTCCGTCACCCTCCGATGAGCGACGTCGCATGGAAACCCCTCCTCCAACCTCCCCTCGCCGCGGCGCCCCTGTTGGTGCTCAGAACCCGCACAGGGCCGGCTCGAATGCCACGCCGGCGAGCGAGCTGCCACTCTGTCGAGCAGGCCTCCAAGGTCAGCGCGTGCCTAAGGCAGGATCCCGTGCGGGTGCACAGGATCCCGTACGGCCAACTATGTGGCCAACCGTGTGGCCAGGCCTCAGAGGTCGCCACGTGCCCCGTGCCCCCCCCCTAGTGAGGGCAGTTTCAAATTATTTCCGGAAATCATTTATTAATTGTGTATAAATCCATAGAACCTTGCAAAAAATCATAGGAATTGATTCCTAGCTCAGAAAATTTCAAATAATCTATCCTTGGAATCCTTGTAACATGAAAAATATTCTAGAACCATCAAATGTGCATTTTTTACATTAACATTATTTAGGTTATTTAATTAAGGTGCAATATACATTTTGAGCATAGCATCATTTCATGCATATTGAAAAGGTGAAAAGTGCATGATTAGGTTCTACTAAATAAAATAGGTCATCCTGTAATTAACTATAATTTATTTGACCTAGATACTATTTAATTCACTAGAAATTCATAGTATTGCAATAAATTATAAAAATTGGTTCCAAAATTAATTTATAGCCTTATCAACTTTATGAGCAACTAAAATTGTAATTTAAGCCTCCAAGAACCATATTAAGGAAATTTAGAAGTAAATTTTCCTATTATGACCCATTTGTTATAGTACAAAAATTCTTTCTTTTAGGTAAAAATTTGAATCTTGCCATGTAATTCAGATAGCATGTTAAGTTAAGAAAACCCATTTCACATGAAAGCATTCACATAACACTCCTTGACATATGCGTTCATAATCATATCATCGTATGAGATGACGAGTTAAAACCTTAGAATGCTGTTAGGTGCATAATTGATCATCACCTGCATATCAAGCGTCATGGAAGGACAGCTGGTAGATCTGGTTGCTCAGGAGCCGTCCGTTGCTGCTGAAGATCTTCCTCTCGTGTTGGTGCTAACATTGCTCCAAGCCCAGGAAAGCTTCGGTGCATTAACCCTTTTTAAATCCTTATTTTATCACTGTGTATGATATGGTTGATGTATTGTGCATTATGTTTTAAGAGTTGTTTGGAAACCTAAAATTGCATGGTAGGTTCCTTATTACCCATATTGAGTGTTGTTTGTACAGGTAACTCGACGTAGAGCTAGGCTAAGTTTTATTTCACGGTAGAAGTCGAGTGAATGAAAAGTCACTCGCGAGTTATACGTTTACAACATATTAGACTTAGGTTTATACTATCCAACAAAATAATTAACCTGAGACCGAACGGGGATGTTGTATAGGAGGGTTTGAGAAGGTTGGGCCTTCACGGTGGTAGCTCTATCTGTGTCAGTTAAGGACCGAGTTGAGTGTGGCCCTGTTGAGCAAGTTTGCACAGTACCGATTACATACTGGAGACATGGGATCCATGAAACCGATGTAGCTCAATACCGTGATGGTTGGACGTCCCCCTACTTCTCTTTCGGCAAGGAAGTAGAGAAAAGCCTTGGATCTAACCATGGATGCACCCAGCGTGGTGATCGCATGGAGGACCATGTGCTTGGGAGCGGTAGGCCTCGAGCCAATCCTACGGTATTCTTGTGAAAGGTGACCATGTGCGGCTTTCGAGAAGAGCGTACGTGTCGTATATTTTAGGTTTTTTTCTAGCTGGTGTAAATCGATTATAATCGCTGCCCCTTATAGTAACGAGTACCACTTGTTCACTGAGTCATGTTATAGTACTAACTAAACTTAATTAATACTATGAATTGTTTGGTTAGTTTATAGGCAGTTGCTTGGTAACCATGTGTGACATAGTTCATAGTGCAAATTAAATTTAAATTCATTGAACTTAACTTACCGCTAAAAGGTAGGGATGCAAATGGCCACCCTATGTGAGTCAGACTTATCATATCCTTAGAGTCGGTTGTAGTTGGTCATGTTGACGGGTAAGACTTGCTAGGCATTTGAATGCTCAGGGTTTGGCTATCTGTGGTTTTGTGTGCAGGTGGTGTCTCTCTCCCTCCTATAAACCAACCGACAGGAATGACCTCGAGGGTGGCTATGTTCGTTGGGAGTCCTGCTCACGGCGTTGCTGTTGTGTGCTGCTAGAAGATGTAATGTATGGGCTCGATATCATCTTATGCATAGTTTCCAGGAGACCCTAGTTTAAAAAAGGTTACCGCTTCCACGCTTTCAAAACCTCTATTTTATTAACTTAATCAACAGTTTGTATTATATTTTATCGTGCTTGAGTTGTACTGTTGGTCCTCGCTTCACCGAGTGACACCCGATACGATCCTATGGTCGATGGAGCGTCTCTTTGACGGGGCGATCTTTGTTTCTTTGTCTCCTTTCTCTTCCTCTTCTCATCATCTATAAGTAGAAAATAACCACAAGACGAGTAGAGGGCAAAAGGGTAGTAGTTAAAAGATTGGAGAATATAAGAAAATACTACTCCCTTTGATTTCTTGATCTTTCCATTAATCATCAATTTTCTCTCGATCATCACCATTTCTTCATATCTCTTGATCATCACCATTTGTTCTCCATATCTTCTCGATCATCACCATTTCTTCTCTCCCTTTGTCATCTATCAACAAAAAGAATACCACAGAAGGAAAGTGCAATAAAGTACATGTAAAGAAACATGTGAATATGGAGCAATATTACCGTGTGATCATCTAGAGGTTTCCTCTCATCTTTTCATCCTTTCTTGACTCCTCCCCCTTGAAAGATGCTTCTCTTGATGATTTTCTTTCCTACCAAGAAACTTCCTCTTCTTTGAACAAGAGAGGGTTAGTGATGCACATGGCAATGTATGAATCATCATCTTTGCGCCGCATAAGTAGATTTAACCTTAGTGCTCGAAAGATTGTGATTCAATGGCATGAAGCTCACAATTACTTTGTACGAAGTCTAGGGGCAACCAACTATATTGTTTATGAGCAACTCCCCCCTAGAATCATGCTTGACATCAAGACACATGATGTAATGCATGAGGTGCATATGAATGCAAAGAAAAGAAAGAAAAAAGCTCAAGATGAAGATGGACTAGAAAACAATTACCCTCATCACAGGAATTCCCTTGCAAGCTTACTCGCAATGATCCTCATCCCCTAACAAGCCTTGGGCACCCCATGAACATTCTTCCCATGCTCTCTATGATCATTGCTATCTTGAAAGGGTTAGATGATGGTCCTACAAAATAAGAAGAACAACAAAAATAAAGCAAACACAAGCAAATAAGTATATACAAGAAAATGCTAAGCTTTGGATATTGCTCAAGTGAAGTCTGAGAGATCGAGAATGTTGAGCTCTCCTCTTAGCCTATTGAAATTTTTTTCATTAAGGGGCTTTGTGAATATATCGACCAATTGATTATTAGTTCTCACACTTATAAGATCGATATCTTTCTTGGCCTCATGATCCTTTATGAAATGATGCTTGACTTCAATATGTTTGGCGTGGTCATGATCACGCTTATGAAGAGCCATGTTGACTGCATTCTCACTATCACAATATAGTGGAATTTGATCATATTTCAGTCCATAATCCATGAGAGTTTGTTTCATATAGAGAAGTTGAGCACAACAAGCACTGGCTGCCACATATTCTACTTTGTCATTGAGAGAGCCACGGCATTTGTTTCTTTGAGCTCCAAGCAACCAAAGATCTTCCAAAGAAATTGACATCCACCAGAGGTACTCTTCCAACTCACATTGCATCTAGAGAAATCCGAGGTTAGGTAGCCAACAAGATCAAAGTCTCCATCCCTTGGATATCAAAGGCCCCTGATTGGTGTATACTTGAGGTACCTTAGAATCCTTTTGGCAGCACTTAGATGAGATTCCTTAGGATTAGCTTGATAGCAAGCACATAAGCATACACTAAACATTATATCCGGACGAGATACGGTAAGATACAAGAGAGATACAATCATGGAACGATAAAGTTTTTTGTCAACCGATATAATGTGACAGACCGCCCCTCGAAAGAGACGATCTATCAATCACAGGATCTTATCGGGTGCCACTCGACAAAGCGAGGACCGACAGTACAACTCAAACATGATAAAATATAAAACAAACTGTTGATTAAATTTATAAAACAAAGATTTTAAAGGCGTGGAAGCGACAACCTAAAATAACTACCAGAGAATCCTGAAGTCTAAGCAAAGAACACATTGAGCCCATACGATGCAACTTCTAGCAGCACAGACCAACATCACAATGCGGCGAGAGGGTCTTCCATTGGAATTGTAGAGAGAGAGAGAAACGCACCTGCCACAAAAACAACAAAGAGCCAACTACAGCCGACTCCAAATGGTATGATAAAGCTGACTCACATGGGATAGTTGTTTGCTTAAACCAGCGCTAAAAGTGAGTCCTTACTTTCAAGTTTTAGCCATAGATTAAGTGTAAGGGAATATAAATTTAATTTGCACTATTAACTACCACAATCATGGTTGCCAAACAATTTATAATAATCATAACCAGCAAATTATAATACTTTTTCATTTCACTATTATTCCACTTCTTAACTATGATGCAACTCAAAGAGACAAGTGGTACTCGTTATGTGAGGGGCAGCGATTCGAATCAATTTATATTCAGCTGGAGAAACCTGATTAGATGACATGAACGCGCTTCTTGGAAGACGCACATGGCAACTTTTTACGCCAATGATACATAGTACCAATCCGATGCTCACCTCTCTCGAGCAGTGGTCCTCCATGTGATAACCACACCGGGTCTATCCATGGTTAGCCCCAAAGCTCTCCCTTCTAATCATCTCCAGAAGAGAGATTCGTTTATGTCCAGTCACTACGCACGTTGGGCTACATCAATTACCTGATGCCCATATATCTAGTATGTAATCAGTATTGTTCAAACTTGCTCAATAGGGCCGACAACGGTATGGTCCTTAACCGACAAAGATAGGGCTACCGCGCACACAGAGGACTCTCTTCCTGTTGCCAACCGATACTTTCTTGCGCGGTCTGATGAGGACATCACTTTCACAAACACAACCAAACCAATTGCGCAAGAAAGACCCATGACACGAGCTCGAGCGCGTCAACTTAATTATTAGGTCAAGTCATTTCTCACTGTCTATTGTAGTTCTTCTCAGAATGGGGTACTACTAAATCTTTGTGGTGATTTTGTTATGATTAGGAACATGGGAGGAGCACCAGGACCATAAAGCAGGATCGGACCGTCAATCAGGGCTGGATTGTTTCGGTCATAACTTTTCACTCCGGATGTTGTTGAAAGCAAATGAGTACTCATAGGAAAGATCTCAAAGTCTACATTGATTTGCAAAGAAACTTTGTTTTCACTTGAGGATATACCTATCTCTTTGCCTCCTGCTGTTACTAACCTTTTGCAGGAGTATGCTGATGTCTTTCCAAAGGAGGTGCCACCGGGGCTGCCACCAATTCGAGGAATTGAGCACCAAGTTGACCCCATCCCCGAAGCCTCCTTGCTGAACCGTGCTCCATATAGGACCAATCCGAAGGAAACCAGAGAGATATAGTGCCAGGTGCAAGAACTGCTTGACAAAAGTTACATTCGAGAATCACTTAGCCCCTGTGCTGTACCTGTTCTTCTAGTTCCTAAGAAAGATGGATCTTGGCGAATGTGTGTGGACTGTAGGGCGATTAATAATATAACAATTAGATATCGCCATCCCATTCTTCGATTAGATGACATGCTTGATGAATTGAGTGGCTCAATCGTGTTCTCTAAGATTGATTTACGTAGTGGCTACCACTAGATTCGCATGAAGTTAGGAGATGAATGGAAAACTGCTTTTAAAACCAAGTTCGGTTTATATGAGTGGTTGGTCATGCCTTTTGGTCTCACCAATGCACCCAGCACTTTCATGAGATTAATGAATGAAGTTTTACGTGCTTTCATTGGACGTTTTGTTGTGGTGTACTTTGATGACATACTGATATATAGCAGAACGCT
>BCLH01000023.1:14344-92695 GCA_001602315.1 Zoysia pacifica
TCCACGTGCTCCTATTGATCTTTTGCCCCTTCCAACATCGGAGAGGGTAAATATTGATGCAAATAAACGTGCTGAACTGATGTTAAAGCTGCACGAAACCACTAAGGAAAATATCGAATGCATGAATGCAAAATACAAACTTGTTGGCAGTAAGGGCAAGAAACATGTCACTTTTGAACCTGGTGATCTGGTTTGGTTATATTTGAGAAAGGATAGGTTTCCTGATTTAAAGAAATCTAAGTTGTTGCCTAGAGCTGCTGGTCCTTACAAAGTTTTAGAAAGGATTAATGACAATGCATACAAACTTGAGCTCCCTGCAGATTTTGGGGTTTGCCTCACTTTTAACATTTCAGATTTGAAGCTTTACATGGAAGAAGATGACAACTTTGAGTCGAGAACGACTCAAATGCAAGAAGGGGAGGATGATGAGGACATCACTTCCACAGACACAACCAAACCAATTGCACAAGAAGGACCCATAACACGAGCTCGAGCGCGTCAACTTAATTATCAGGTCAAGTCATTTCTCACTGTCTATAGTAGTTCTTCTCAGAATGGGGTACTACTAAATCCTTGTGGTGATTTTGTTATGATTAGGAATATGGGAGGAGCACCAGGACCATAAAGCAGGATCGGACCCTCAATCAGGGCTGGATTGTTTCGGTCATAACTTTTCACTCCGGATGTTGTTGAAGGCAAATGAGTACTCATAGAAAAGATCTCAAAGTCTACTTTCAGATGGGTCCAACCTCAGCTTTAAACTCCTCTAGACGTGATCACAATCGTCGAAAAGGTGTTCGGACCTCCAGTCATGGGCTGAGGCCCATTATATGTAGTTTAGCCCATTAGGGGCCCTCTCTAAGTTAGGGTTTGAGTCCCCCCACGCCTCCAGGACGTCTTCCCACTATATAAACCTGTGGCAGCCGTCATTTGAGGGTGAGTTTTGTTCAGATGCAAGTTTAGTCTTAGCTACTTTCTCGTAAACGCGTGTGTCGACGAGACCACCCGATTTGCTTGATTCAGAACCTCAATTTCGTTATTATATCCAGATCTGTGAGTTGTCTACCTGTTCATCTTGTTCTTGCTTGTTCTCGATTGCTCGCAGGTTCAGGGTTGTTCTTGGCACAGCAAGAACAACAATAAATCGGAGCCGGTGTACCTGTTGCTAAGGCGCAGCAACCCTGTTGGTTGTTGTAGTCGGACAGTCAACGTCGAATCCACCCCAAATCGAAGCTATCCTCCTCTCATCGAAAGATCGGGATCAGCCCCTGCCATACCACGGTCTCAACTTATCATTTCTTGTAATTTCATAATCAACCTCAACCTTTTAGGCTCTTATAATCCAACCTTATCAAATCATGCGATACTTTTAAAACAGGGGTAAAACCTATATCTTGCTACTCAACTTCTACCGATAACTAAAACTCATAGCCTATCTCTACATCAAAATATCCGTACAAGGACACTAACATAGGTAGAAGATGCTATTATGCAGTCTACAGTTTCAATCAACTCCTATAAACCTAATTCACACAACAATACTAGCCATACATAGTGATAAAAAGGAAAAATATTAAAACAAAGTTAATGCACCGGGACTTGCCTGGGCTTTGCTCAAAATTAGATTCCTCGGCGAACGAAACGTCAAACTCCTTTCGCCGAAACGTCAGACTCCTCAGTTAGCTCGGCTCCTAATATGAAATGATATGCATAGGCCGGAGTATGCACATGTGATGATAGCTTTTTATTTTCAAAAGATGACTAGTAAATTTAGTTATAAAACTTCTTTAAAAATGGTTTTTGAAAACAAAACGCCATCTTGAAGTTGCTCGCAAAATGAGAGGGGTTTAAATAAATTTTGACGAAGTTTCAAGATTTACTTAAATCATATAGATTTATAATGATTTAAATACCATTTAAACACAATAAAACATTTAATAAAATTATTTTGAAGAAATTAAATATAAAACTTTTATAAAAAATAAATTTTAACTATATAAACAGAAGAGTATATTTTCTAGAATTTATTAAAATTAAATGAATTTATAATGAATTAAATAGTGTTAAAAAAACATAACCTTTATAAAATTATTTCTGATGAAAATAAATATGAAACTTTGCAGAACCGAAATGTTCAATTAAATAAACAGGAAGGTGAATTTTCTAAGATTTTATCATCCCAAGGGAAAATAATAATGTATTAATGAATTATTTAATGATCTGAAATAATTAAATTAATTTCATGCATAAAAATTTAGTTGAGAGGATCCTAAGAAAATTAATTTCACAATTTTCCGAGTTATAATGAAGTTCCTAGGGATTTTACAAGTGTAAATAGCTTTCTGGACAATTAAATATTGTTTTTTGCCAAAAAAAAAAAGAAATTCCAGCCACTGAGGGCGTGGCCACACTGCTGGCCAGAGTGGGCGACCACACGGGATCGGTGGCCCATGGCCACACTAGATCCGGTGACTGGCCGAGTGGCCAGCCATGGCGCCCAGCACCGGCTTGCGGTGGCACGCCCACCAGAGCACAGTCTTCGGCGGCGGGGCTCGACGGAACTGGCCCTAAAATGATCTACGAAACAAGGGGAACTCAGCAGTGAGGATGTTGGGCGGAGACCCTCACCAGAAATCGGCTATCGGCGACGAGCGGTCGGATTCGAACTCCGGTGAGGTCGTGCGTGCAGAGGAGGCAATGAACCAAGGAAGCTTCAACTCCTATAGCTTCACCGCAGTCCGGAGAGGAGCTGCGTTGGTGATGTCGACGTCGAGGAGGTCCGGGCAGTGGCGCGCACCGGCGTGGGTGGCCGGTTCCACAGACGGCCACGACGAAGTCCAAAAATCCTGCACAACTGGTGATGAAATCGGCTGATTAGATGGTCCTAGATCTACACAGGAGAGTGGGGAGTCTAGGTCCGAAAGGAATTGCGGTGAGGACCTCGGTTGAAAGGTGGCCGGCCGCGTCAAGCTCCCAAAAATTGGGGAAGAATGAAATCGGCGCGGTACCTTGCGGGAAAAGGGAAACGAGCCCCCCACGAGCTTGACAGAGAGATGGAGCAGCCGTCCGACCAAGGAGGGGCGGGGACAGCTTGGTCAGGCCTCCCGGCGGCACTGGCGTCCTGGTCGGGTGGAGGCGAGTGAGCGGGAAATAAAGAGAGTGAGGGCGAGAGGGAAATGCAGTCGGGGGGTCGTGGACACGGGGGTTGGCACTGTGTCCGCGCAGGCGCGCGTCAGGGTCGCGTGGCACGCAAGCAGAGGCACCGCGTGGTGCGTTCGGCAGCTGGCGCTGTGCGCGGACCGCTGGAGGTTGGGGGAGAGTGCACAGTGCCACTGACAGGCAGGTCCCGCAAGAATTTTCTTTTTCCTGATTTTCGCAATTTTCTGGCCAGCGTTCTGTTTTTGCTTCAAAACCACCGCTCCTGAGCTCGGATAAATGTGAAATTTTGCAGGTTGGTGGAAAACTTCAAAAGAAACAACTTTTTATTTTGATCCCAAGTTCATAATCGAAATACATTTTATTCTACAAAATTTACAAGACAGGAAATCGTTTGAAGAGAAATAATTTATTTGGGCCTCTTAAACTTTAAATAAAATTTTATAAAACTATCTAAAATTCTTGTCTTTGCAATACCTTTCCTAATAATTTTGTAACATTTATTTGAAAAATTTTTTTGAACTCGCATTTGAAATTTGAATTTTCCTTAAATTTGGGAATTTGTTTGAATCGTTTTAATTGATTTAGAGCTCGGTTCCAAAATTTTGAATTCAAACAAACCCGCTTCTTTATTCAAAACACCAAGTGTGACATATAACATTCTCATTCGGGCCAACAATACCATTAGTTGCCATTGGAGTCTTGATTGGCTTTAAATCCTCCATTCCGAATTGCTTGAGAAGATATCTTGTATACTTCTCTTGACAGATGAGTGTTCCTTTACTACTAAGTTTGGACACTTCAGCCACACTTCACAATGCAACAGTATTGATTTTGTTGCAATACATAGGTACTATTGTAAATTTTTCAAATTTGGTGGCAATAGTGGACAATATTGCTAAGATTTTATTTGCATTGTAATTTCAATAAAAAATGTGGCAATAAATAGATGATATTGTAACAACTTATAGTTTGGTTGCAAATGGTTGTTAATGTTGCCATGAACTAATATGATTGTGAAAAATTTAATTTTAGTTGCAATATCTAGGTGTTATTGCACCAATTTTGACAATCATTGCAAGTAGCTAACAATCTTGCAACTTGTATAATACGTTGTGTGAACTGTAGATTTTGTTGTAAAAGTCTTTTCTCTTCTGCAACGTAAAACTTATGCATAGCAAAAGTCTTTTCTCTTTTGCAACGTAAACCTTTACGTTGCATCTCGTAGGTATGTATTGCCACAAATTTAATCCATTAATATACCATAGTAGAATTAACTAATTGAAAACTGGTATGGCCACAACTTTTTTATGTGCCATGCCTCCTCACCTGACACAGTAGCCCAAACAGCTCAACACTGTAATACCATAAAAAAACTATTAAATTTAAAACAAGCAACTTCTAATTTCTTTAATTGTAATTCATAATTTATCATATGACAAAAATATTTAATAAATTAAGATTTCTAAGATTTCATTCATTCATGTTAGGGCATATTTTCTTTTTCTGCATTAGATTTAGAATTTAAAATTGTTAAGAGATCATATAAACCCTATCTACTCGTCAGTTTTTTTCCTATCGAGCCATCCGAGTTTGTGCCCAAAATCTGGAACTGAATGATCAGTTATCTTCCCTTAGTCACAAGAGTTGGGTGAGATGAGACGGGATAAAACAAATGCTAAATTATCTAGTTTTAGCTAGTCTATAAAATAAAACACATACTAAAATCCAGGGGTAAACCAGCAACCTATTTAAATTATGGACAATCTCTAAATTAAAACTGCCACATCACCAGTTTCTGTTTCCCTGATCGATTAGAGTGTTGCTCTCTTGTCGTCAAACAGAATAGAGCTCGTTGGGCAGCACCTGATCCCCGCACCCAGTCAGGAGCCTCACCTCCATGGTCCGGCCACCAACACCACACCTGGGCCGCCCCCGCCCTACATGCTTCAGACGATCCCGCTATGCCCCCGTCCCAGCACAGCCAGGCCCCAGCCGTCCCCTCCTAGCCCTGTCCCAGCACCGCAGGCCCAGCGGCCGACTAGCCCTTGGTGAATTTCTGTTGGCTCTGCACCGCTCTTGTAACCTAGTTGTAGAACGGCCGCCGTCATCTCATCTCGGAGTGATGGATTTTGAAGATGAATTAATAGAGTGGGTCAAGAATGAGGTGCTGGATTCATCAAGTTCGGATGAAGATTCATTTTTAGTCTTATTATCAGATGTTTCAATAAAATTTTTAGATCTGCAACTGTATTGAGTTCCTGGTTCTATGCTCCTGATACTGTTTGGCCAAGCGATGGAAAATTAGTTTGGTTTGTTCGGGTTTACTTGCCTTACAATCGGAAAGAGGAGTATTTCTAAAATTTTTGTGGAGCGCAAGAACTGCTTAGTGCAGATTCTTTTCCATTCTTGATAAGACTTGAGTGCATGATTTTTCGTTGAGGTGATAACTATCGATTTGGTAGAGTCGACTCCCACGATCTGACTACAAATGAACAGGTCGTGTGCGTCTTAGCAATCGCAGAACCAACTTCGAATGGTTATTGACCTTGCCGGAACAGCAAGATCAACCTGATCACGAAGATCAATTTCTGCAAGTAATCGAAGAACAAGCAAGAATAAGATAACAAACTAAAATCTCTCAAATGTGAGGTTCTCAAAAGCTGTCTAACAAGTGGTCGTTGACACAACTGAAAATCAAAAAGTTTGCACCAGAGCTAAACTATAATAAAAGAAATTCCAAGTGTTCTTGGTGGCAGCTGGACATTTAAATATGGTGGAGGACGACTAGAGGTGCTGGGGTCATCCTAAAACCCTAGGACGTGCCCCTAGTGGGCTCAACTTTTATACGGGCCAACGGCCCTAATTGACGTGATGCAGCACCTTCTGTATTAAATTAATAATTGGCGCTGACTCCAATATGGTATAAAGGTGGGATTGGATCCATTGGAAAGTAGCTTTCCATAATGTACTTAAACACCCAAATTGGATTCCATATGAAGTCGTGGTTTTTGTTGCAAGTTTGTACTGTTCTGCAGTCCGAATCCATCGTGTGTGAATATTTCAATTGATGCCCTCATCAGAAGGTGTGATGTCCATATCATCCTCCTCCACTTGAATTAGAGTCGTCCTCGACTCGAGTTCAGATTGTAAAACCGCTACTCCACCATGCCTTCGTGAAATCATGAAAGGTGGAGGCCGCTAGTGTATTTATGTGATCTTATCATCCTCCCCCACTTGATTTAGAGTCGTCCTCGACTCGAGTCCAGATTGCAGAATGGCCACTCCACCGTGCCCTCTAGAAATTATAAATGGTGGCGGCCACGGGGTATTTTGATACCCCAAGCAATGCAGCAAGGACATATGAGATCTCATCAATTCATTGGCAGCTCACGAATAGGAGTGCACAAACTGGGAATACCAGTTTTGTTTTTTCATTTCCTTGTCAGATCAGGGATAGAATGTACTCATCTGTGAAAAATACAGGCACCTGAATTCTGAGAATACTTATGCAACTGGGCACTGGGATTAACGCTTACTAGAAAAATTCTAGAGCCATTTTTGTTGTGCTTCCGAACTAAAACATAGAGGTTTGAATATGTCCTGGTAGTATAGAGGTTTGAATATGTCCTGAAACTACCAGGTCCTGAAACACTCAGGATTGGATATGTATATCAGCTGATTTTTGAAGACAACACTAAAGCATAGATGGTGAAGTATGCTCTAGATTCTAGAGTTTGTTCAGTCAAACCTAATTTATGTACATGAACTTTGCCCTCCAGAAAAAAACCAGTGATGCAGATATGGGAAATGTCAGCCACAATCAAAAGAAACAGCAGCACTTGCTTGCTGAGAAAAGCATAATCACATCACCACAATAATGTACAGAGCAAAACTGAATCAATGCTACGGATCAGCTGGCTTTTCCTTTTGCCTACAGAGCAAAATTGAATCAGTGCTATGGATCAGCTGGCTTTTTCTTTGGCAAGCTAATACATAATTCAGCTGATCACATACAATTTCCAAATTAGAGACACAGAAAAAGGAAAATATGACACTTATACTTCCTTGAACAAACAGAGCTAATATAAAAGTATCTCAAAATCAAAGAGATCTAATAGTTCCCATAATAGTTAAAAAAGTTCAAACAGATCTAATAGTTCCCATAATAGTTAAAAAAGTATCTGTTGGATTGATCCAAGTTTTCAAGGGAAGTTTTGTTTTAGAAGATTATTAAAATCAAAAAACAAAAAATAGAATTTATTTTAGAGAGGCTAATGGAGATACTTTTAGCATGTTTATTTGGAAAATTCACTATTTTATTTTTTTAATTTAACAAAAATGTATTCCAATGTTATTTTTCACAGGAGCTATATGACACACATGATCAGTATACCACCACATCTGATGTGTCTCCAATCCATCAACTTTAACTGAATTAGGATAGCAAGTGAAACCACATAACTCGAATTTTCAGATACGGCACTCTTTCACACCAACACCTTTGGGCTTCAAAGTTCAGAGCTCACAAAGCAATCTGTTTAGACCGTCACAGTTTTTGTCATTTTCGTTACTGAAAACAGGGAAGAGTGAGTGTTTCTTACTCTTCCTAGAATCTAGCAAAACAACTCCTAGCAAGAGAGACTAAGCAAGAGCACAACCAAGCAAGGAAAGAACAACCTATCGAGCTAGCAAGCAAGGCAACCGACACCAGAGCCACCAAGAGACATCACGAACTAAACTATCTCATTACTCACAAAAAAAAGGTAAGTAAAGAGAAGACAAAGATTCTCAACGAATTTTTTCAAGGTCTTGGAAGGATGACACCTTCCCCTCATCCTCGTTGAACCACTCCCATCGAAGTATTGATCCCTCCGCCGTTTCCAAAACGGTGCTCCCATGGGAATGCTTCACTACCCGGAGTAAAGTCACCAGTGGCCCGGCTGAAGCAAACAATACCCTGGCGCAAGAGCAAGTCTCCAAAACTTCGGACGCTCTCTCTTGGAGTCCATTTCGAGCGGAGGACCAAAAATCGCTCACAAACTTAATGTCGTTGATGAGGACATCTCTTCATTGGATATATACAACGCTCCTCCACCTACTATAACTCGCACAACAATTGAATTTAGAGGTGAGCTTGTTTCCAAGCACAAATCTTCCTTACTTTGAGAATACATGCCTACCTAATGATTTTATTATGATTAGAAACATTGGAAATGATCAAAGGAAGCGTGGAGAAGTATTTGAGATGTTCAAGACCAGCAAGACATGTTTGACCCCGGAGGAGAGTCACACTACTACGAAAAGACCCTTCAATGTCAGATCTTAAGGTTCCGCAGTATCGGTCAAACTGTGCGACACTCCTCACACGACACTGCTGTAAACGGTAATCAATGTCGGGCCGAAGAAATTGACACTGAATCAACTTATCAGTGTCGGTCAAATAACATCACTGGCTGACACTGATAGCTATGTCTTCAGTGTCGGTGGAGATGACACCAGCGAGACTGACACTAGCCATAAAAACAGCAGTGTCGGACAGCATGATGTCACCTGACCAACACTAGTAAGAACAACAGCAATGTCGGAGGGTATGATATCATCAGACCAACACAGGTAACTAAAAAAACAGTGTCGGACGGCATGATATCATCTGACCGATACTAGTAACAAAAACAGTAATGCGGTTGGCATGATATCACCCGATCGACACAAGAAACTACAATGGTAGTGTCAGACGGTATGATATTATCTGACTGACACTGCTATTAGTTACACTAGTGTCACTCTCTTGATGCCATACGACCGACACTAATTTATGTTAACATCAGTGTCGTTTATTATGACATCATGGAATCGACACTGACATTTCCACTGTGGTTTTAGTTGTGTTGACATCATGCAACCGACACTGCACTCACTACCAACACTGTAAGTCTCAAGGATGTAATTTTCCTGACATTGTTTACAAGACTCTCATGTCATATATTATGATGTCACATGGCCGACACTACTTCCTGGATTAGGGGTGTCAGTTTTTGTGATGTCACAAAACCGACACTTTCAGATATTTCAATAAGAGCCATCTTAATAACACAAATTCAATGCAAATAATAGATTAATAAAATATATTGACAGAGACAATGTATTCACAAAGTGAATGTTTAGGGTCACATATGTACACAAGTTTATCCACTACAGCAGTTTAATTTACACATATACATGAATACTTCACATAGAACTAACAACTAAAATTTTTTTTGCTCGGCCAACTCCGGTCTTGTTCATTAATTCTCTTCTGTCCAGCCTCAAAGTTTTGGTGAATTAGTTCAGAATTGTGATGTTTCTCGCACCAATTAGCAAATTCTGGATGTGCTGCCACATCACCTAAAAATTCATAATATTTACTCATTGGATGAATAAACTCATGCATCATGAAGCGGATCATCAGAGATGCAATGTCATTGAGTGTGGCTTCATCAAATTTGCTTCCTTGCATTTGCAGCTGCTTGTCTGGCTGCCAATACTAAGAACATAATTAGTAATTACTAAAATGCAAATATCAATACAGTTATGAAAATGCATACAACAATCTTACTACAACTGCAAGTACTTATATTTTTTCATACATAATCTTCGTTGTGCAATGTCACGTATTTTTCACAGCCAACTTCTATGTATTTGCACACATAGTAGCCACAATGCACACTGCCAGGAGCCTATTTTGCACACTTGGGGAACAAAATGGAAAGGTTAAAAGTCTCAAAGACATAGATAAAACTATAGTGATACAGATTATTCAATTATGGTGTAGTAGTACCGAAAAATATGTTTTCTACGATATTCTTTTTCTATTTTGGATGGTGTTTTCCTCCAAGCTTGATGTAGAACTTGTAAGAGCAGTCATGATAAGAAAATTGTGTCATGATTATGAATATCAGATCACTAAAGAATTAAAATGATATTAGAGATCATTACACATCAAGAGCTTCCAAGAAATCGTGTTCTGTACTCCTCTTACGATCAATGGAGTCAAAAACCCAAGCCTTTCCATATTTTTGGATATATCATGAAAGAGATCCAATGATCGCTATAACAAAAGAAAAGGGTACAGAATATAAAGACTTTTGCTCTCAGTGCGGGTTGCCAATTTAATAGCCTTCCAATGCTTTAAGGTCCTTGACTCGTATGGCAACGCATATCTGATATCTCAAGTCGCAGTATATATATGGTCCATGCTGCCACTCTCATCTCACTTAGTCCGCTCTCATCATCGAGCACAAATACAACTGAAAAGTACATTGTGCCTACAATTTGATTATACTAGATTATGTTTATAATCCAGATGTCATATAACAATAGTAACCTTCCTATATATAAGAGAATTTAGGACATGTGTCATAGTAGTGTCGGTCGCTGACGTCATCAAACCGACATTGTTATTCACACAACAATTTCACAGTATTCGCACAAAAATTTCACAGGAATCAGATCAAATTCACAGGAGAAATATAAGAATCCAGAATTTTACCTTTGTGTCAAAGAAGGCCTTATAATGTATCCATAAACTAAAAAATAATATGTATATACATCAAAAATGTCATATAGCATTTCGAAGCCACAAGAATTGAGAGGAACAATGGTGGGAGGGGATGTGACTTATAGTTTGCAAATTGCCAAAATGGGGGAGGGGAGGCGACTTACAGTTTGCAGATCACCGGAATGGGGAAGGGGAGGTGGCTTACTGAGAAAGAATGGGTAAGGGTACTTACACTAGGGTTCCGGATGGGTGAGGGGGAGAGGAGATGCCGGGAGACCGGAGCCGTACGTAGCAGGAAACGCGGTGCACGTCGAGGTCGGAGGCGAACACGCAGCCGGAGGTCGGAGGAGGACGCACAGCCGCGACCGGTGCCGGAGCCAAGGAGGATGATCGAGTAGCCGCGGCCGGTGCCGGAGGAGCAGCGACGGGAGCGACAGTGGCGGGTTTAGGGTTGGCGAAAAATTTGGCAGCTGCGTCGCGCGAGAAATGAAAAGGTCACCAGGTTTAGTGTGGAACAAAGCGACAAGGCCCTCTTATATAGTAAGATTAACAATGTCGGGCACCATGACATAACGATAACCGACACTACAAACACATCTAATAACTTTAACAATATCTTTAATTTTTTTCTTGACGTATATAATGATATTTGATCTACAATTTCATTTTAGTAAATTGCATTATGTGAGGACACTGACAAACTTCTGTTTGAATTTTTTAGAGTACTTTCATGAAATTTTTAGTTCAAATGGAACTATAGGTTACCAATCATTATGGCACTTTACGTTATGTGTACAATTAAATGTTGAATGTTGGTTGAAAGTGATTACAAAATTTATAAAAAAATACGTTATAAATGAAATAGGAATGCTTATCATCTAGAAAACATTGTGCAAAATAATGGAACATTTGGTGTGTAAAAAAATTTGAAATAATTTAAGTTATGTTTGCTGAGTGACGTTGTAATTTCAGTCACGTCTGACCGACACTACAGAAGTAAAAGACCGACACTGTTGGATTGCAATGTCGGTTTGAGCCGATGCCATCTTGCCCGACACTCTTAATAAGTTTATCAATTTTTTATTATTTTTTCTCGACGTATATAATGATATTTGATCTACAATTTGAATTTTGTAAATTACATTGTGTAAGAAACCTGAAAACTTTTTGTTTGAATTTTTTAGTCTTTTCTTGTATTTTTTAGTTCAAATGGAACTATAGGTTAGCAATCATATGGCACTACACGTTATGAGTATAAGAAAATGTTGAATGTAGGTTGAAAGTTATAACAAAATTTATAAAAAAATACGTTCTAAAATGAAATAGGATTGCTTATCATCTAGAAAACATTGTACAAAAAATGGAACATTTGGTGCTTAAAAAATTGAAATGTTTTGTTATGTATGCTGAGTGATGTTGTAATTTCGGTCACGTCCTACCGACACTACAGAAGTAAAACACCGACACTATTGTCATTGTAATGTTGTTTATTGGTGATGTCATACTGACCGACACTACTAACTAAACCCTAGTCATTCTCGCCTATATATATGAATCCTGCCCCCCTTGCTTCTCACAGCCGCCGCACGCTCCTTAGCCTCTTCCCGTTGCGCCGCGCGTATGGTCCTTCTTCGGTTATTATTTATGATGCCCAGTTGCGCATGGGTAGCCTGTTGACTAGGTGAGCATATACAAGTTCTATATTTTGATTGTCAGATGTGTTTACAACATCATTTGTTTATCAGATCTGTTACTCTCATTGGAAGCAGGTTGTCAGATCAAGTTTGGTGTCCTATAATCTCTGTCAAGAGGTTTGACAGAGCCCAAAACTTTGCTCAAACTCTGTTCAAGAGGTTTGACAGAGCCGAGAACTGTCTTCATGAGGTTTGACAGAGCCTGGAATAGTAGGGTCGGTGTATACTCCTGCTCCACAGTGGTGAAGTCGTCGGAGGCCGGTGCCTATCACTGGTTTGGCTCGGCCTACACCCGATGGGGAAGGCAGAGATAAAGTACAAGATGTAGGATAGAAGACTAGAAATATATGATGCAGTAGTGCAAGGGTGAGAGAAGATGCAAACGTTGTTGATGAATGTCGGCATGCTCTTCACCTTGTGGTAGCTGACGCAAGGTGAAGAGCATGCGGACGCTCATCAACAATGTCCACATCTTCTCTCGCTCTTGCACTACTGTCATGATGATATTTCTAGTATTCTAGCCAACATCTTGTATTTTATCTCCGCGTTCCTCTCCAGGTGTGGACCGAGCCAGACCAGTGACAGGCACCAGCCTCCAAGGACCTCGCCGCCGTTGAGTAGGAGGTAGACATGGCCCCTAGAGTTCCAGGCTCTGTCAAACCTCTTGAACACATGTACTCTATTTGTAATGGTTTTGTAAAACGTTACTACTATAATTTGTAATGATCTTGTGCATGTGTTCATCGATGATTTTGAGATATGTTAATTGGTACTTGTGACAGACCACTCCACAGAAGAGACGATCCATCGACCACATGATCTTATCGGGTGTCACTCGGCGAAGCGAGAACAGTACAACTCAAGCACGATAAAATATACTACAAACTGTTTCTTAAGTTTATAAAACCAAGATTTTTGAAAGCACGGAAGCAATAACCTGAATTAGGGTCTCCTATAGACTATGCACAAAATGCCATCGAGCCCATACGATGCATCCTCTAGCAGCATACAAACAACAGCGCGACAAGCAGGGCCCCGAACGAACATAGCCACCTTCGAGGTTGCTTCTGCCAGTTGGTCTAAAGGAGGGAGAGAGAGACCACCTGCACAAAACCATAGAGAGCGAAGCCCTGAGCATTCAAATGCTCAGCAAGTCTTACCCGTCAATGTGGCCAACTACAGCCGACTCCAACGATATTATGAGGCTGACTCAATGGGATGGCCATTTGCAAGACCAGCGCTAATATAGTAAATCCTAATATTAAAATTTTAGCGGTAGATTAAGTTCACAGAAGGTAAATTTAGTTTTCTCTATAACTATATCAAGCATGGTTACCAAGCGATTGACTATGAACTAAACAAACATTTTATATTATTGATTAGGTTTACGTACTGCATCTGTTCCCAATTAATCGTCATTTGAAATAAGAAAGGGTGCCTTTGGAGGAGAGAATGTGCAGTGGAAAGTGATAGAGATGTGAACGGAAGTGTTTTGGTGGAACTGGCAATTATTTGGGAACAGAGAGAATACATTATTACTACGACATGACGCAGTGAACAAGCGGTACTCGTTACTATGAGGGGCAGCGATTATAATCGATTTACACCAACTAGAAAAAACCCGAAGTACACGACACGTACGCGCTTCCCAGAAGCCGCAAGTGGCCACCTTTCACAACAATTCCATAGGGTCGCCCCGAGGCCTACCGCTCCCAAGCACATGGTCCTCTATGCGATCACCACGCCGGGTGCATCTATGGTTAGATCTAAGTCTTTTCTCTACTACCCCGTCGAAAGAGTGGTAGGGGGACGTCCAACCACTACGGTATTAAGCTACATCAGTTTTTTGGCTCCCATGTCCCCAGTATGCATTCGGTACTGTTCAATCTTGCTCAACAGGACCACACTCGAATCGGTCTTTAACCGACACAGACGGGGCTACCACCGCGAAGGCCCTAGCCTTCTCAATCCCTCCTATACTCTATCCTCGCCCGGTCTCAGGTTTATTCAAGTGTGGGGTAAAGTCTAACCTATAATCTCGCGAGTGAGGTTTCTCGTTCACTCGATTTCTACCGTCGATTAGAACTCATAGCCTAGCTCTACATCGAGTTACCTCTACCAATATATATTCAATAGGGGTAATTAGTACTATCATGCATTCTAGGGTTCTAAACAACTCCTACAACATAATACACAGTATATTAGCTATACAGTACATTAGCTATACAATACATAGTGAAAAACAAAAATTTAAAACAGGGTTAATGCACCTGGGCTTGCTTGGGGCTTACTCACAGTTAGCTTCCTTTGCCAAAGGAACGACTCCACGCTTCTCTTCGGATGGGTTGGGTCCTAACATGAATGATATGCAAAGAAAGGAATTATAATGGTGTTTAACTTTAAATAAAATCACATGCGATGACAGCTTTTTATTTTCAAAAGACACAAATTTAGTTGCAAAGCTTCTTTAAAATGGTTTTTGAAAACATAAAATATAATTTTAGTTGTTCACAAAAATTAGAAAGATTATAAAGGAATTTTTGAGAAATTTTCAGAATTTATTGAAATCAAATGGATTTATAAGGAATTAAATGCTTTTAAACAAAATGAAACATTTACAAAAGTATTTTTAAAGAAATTAAATATACAATTCTTATAAAACATAAATTTTGTCTAAAGAAACGGAAAAGTAAACTTTTTAATATTTTATCATGATAAGGAATATTGATAATGCATTAATCAAATATTTAGTGATCCGAATCATTTAAATTAATTTTATGCTTAAAATAAAAAAATAATTAGCTTTAGAATATACTTCTAGTTGAGAGGATCCTAACAAAATTTATTTCATAATTTTTCGAGCTAAGGTGAATTTTCTACGAATTTTACAAATTTGAAAGCATTTCTGGACTATTAGATAAATCATTTTGAAATAAAAGAAAAACCAGCTGGGAACATGGTCACACGAGGGGCTACACTGATGCCACACGGGATCTGGCGTGTGGATGCACGGGATCCGGCCCACAGGAAACGCTCGGCCCCAGGCGGCAAATGGCGCCGGCTGCCGGCAGTGGGCGGTGCATCGTCGGTGAGGCGCTGCCGGCGTCCATGCACCGGAATTACTACACCAAAATGGCCCTATCGATGAAATTAACGAGATGGGGTGGTCGCCAAGGGGAGTGTCACACCGGGAAGTAGCCGGCGGCGAGAGGAGGCCGAGGATGGACTTCGGCGAGGTCGTGGTGGCGCGACGGTTGATGAAATGCGACGCGGTCTCCTCCGGGAGCTTCACTTGTGTGAGCTGCGGACCGGCACGGAGGTTGTCGGAGTCGGAAGTGGCCGGAGAGGGGTTCTCATCGGCGGAGTGGTGCGGTTCCGATGGCCGGCAGCGTTGGAGGTCCGAATTTCTGCCCCAAAGTTAGAGAAAAACGGTCAATTTGCTACCCAAAAGATGGTCTCGGAGCTGGACCCAAGGATCGGAGAGGAATCGAATGATTCTACACCGATGGCGACTGGATTTGGTGAAGTTTCGGCTGGCGACGTTGACCTTCAAACATTTGCGGAAAAACTGAAACTGCTGTCACTCGGGTGAAGGAAGGTGGAGGCGAGCTCGGGGTGAGCTTGAGGGCGTCTGGACGCAGCTCCTGTCCGAGGGAGGAGGCTAGGGTGGCGCTGGACAAGGCTCATGGCGGCGCAGGGCGCTCGACCAGTTTGGAACCGCGCGCACGAGAGATAGCAGAGTGAGTGAGGGAGAAATGAGGGCCTGGGCACGGTGTGGATGCCGTGTCCCGCTCGACTCGGAGGAGCGACACGTCTTCTGCAGCGCGGCGCGCATGCAAGGAAGAGCCGCGCAGGGCAAAGCGTGTGTGCGGACGTCGCGGCAGTGCGCGGTAGGAAGAGGAAGAAGAAAGAGAATACTCTGGCTGACAGGTGGGTCCCACGAGGCTTTTTTCTTTTTCCCGAGTTTTCTGAGATTTTCTGCTCAGCTTTCTGTTTTAAATTCGAAACCATCCTTACTGAGCTCCAAAAATTTTGAAACTTGGTAGCGTGGTAAAACTTTTAAAAAGGAACAACTTTTATTCTTGAGTCAAGATGAAAATCGAAATAAATAAAAAGTTATTGAATTTCAAAGTCAGGCAAGCTTTTCGGAGAAACATAATTTATTTGAAACCTTTAAACCTTAAATAAAATTTTAGAAAAACTTCTAAAATTCAAGTTTTTGCATGAAATTGCAAGTTAAAATTTTTTTTCACATCATTTCATTGAAAATTTTGAACTCACATTTTTAAATTCCAACTTAAATGAAAACTAGCTGGACTTGATTTAAATCCTTTTTGAGCTCGGTTTCCGTGATTTCGAATTTGAACAACATGACTTCTTATTCAGAAACACGAAGTGTTACAGTACTCTACTGTAAATGTCGCTCAAAGATAACGTCAACAGTCATCGACACTATTGCTAGTTGTAATATCGGCTTCTGATGACGTCATACATGAACGACGCTATTGTACATTGTAATGTCGGTTTATACTGACGTCATACTTGACCGACACCATTAGTTTTCATATTTACTGTCACATATTGTAAGGGTGAAATGCTCAGTCCCACTAGAAGGATACAACTAGAGCGTCGGAAGATGAAGAGTTCATCCAAAGGGTTGCAACTATGCTTTTAGAACCATCTCACCTTCTACATCTCGTCGAACCATCTTCCAACCATCTTTTGTCTCTGTGCGCTTCTTAGATGGCAGCCCAGAGAGTGCAGGAGCTGGAGACGTAGCTTCAGGAGTCAGAGGCTCTGCTGGTGTCCCTCCGCCATGATCTTGATGCTTTTCGGGGGTCCTTCCGGCCTCAAACTGACATGGCATCAGACATCTTCAATAAGGTGAATGGTGCTGTGAAGAAGCTGAAGTTGGGGAGTCGACAGCTCCCGGCCAAGGGGTCTCCTGCCCACTTCCTCTATGCAATGGGTTCGCTAGAAGGGATGCTGAGTCGTCTCCCGAGACGATGAAGTCGGAGCGCCAGGAGCTTGCGCAGGCTGTTGCAGACGGCATACTGTCTGCGGTAAAGGTATGCCAGCCTGACTTCCCCTTTAACATCCTCGTTCAGTTGGCGTCCCATCCCGACGCATCAATCGCTTCTCCACTGAGGTGGCCAACTCAGCTGTTCAAGAGGAGGAAGAGGACTCGGACATGAAAGAGTAGTTATTATAAGTAGTAGTAGTAATTTTATAATTTTATAAATATTATGTTATCAAGTTATGTAAGTTTATAAATATTATTACTACAAGTTAGTAAAAGTTTTCGGGTTCTTGTTTTAATATCAGTTGCTGTTGACGTCATACATACCGACACTGTTGCTCGTTGTAATATCGGTTTATGCTGACGTCATACAGAAGCGACACTATTATCCACTGTAATGTCGGTTTTCGCTGATGTCATACTTTTTCGACACTATTATGTGATGTAACTTTATTCCCACCTCGACTATACTTGGTAGTGTCGACAAACTTGTAAGCTCTGGCTGTCTGTTTGTAGGTGAGGAATTGTGTAAACTGTATGGTACAGGTGGGCAGTGGAGGTCACTCATAACCTGCGTAACCTCCACTGCGAACTAATCATATCATCGTACATTCTTCTTTTTCAAATATATGATAGACATAAGTTATGTCATACTTAACCGACACTATAATCCATTGTAATGTCGTTTCTACTGACGTCATTTTGAACCGATAATATTGCTTTATGTAATGTCGTCTGCTGCTTACCTCATACTTGACCGACAGTATTACTTGTACTTTAGTCCCACCTCGACTATTCCTGCAAGTGTCGACCAGTTTATAAGCCCTGGTTTCTAACGTTTCTCGGGGAAGCATATAAACTATATGTCTAGATTGGACATTGCAGTGGCCATGCAATGTCCGATGTGGACATATTGTTGTACGTTCTTTCTTTTTTTATTATATAAATTATATATTACGACGTATGGAACATTAGTAATTTGGAACAGTGGGAAAAATATTAGTCTTAATATCATAAAACAAGAGGACGCATTTATAATATAATATTTAATAATTATATTACAAATAATTCAATTACAGAACTATGACATCTTTAATTACTTAGCTTGAACTAACTTCCCTCGCCATCATTGCACATGTAGGGAACAAGTGATGAATAACTGAGGCTTGCTTCAAAGATATTTATCGTTTCTCTATTCGCAAAAAAGGACACGTCATTAAACTGGTTGTATTCTTCATCATCGTGACATTATAAACCATGATGATCCATTGTTTTCCAAGGATAACAATGTGTTTCTTCTTGTGTTCGGGCTCGAGAACATAAAACACTTGTGCAACACGTTGTGGGAGTATCCATGGGTCATCTTTGCGACCTTTGTTGTTTAGGGACACAAGGGTGAATTCCATTTCATCCACCTCTACACCTTGTGGGTGCTTGACCCATTGGCACTTAAATACAAGAATCTATAAAGTTGTTCCATAGTTGAGTTCAAAATTTCATCAATGTATCCATAATATGTGTTCTTGTTCCCCTCACTGTCTTCGGCATCTACTATAACACCACTGTTTTGGTGCTGGCTCTTGTCGTCCTTTGCCTTGGTATAAAATGTGAACCCATTGATGTCATATGCCTGCCATGATGTAACTAACATTAAGGGACCATCAGCTAATAAATGCATCATTTTTTCATCTTTTGTTGTACCAATCGGGAGGTTTTGATTCTTCAACCATGACGTGAAACATCTTTTGTGCTCTTTCATGATCCAATTCTCTGTGGAATGTTCATTTTTTCACAAAGCTGTTCCAAGTGTTGTTGGATATATGGCGCTGCAATATGTAACTGATGAAGGATGCTATAATGTGCATCTCGGACTCTTACAAAACTCTGATCATTGAATGTTTTCCTTCCTTTTGTTCCTTTCCCAAGGAGCCTCCCCTCGTGTCATGACACCGGCACACCTATTGGTTTTCCATCTTTCATGTAATCATTGAAGCACTCAAGAACCTCATCAGTTGTGTAACCATCTATCATGGAACCCTCAAGGTGAACATGATTGCGTACGTAGCCCTTCATAATAGACATATAACTCTTATACGGATACATGTGATGCAGATAAACAAGGCCGAGGACAAAAATTTGATCTGCTATGTGAATCATTTAATGCTCTATCATATCAAAGAAAGATAGTGAGAAGCACATCTCGAGTTGGCAAATAGTCTCCCTCATCTTTTTACGTGTCTTCTCCAACTCAGCAATGTCGCTTTCCTTTTTGGATATAGCATTGAAGAGGTGGCACATTCGTATGACGGCCATCTTTATGTATGGTTGTTTGACAACCCAGATTGCAATAGCTAGGAAAAGGGTGAGCATGGTATGATAGTCATGAGTGTTGTACTCAGTTGTCTTCAGCTCAAACATTGAAATGAGATTTTTAATATTCGATGAGAAACCTGTGGGGACTCTAACACCACGTAGACACTTGAATATTATTTTTTCCTCCTGAAGTGTGAGGGTAAAGTTAGCCGGTGAAAGGTAATACTTTCTATTGACAACCAAAATTTGCATCTTGGGAAGACCGAAAGTTCCGGTTTCCCAAACCGAATGCTCCAGTTTGGTAGACCCAATACATCTGATAATGATTGTTTCGTAAGAATTGTTTTTCAACATGTTTTTCAGGACATGAAAGATATTTTCGAAGAGTTTGGCTAAATTCCACAAAAAAAGAAAGAAGTGCTTAAAAAGACATAAAGTTGAAGCCAAATCTATGATTTGAAGATTTCATGACGTAGCCCTCACTGAGACAATCGAAACGGATATATGGATCGCCTAATTTAGAGATCGGACGAGGAAATTACAGACTTAACAAAAACTTCCGAGCCGCCACTAAAGTGTCCGACAAAACGCTGGAGTACCGGTACTGGAGTGTCCGGTACGGTACCGGAGTGTCCGGTAAGCACTCTCTAGATGCGAGATTTTGCCCACCGGAGTCTCTAGCAATGCGTCGGAGTGTCCGGTATCCGAAGTCTATTTTTGATAGTTTTTACACCAAATAAGAGCTAATTTGTTTACTAATCAAGGAGATCCGTTGCTCCACGGGGTAAGACCATCCCACCCCTATATAAAAAGACCAAAGGCCGATTGAGGAGGTAACCCAATCGATTCTATCAATTGTTTCTTTACTTTTTACCTCTCCAAACCCTAATCCTATTTCAAACCTTCTATGTTGTTCATCCACTGGTCTCCATGGCCATAGATGACGTCCTAGGGTCTGCCGGCCGACTTAGGGCATGTCTGACGACACTCACGCCTAGACGGGGTCCCTCTTAGGTTAGAGATTCGACGGCCTTTGCTAGTTTGCTCGTAAACTAGTCGTTTTTCGCCACAAAAGCGCGTTGTATACCACTTTGTAGGTTTGCCAGTAAACCTAGCCGGCCTTCACAGCGAAATCGTGATACCAATCTCTCTCCGAACCGATCGAAGGCAATCTCACCGATCTGGTCCGTTGCGACCCGCACGATCTAGTGCTCTCAGTGTGTTGATCTGAATCTTTTCGGCGTCAACACACTTCTTGGCGACTCCGCTGGGGACGATCATTCAGTTTTCATCGTAACAACCGGATATTTCTAACCTAGCCTTTTCCCAAATTGATCCATCTTTGTGATTCGCCACCACCATTGCGTCTGGCCTCTTTGGACCGATTGCATCTATTTGCTGTTGTTCTTATTCTTGTTGTAGATTTTACTCGCAAAGGCCAAGAATAAAGAAGACAGAATCAAGGCCACCTTGTTGTTGTGGTATGATCAAGAAGAGAATAGAAGCAAACACATGGCGGGCTACCCATATCGTCACGATGATCACGAGGTACAATATGCAATATCCTCACTTAATGATCATTTTGCAAGCATTGAAAATTCTCATATTGATGTTGCTAGATACCCTAGTGAGCATGTTGCACCAACTAGTCATTATACATATAGTGGTCTTAACTATTCGAATCATCATTCTGAATATATGGATAGATCCATTGTTCACGATGCATTTGCTCCAAGTTTAAATTCTACTAGCAACATTCAATACACATATCCTCACGCATCGGCAATAGGCATTCAATACACATATCCTCACGCATCGGCAATAGGGCAAGCTCATATGCCGATGGGTAGTTATCAAGGTCAGGCCAACATGACGGGTTCGCCTAAGTTTTATGAAACACCACATACCAATAATTTTATGAATACCCAATATGGTGTTTCTTCTTTCAATGTTTCGACACCAATTGCACCATCTATGATAGCTTCATATAATGTGCCGATACATGACACATATGGCTATTCTAGTTCATATCTTTCATCTAATTGTTCTCAAGTGCCATATGACACTTCGCATGTTGCTAGAGTGGAGGCTACACCAATAAATTCAGTGATATACTCGAAACTTCATGATCATAATTCAGCTCCTTACGTTGTTGAAAACTGTAGCCGAATTAATGAAAATCCAGCAAATATTCACATACCTCCACATGCTACACTTGCATATACTTTGCCCACCAATTCGGCTTTAGGTGCAAAAAATAATTATAGCCGAATACATGAAAATTCAGCAATATCTCCTAGTTCGCCTTCGGATGAATCTTTGAATGTCAAGGAGAAATTAGATGCGGTTTTTGAAAATTTTATAGCAAGAATTAGAAGTTGTTCCAATAGCAAGCCGATTGTTACTAAATTATCAGCTACAAGTGAGATCGAGGAAACAAACACAGCTACACATGAGGATATCAAATGTAAAAAGATAGCCATGTTTTATTTTCCTAAAGAGGTCATATGTTTGTCAAGTGATTCTTTCATTATTCATCGACCTCAACCCGTAATCGAACAAGGTTCAGTTAGCAAAGAGCATCAACAAGAGCATGGAGACAGAGACGAAACGAAGATGAAGGCGTTGCCATACCACAGTTTAATCCATATCAAGGTTCCATGTCTCTCCAACATATTTGATAAAGTATGTTTCACGAGTACTTTACCTAATTCCCAATCAGATCATAAATTTTTAATTGATGCATCTGTTAGTACTGCCACGGTAAATAATTCTAAGGGATCGATTGAGGGGGGTAAATTACATGTTAGCAGTAGAGAGTCTTCACATAATATCGGCAAATGCATTCTAAAAATTAGAATGGCCGATAATAGTAATATTTTGGCATTCCAAGTTTCAACCTCATCATTGCCAAAAAATTTATCTAAATGGTTTACTTGTGGCCATTCGGGTTTTAAAAGAACAAAGTCAAGATTAACCAATGTTGCAAAAACCGATTCTAGTGTAGTAAAAGATTCTAAAGCATCCATAAACAGACACAGGTAAATGCGTAGCCGAATGGATAGATTAGAAATCTGAACCATTCATTTGTTTAGTCCTAAAGCCGTCTCTTCAAAAGAATCGGCTAAAGAAAACAAAGTACACTTTTGATTTAACCTTGCGTGATGATCTATTTGATAGCTTGCTAGACAATAATTTTATTAGGATCATAGATCACAAAGTCATTTCATCACAGTAAGATATAGGGAAACAAGCATATTGCAAGTGGCATAATTTTTTTGATCATAGTACTAGGAATTGCAATATGCTCCATTAGAAAGTCCAATCGGTCTTTGATGGAGGTCGATTGAGTTTTGGAGAAACACATAAGGATGACCAGTTGGCTTCAATTGGTCTTGATAGTAAAAGATTATCAAATCGGTCACGGACCGATTCATCTAAAAAAAATGAGTTGATTCTTGGTAAAAATAGTTTAAAGCCCAACGACGAAAGAGAATGTAGTTGCCGATGAGATTCATGATGATATTGTTAAAAGCAACGATTTTAAAGAGGTTGTTGAAGATCCATCGTACACTGGGGGGCAACAAATGGTTTTTAAGCTTGCTCATGACCGACTAACTTCAAATCGGCCAAACCTAGCAAAGCTGAAAAAATCAAAACGTTCGGTTTACCAAATCAGAACTTTCAACTTTCATAGTGTCAATGAAATGAGAAAAAATCAAAGAATCAATTTAAAAAAGATTGAAGGTGGTAAATTCCATGACAAACATGAGGGTAAAAAACTAAAGCTTACATTTGAATAGCTTTTGGCTAAATATGTAAAAGAAAGAGATGCGAGGATTGCTTCTAAGCCAACTACCTCAAGCCATAAAAAGTGCCTCCAAAATACAAACATGAGGGATGGAATCGACAAAGGAAGAAAGTTTTTTCAGAGGCTCCATATCTTCTTTTCACGTCGATTATGCCGATGCCATATGAATCACCTACTGTAGGTTTTCATCCTTATTTATCATGGGAGTGGCGTGGTTCATGGATGCAACCTAAATTCTATCCTAGGCAAAATATAAATATAAGAAGACAACCACACACGAGAGATTGTTTCGATATGAAGAATCGGTCAGTAGATCAAGAGAAGAGAAAGGTGGTCCGACAAGTCTATCGTGTCAAAAAAGATGGCTGTAAGGATAAAAGTTCAGATCTGAATTTAAGTGAAGGAAAGCCAATTCATGCTTTGAAAGCTTCGGCTATTAACGGAAAAAAGATGAAGCAACTAAGTGTTGATATTCTTGATGCCAAATCTGAACTAAAGAAGTTGGAGGTGTCCAAGAGCAAATTAGAATTGCCAATTGCCAAGGCAAAAACAAAACCGAGAGGTCCACTCGGTTTCTCAAATTGGCAGATGAAGGAATTGCAAAAACTTAGTGCGGAAGAGTTGAAAGAGAAAGGCATGGTATGGATTCGCAAAGAGAATTTGCAAGAACATGATAATCATGGTGATCAAGGAATCGGTGCAAAGAAGATAGTGGGGAAAAGAAGTGCTAAGAAACAATTAAGGTATATGCCCGATCATCAAGATTATTGGTCTTTTCTTCATCTTGATTCACTGTCCATGTCACCAAGGCATATGTGTTGGAGCCATCTTCATATGTTTACTCTCATCCTTCTTGGTCTTATTTTAATCCTTGGGAGTACAAATATTGCTCAATGTATGAAGGGTTATGTTCAAATGATCATACAATTGTTGAAATTAATTTTAGTTATGATGACCGAAATAACTACATATATGACATTTGTATTACTTCTTGGAGTCTATTTCGGTCATATAAATGCTATGAAGGATGGATCATAGTGCTTACATTGATGTTTGCCTAGATGCTAAATCTTATATCGTGAATTTGGTGTTGTTAAGCATTTAGGCACATAGTGATTGTAGCTATGTATTTGGCATGAAAAGTATCCGGTTACAACGTCGATGAAACTTAATTTTCAGTTGTCAAATGATCGATACTCAAAATTGCCAATGCTGGAATCCTGAAGAACCAAAAGTCCCAGTTTGGCAATCAGGAAGTTTTAGTTTTGACTTAGGGAGTGATAATTCGGCTATTTTTGTTTCAAACTTGGATGGAGCCGAATCAAAGTTCTCGAAAGTCTTTTTGGTAATTGCCTATGTAATTATAGATCAATATTTCAAAGAAAGTTCAAAGTTCGGCATATAAGCATTTTATGAGCTTTTAAGTTTTATTGTCGAACATTGAAGAATTTAATGAGCGTGCTTAAATGCAAAACAACATAGTTTTGACATGGGTAGAAGACCATGAGACTTCAATAGCCGATGAGTTGTAACCAACCATCGTTGAGCTACTAATAACTTCGACACTCAGAGGCAAAGCCACTAAGTGAAATGTAAGGATGAAGATGCTACAATAGAAATATTTGTTATGCTTGTCAAATATGTGGTGAAATGCTTAGTTCCATTCGGCCAAGAATATGAATGTTATCTTGTGACAAAACAAGGCTAGTGGATGACTTGGTTATCACTTTGGGCAGAATCTGTAGTCACTGGAGTGTCCAGTATAATGTCGAAGTGTCCGGCAAGCGCTCTCGGGTTTGGGGCATTTTGCCCACTGGACTATCCGGCGTGGTGATCGGACTGTCCGACAAGCCCTATTGGGATCAGGTGCTTTGTATATCAGACTGTCCGGTGAAGGATCGGAATGTCCGGTGACCAAAGTATCCAACAAGCCCTCTCGGGTTCAGGTGCATTGCACAACTGGACTGTCCGGTGCAGGATCGGAATGTCCGGTGACCGGAGTATCCAATATAATGCCGGAGTATCCGGCAAGCCCTCTCGGGTTCAGGTGCTTTGCACACCGGACTATCCGGTGCATGACCGGAATGTTCAGCCACCGGAGTGTCCGATGATTTGCCAAACTATCTGGCAAACCCTCTCGAGTTTGGGTATTTTGCGCACCGGACCATCTGGTGTAATGCTGGACTATAGATTGAATTTCAAAGATTCAATAGCCGAAATATTTAGTTAACACAGTCTAACGCATTGCTACAATTGATAGAATATTATTTCGGCTACTTGATTAGTTTTTTATATCACTTCTAGATAATTGATATCTTGTTTATCATCATACTTGACCAATTTTGGGTAACAAGAATATTTTCTGGCACGCTAGCTTTGCCAAAAAAACAGGGGGCACGTGTTGACACCGAAAATTTGCATCTTGAGAAGACTGAAAGTTCTGGTTTCTCGAACCGGATGCTTCAGTTTGGTAGACCAAATACATCTGATAATGATTGTTTCGCAAGAATTGTTTTTCAACATGTTTTTCAGGACATAGAAGATATTTTCGAAGAGTTTGGCTAAATTCCACTAAAACAGGAAAGAAGTACTTTAAAAAGACATGCAGATGAAGCCAAATCCATGGTTTGAAGATTCCAAGACTAGCACTCGCCAAGACAATCGAAACGGATATATGGATCGCCTAATTCGGAGACCAGATGAGGAAACTATGGACTTAACAAAAAATGTCCGAGCCGCCACCGGAGTGTCCGGCAAAAAGCCGGAGTATCTGGTACCGGAGTGTCCGGTAAGCCCTCTCTGGACGTGAGATTTTGCCCACCGGAGTCTCTAGCAATGTGCCGAAGTGTTCGGTACCCGAAGTCTGTTTTTGGTAGTTTTTACACCAAATCGAAGTCAATTTGTTTCCTAATCAAGGAGATCCGTGGCTCCACGGGGTAAGACCACCTCACCTCTATATAAAGAGGCCTAACGCCGATTGAGGAGGTAACCCAATCGATTCTACTAATTGTCCCTTTACTTTTTACCTCTTCGAACTCTAATCCTCTTCCAAACCCTCTATGCTGTTCATCCATCGGTCTCCACGGCCATAGATGACGTCCTAGGGCCTGCCGACCGACCTAGGGCACGTTCGACGACGCCCACGCCCAGACGGGGTCTCTCCCGAGTGAGAGATTCGACGGCCTTTGCTAGTTTGCTCGTAAACTAGCCGTTCTTCACCCCGAAAGCGCGTTGTCTACCACTTTGTAGGTTTGACCGTAAACCTAGCCGCCCTTTACGGTGAAATTGTGATACCTATCTCTCCCCGAACCGATCGAAGGCGATCTCACCGATCCGGTCCGTTGTGACCCGCACAACCTAGTGCTCTCGGTGCATTGATCTGGATCTCTTCGACGTCAATACTTTCCATTTGGTCTTATCTGAGGATGAAGTTTTGAACTTATTCCCATTTTTTCTAGGTCCCTATGTGCTCTAAGTCCATCCTTTGTCTTGCCTGAGATATCCAATAAGGTACCAATTGTGCTTTCAAAAACACCATTTGCAACATGCATAGTATCTATGGTATAGCCAATTTCTAACTCTTTCCAGTATGATAAATATCGATAAAATATCGATTGTTTTTTAAACGGAACATCTCCTGGAGCCTTATCATTTTTCATTTTTTCCTCTCACTGCCTTACCGAAGACAGTATAGATATTTCTGACCAATTCAAACACAAATTTACGATCACGATTGATCGATGCCAAATCTTTCTCCTGTGTACCATCAAATTGATCCTTCATTGCACGATACTTGTGCTTCTTTGGTAAGAATCATCGGTGCCACATGTACACCAACTTACATGAGAAAGAAAGGTACATTAATGATGTTTGGTCCAGACATACCACACAACCTGTCTTCCCTTTAACCTATCCAGTTAGTGTCAAGCGTGCGGGATTATCATTGATGCTAACAAAAATCATGGCATACAGTGTGAAGCTCTCTTGTTTGTAAGCATCCCAGGCACGGACTCTATCTTCCCATAACTTTTTCATATCCTCCATTAAAGGTTTTAAAAAGACATATATATCATTGCTAGCTTGTTTAGGACCAGAAATAAGGATAGCTAACATAAGATACTTCCTCTTATGACACAGCCATGAAGTTATATTGTATGGGCTTATAATCACTAGCCAAGTACTATGTGGGTTTGTCATCTCACAAAAGGGATTCATTCCATCAGTACTGAAGCCTAGCCTTAAGTTTATTGGATCTCTGGCAAATTCAGGATGGCTAACGTCAAAGGTTTTCCATTGTCGAGCATCGACCGAGTGCCGAAGCTTCCCGTCCTTTTTATGCCCATCAGAGGCTGCATGCCAAATCATGAGTTCAACATCTCTAGACTTGGAGAATAGTCGCTTCAATTGATCTATTACTGGCAGGTACCACATCACAAGTGATAGAACTTTTTTATTGTCGCCATCTTGGTCATCCAGACTGCTACTAATGCTTTTCTACATCTTCCTCCCTTTCTTTCCTTTTCGCTGATCCATAGAACCTGAATTGTCACTTTGATCATTCCTTTTGTACCGACTGGCATTGCACACTTGACATCTCACATCGTTTGCGTACTCTTTGTGGTACAATATGCAGTGGTTTGGACAAGCGTGTATTTTTTGTATGCCCAGTGTCAATGGTGACAACAATTTTTTTGCAAGGTACGTGGTAGTTGGCAAACTGTTCGGTTTCGGTAATAATTTGGCTAAGAGCTCTAGCAATTCATTGAAGCTGGTGCTGACCACCCATACTTGGCCTTTCGTGTGAGAAGATCAAGCATCATTTGCAATATCATGCATTCCTTATCACACCTATTTGATTCAGCGTATAGAAGGTCTTTCGAAGCCTTCTCCAAAATCTGTAAGATATCTAAGCCTCTCGTTTTGTTCTCCAGTATTTCCTTGCGCCCAAGGTGGTGCCACAGTTCCTCGACATCAAAGCCTTCAATATCGTGACTTTCATGAAACAAATCGAAATCATCATTGTTTCTTTCATCCCTCTGTTCTGTATTGTTTTCTTCTGACCATGGCTCTTCGATATTGCCTTCACCTCTTACCCTCTCCTTGTTGTATCCAATGCCAACTTTTTGTTCTCTAGTGCTTGGTGTATTCGCTTGTGTCTCTTCATGTTTGGTCCATATTGAGTAGTTCTCATTGAAACCATTTTCCAACAAGTGCTCACAGATTGTTTCGAGCGTGTCAAACATTACAACATTCTTGCACTTCTTATATGGACACCATAATCTATTTGTTTTCATATGTACAAATGAAGTGACATTTTTGAAATATAGAAATGGATTTCCGCCAGCACCATTGTACATCCAAGATCTGTCCTCCATCTTCACGAATCATAATATAAAAAGAAATAAAGAGAGAAAAATTATAATATGGAAGATATAAAATTAACTAGATATACAATTAATTTTTCACTCTCCCCTGCCCCCCACCAACACCATAATGTAGGTCTTTTTATATATGTAAACTAGAGATCTAGCTAATTAACTATGTACTAATACTCTTAGAGATCAACAAAATTAGTTGGGATCTACAAAACCCACCCAAAATCTACGCCTGTACACGCTAGGTTTACTTCAAACTTCTCTCACGATATTCCGCCCTAAACCTACATTAAAACCACATCATAAGACCATAAAACTTTCAAACATGACATGGATTTACCTCCTAGAGCAATACCCTTTGATTTAAAATGGAATGAAAACCGTCCCCCCTTGTATTCCAAATTTCTCGGTCGCCATACGGACACACTCTCCGAAACAAAATCGAGCAGAGTGCCCCGATAGGAGGAAGGGGATGAGTATTTATACACGAAATACTAGTGTCGAACATATTGAAATCATCATAATCGACACAATACAAGCGATAGCAGTGTCATATGACCTACCACACCAAAAACCGACACTGCTAAAACACACTAGTTTCAGTTTTTTTTGACGTCATCCCGACTGACACTGATATGTTCATTATCAGTGTCGGTTTTTGTTAGATCATGTTTGTCTGATACTATAGTGTTTCTTTCTAGTGTTCGAATGTGGACAAAGTAAGCAATGACCGACACTGATGTCATGTTCTGTATTATCAGTTACTCATGACGTCTATTGGTACCGATACTATTGAATAACGTGAGAAATTAGTGTCGTTTGGTAGGATGATGTCACTTGCGTCCGACACTGTTAGGGTCGCAACAGTGTCGGATCGTAATGTTGGGGGGCCATCGAAACTTGTCAGTGTCGGCTTTTACGTTCGGCCGACATTGTTATAATTTTTTGAGTGACACCGCAGGCTCCTTTTGTAGTAGTGTCAATCCAACTCAGAGTTGAGTTAACCCCGGGTTCTAGGAGCAATCTGCACTAAAACAGATGCCAGATCGCATACGGTATCCGTTTTGGAGGCTCTAAATATGGTTGAAAAGCTAAGAAGATAACCTTTTCAACGGCACCAGTTTCTTCTTAAAATTTGACTGGAATCAGTGGGAATCATTAAAAAAATATGACTCCTTTGGGCCATGTATTTTTCTAAAGTCCATTATGTTAGGGTTTGCCCCTAAAGTCATCCTAAACTCTGTATCATTAGTAACCACCATCATTAGGGTTAGGTTTTGATTAGTTTTCATCTGTTATCAAACAATTTTGTCGTTTGACGGTTTGTTGGATTTCCAACTTCATGATTGAATTCAGATTTCGCAATTGAGTTGTGTTCTTACTTGTTCTTGCTTGTGTTCTTCGATTTACAGGCTGAGATTAGCCTTCTTGGCAAGGTCAATCTTGTGTGCACGGCTGATAACCAGAGAAGTGGTCATGTGATTGTGAGTTTCGACTGGTGTTGATTTGAGGCCGGATCGATTGTGTGTCGCATCTCTACCTAATCGAGAGTTACCACGACCTGACGAAAGATCAAGAACCATGTACACATCAAGTCGTATTCAGAGCTTTAGGTATACCATCAGATTTACATCTATCTTCTCAAATTTGCATTCTTCCTATCGTCCACAAAAAAGCTGCAACACAAAAAAAAGTAGATCGTTAGGTGTTCCCCTGTCCAAGCCGTGTTTAGCCATTGCATAATTTTATTTCAGAGTCTGTAGTGTTGAGTTTGTGTCTCTAGTTTGTATTTTGGTTGCTGGATTCGAAATCTTTTTGCATCTAGTTGTTTGCATTCATCGTTTATTGTTTGCATCATTCAGATCTGTTACTGTGTTTATATCTGTTATTTGTTTTCTTTGCATTGAAATTTTATCTCACCCATTCACCCCATATTTCGACCACAAACAGATCCACCTTCATAGATCTACCTCTTAATAATCATCAGCTGCTCAATTATCCACAAACTCGCCACCTAATTTTCACTCGATTGCATTTCATGCCTTCCACAAACGTGTTCCGGGCACCCTTCAGTAAAACAGGCATAACATTTTCATACAAACTCGAAATCAAACAAATTTTTTTAAAATTTTCAGAACAAAAAGATGATCTTGAAAGTGGACCTTTGTGAATTTACAAGAATTTACGTGCAATTTCAGACATCTTCATGATTTTCCACAGAACACATCCTTCACTGGATCGGTCTGAAACTTTTTGGTGTTCCTGATTTTGTGCCTCTGAATAATAAAAAAATAATGAAAATTCAAAAGAAAAATAAGAAAAGTGACATCATCGAGGTGACATCACTGTCGTGTGCTATACCATGCCGATTACTGATCTTTGGACCGCGTCTGTTGCTGATCTTTGTGTCTTATCATTGTTCACATCTAGATTTCTCATAAGATTCGATTTGCAATGAAGTACATACTTGAAACACTTATTCAACATTACTATTTTTTATAGAATTTTGTTTCACTAAACATTATTTCAGCCCTACAAGCTTCACATTTCCACCTCGGATTAGCACTGCATTTCACCTTGCAATTGTGTAATTACGGCTCCTTGGTCTCTCCTGCCACCGGTTATATCATCCTTTGCCTTGTATTGGGAAGAACCATGTAAGAACTTGGTAAGTCATTTTTTTTTTCAGATCTGCCACCATAGATCCCACACCACTGTAGTGTAGGGATAATATCCTGCTTTTCTTCTTTGTTGTTTCTAACCATGGCAGGAAAGGGTAAGTCTAGAAGTGATAAGGGTGCACCTTCTAATGCTACCAACTCCCCGAACGACTTCGCTAAATGTGTCAGTCAAAATCAATTTGCTGACACTCTTGCTAAGTTCGATCAGAGGATGACCGAGCAATTCAAGGCTACAGAGATGCATTTTCAGACAATGAACCAAGAATTACAATGTCTCTCAACTTGTATGACAACATTTGAGAGACGTCGACCATAACAGAGAGAGGATGAGAAAGACGAAGTTAATGACGAGAACTACTCCGAGGATAACGTTGACAACGATAGAGAACAACAAAATAGACTACACAATCGTCAACGTCGTAACCGCCAAGGTACGAGAGGTAATGAACATCGTGCTACTTACAAACCTTTCACTAAGATTAAGTTTACCATCCCACCCTTTTTTGGTAATTATGATGCTGAAGTTTATCTTGATTGGGAGATGGTTGTAGAGAAAAAATTTACATCTCACTTAGTTCTTAAACAACATAGAGTTAGACAAGTTAATAGTGAGTTAGAGATTTTGCTTTACTATGGTCGACTGATCTTTGCAAAGTGCATTTGCAACCTGATAATTGGGATAGATTAAAAGATGATATGCGTAACCGTTTTGTTCCTCCTTCCTATCAAAGAAATTTGCGTACAAAATTGCAACGCTTAGAACAACATGATAAATCTGTTCAAGAATATTTTGCGGAGTTGCAAAAGGGTACGATGCGTTGTGGGATAGAAGAGGACATTGAGGATACTACCGTCATTTTTATGCTGGGTTGTGTCATGAAGATTATGATACTGTCGAACAATTATTCCACATTGCTGTGCTAGCAAAAAAAGAATTGTAGACATGACAACTCCAGAACAATACAAGTACATACACTCCACGGTCGACATTTCCTTCTTCGACCATATGTATGCCGCCACCGTCCAACACTACAGCAGCTCCAATACCAGCCCCTTGAGCGCAATCTTCAGATTCGAATAAGCCTTCTTTGCAGGTACCCAATAAGAGTACATCCTCCAGTATCTCGACAGGATGCTACTCCGACATTAAGTGTCATAAATGTCATATCATGGGACATATGCAACATAAGTACTTCGAAGGTTGAAGACAAAGAATATGATGATAAAATTCGTAACGATGATGATGGCCAGGTATTCGGTGCTGATGATACTTCGGCTTACAGGACTATCATTGTCCAACGAGCGCTCGCCGCATAGGTACACCATGATAAGATTCAATGCCATAAGCTGTTTCAGATTTACTTTGTGATCAAGAACCGCCATGCACGTGTGATCATTGATGGCAGGAGCTGCAACAACTTAGTGAGTACTGATTTGATCATTAAGCTTGACTTACCCACACGGCCACATCCACCTATGTACCATATCCAGTGGTTGAACAACTCCAGAACGGAAAATGTAACGAAAACTTGTCGAGTCTCTTTCTCCATTGGTACCTATGTTGATTCTATAGATTGTGATGTTGTACCTATGCAAACTTGTTCATTGTTATTGAGACGTCCATGGAAATATGATAATGATGCTATTTATTATGGTAAAAGTAATAAATATACCTTCATGCATAAAGAAAAGAAAATTACTTTACTGTCTTTGACCCCTGCTGAAATTGTACAAGCTGATAGGGATAGACTTGCTAATGAAAAGAAAAAACATCCTCCTACATCTGAAAATCAGCAAGCAATAAATTTGAAAAGTCCTGTAATGCTTGCAATAAAATCTAATCTTGCTGAAATTGATGATGAAAATGCTTCATGTTATACTTTGACATGCAACGATGCATTGTTTTCACTTGAGGATCTTTCTTCTTCTTCGGATGCTCTTGTTGCTAATCTTTTGCAGGAGTGTCATGATAATTTTCCTCCCGAGGCACCTCCAAGACTCCCATCTATTTGAGGGATTGAGCACCAGATTGACTTGATTCTGGAAGCGAACATGAATTGGCCCACGCCCTCAACACAATGGGGCCACATTGGAGAAGAAGATGAGCTTGAGTCGATGACGACTCCTATTCGAGGGGAAGCATGATGAGGACATCCTTTCATTGGATACACACAACGCTCCTCCACTTACTATAACTCTACACAACAATTGAATTTTGGAGGTGAGCTCGTTCTCAAACACATATCTTTCTTCCTTTGAGAATAGATGGCTACCTAATAATTTTATTATGATTAAAACATTGGAGGGGATCAAAGGAAGCATGGAGAAGGATTTGGAGATGCTCAAAACTAGCAAGACACGGTTGACCCCAGACAAGAGTCAATAGTGTCGGGTAGTAACATTGGGGGCCATCGAGACTTGTTAGTATCGGCTGTTACGTTCGGCCGACATTGTTATAATTTTTTGAGTGACACCGTAGGCTCCTTTTGTAATAGTGTCAATCCAACTCGGAGTAGAGTTGCCCTCGGGTTCCAGAAGCAGTATGCACTAAAACGGATGCCCAAATCGCATACGGAGATATGGTTGGAAAGGTAAGAAGATAACCTTTTCAACGACAGGTCTCATCTTCAAATTTGACCGGAATCAGCGGGAATCGTTAAAACAAGATGATGTCCAAAAACTATTCTAGTGCTGCGACACTATCTTTTGGCCTTTTGGGCCGTGTATATTTCTAAGGTCCATTAATTTTAGGGTTTGCCCCTAAGGTCGTCCTAAACTCTATATAATCAGTAGCCGTCGTCATTAAGATTAGGTTTGATTAGTTTTCATCTTTTATCAAACAGTTTCATAGTTTAACGGTTTGTTGGTTTTCCAACTTCGTGATTGAATTCAAATTTCGCAATTGAGATGCGTTTTTACTTGTTCTTACTTGTGTTCTTCAATTCGTAGGCTAGGATTAGCCTTCTTGAAGAGGTCAATCGTATGTGCATGGTTGATGACCAAAGGAGAAGTGATGTTGCGATTGCAGGTTTCAAATCGTGTTGATTTGAGGCCGGATCGATTTTGCGTCGCCTCTCTATCAAATCAAGAGTTACCACGACCTGACGAAAGATCGAAAACCACGTACACATCAAGTAGTAATCAGAGCTTTAGGTATACACCAAGAGTAACAAGCCGAAGACACTCCTCTCAGCTTAATAAGCTCTAAGAATGTATGGATGCTCTTTGCTACTCTTCACTAGCACTCAATATCTCCCTGGATGCTTTCTTGTGCCTCCCTTGATGACATTTGGCTTTCACAAATGAGCCTCGGCCGTCCGATTCAAATCGGACGGATCATATCGGCCCCCCATTCTTTTAATAGATCCATCAATTCTCGGCCGCCCGATCCAAATCCAAGCGCCCACAATGTGCCACATCACCCAATTAACCACATCCATTCGATCCAAATCCGGCGCACCACATCAAGCCACGTCACCTAAATAACCGGATCCGTTCTATTTAAAATCGAGGGCCCAGATTAAACCAAGTGTTCTGATTAAAAACAAATCAAATCTTTATTGCGTCAGCATGACCTCAGCATGATGTCAGCATACCCGATTAATTAAAATTAATTAGATATTAGGTTAATTAATTTCAAATTAACCAATAATTATATAATTAATAATATTATCAAACTGAAAACTAATTGTAATAATTATTTAGTAATTTATTTAAAAATAATTAATTATAATAGTTATTTAATAATTAATTATATTAATTATTTAATAATTAATTATGACACTTTTACAGAAAAGCCCTATATTTATTTTTAATTATAAATTAGTCCCTGCCTAATGACAATTTTACAATTAAACCCCTGAACTTTTCTGAAATTACATTTTAGTACTTCAATAATTTTGTAAATTACAGATAGGTACCCAATAATTAATTATTAATTGCAGATTAGTCCCTGAACCTTATAAATGCCATAACTTTTGATCCATAACTCTGAATTAAGCAAATAATATACCAAAACAATCATATCGAGATAATCTGTACATTCATGACATCATCAAACTGATCTTGTTCTATTTTGTTGCATTTCATTGATTGTTTGTGTTCTTGTGCGATAGATGACTTCGTCCCGGAGTCGCAGTTCGTCGAAGACTTCCAGCAGCAAGAGTTCGAGACAGTCGACTTTTACTCTCAAGAGCAGCAAGGCAAGTGTCCTTAACCATCTTGTGCCTATTTTTAAAACATTTATCTTGTAGATTGCATGCTTGTGTCAAATTGACTGCGTACCTTTTAATAGCAATACTCTAATTTCCACATTATGCCTTGTCGCCTTAGTTTACTTTACTGTTGGGTAGATCACATGCTTAGATTGCTACTGTCGAGTTGGGTGTATTTAAATGAATCATTATACATGCTTCACGAGGATTAATGGGAGATTAATAGTAACTTGGATAGTGATGATTTGGACGATATGGTTGGTGTAGGACTGTGTGCAGGGTTACTAGCACTGTTCCTTGGTAAGTTATCTTCTCAAATCTAAGGACCGGTTCGTGGAGCGACCACCTATGTGTTCTCGTACAGCCACGATGCCAAGAATGGGCACGGCCTGGCGTAGTAAGTGATGAAAACCAGTTATGTGCGTGCCAAATGGTGGAGCGGGGAAAGCGGGTTATGCCTGGATCCGCCTGGAGAGAGATGTGTGGGGAAGGGAGGGTTACTCCCGAGAACCATTCGGCACAAGAGGGGGCCTCTTGGGTTTTTGGTTAGTGCCCGACGGGTGAAATCTTAGTGGGCATGTACAAGCTAGCGGAAGTCATAGAAAAGCCTTGTAGTGATCTCTTGACCCTCACATCAAAAGAAGTGTGTGAGTGCGACGGCACGGGCATAATGGAGATTTTTTTTAGTCACCTGGCAACAGGGAATGAAATCACTACTCGTGGAGATATTTGTACAAACTCTGCAGAGTGTAAAACTGTCATGACAGCCGTGCTCACGGTCATGAGCATTGCATGGACTCTCACATGATTAGCGGGAATTGGTATTGGTTTGGTTTGGCGAATCACAGTGGGAGACTGTGATTTGGTTCTGTTACTTACACTAATGTTTATAGGTGCGATATCTTTCACTAAGTAAATAGGTGCTTAATAGAAAATGTGTGTCTCTAATGTGTGCTTTTATGCAATTAAACCCTATATTGCCTGTTCCTTGATATTTTCCACATGTCATATACTTCCTACACTTGTTGAGTACACTCCGTACTCAACCTTGCCTTTATAATTGCTGCTCAGTAGAGGGAGAACATTGGGAGAACATTGAAGACTCTGGAGCCGACGTCTAGGCGAGCTATTCAGTCAACTGCCTGTGGAGCCCAAGACGCTTTCATTTCATTTCCGCTGTTTGGTTTGTAATTTAATAAGACTCTTAGTCTATTTTTGTAATAGTTTAGTTATTCGAGACATTGTTCTATTTACCATTAATAAAGTCACTTTATGTGTGAAACTTGTTCCTGGGCACACATAAAGGGGTCATTTGGTTTTAGCCATAAAACCGGGTGTGACAATTTATCTCAAATACTTTCAAATATACTCTTCTATTGTTTCATAATAAAATAATTGGATAAAATAAATTATAATCAATGAAATAAATAAAAGGAAAGAAAAGAGATTTTCTCGAATTTTGAATTCTAGAAATAGATGTCTTAAAATATGTTTTTATTTGAAATGGTTCAAATAAAGTGAAATGCATTTATCCCAAAATATTTCAAATTAATCCTCTCATTTTCAAATATTCTAATTATAATAATAGTAAAGAATTAAAAGTGAATAAGAAAAGAAGTAGCAAGGAAATAAGAAAAGAAGAAAAAAAATCCCCGCGGCCCACCTAGCCCACCGCAGCCCAAGCCCAGCCACGACCCCCTTCTCCCTCCCTGGCTCTAACCGACAACCCGACCCCGCTTGTCATCCCCTTCCTCCGGCCGCCTTCGCAACAGCCGCACGCGTCGCCCCAATTTTGTTTTCCAATCTTTGCGGGATTCCTCCCCTAATCGCGTGCCACGACTTCCCTGAGTTGGTCGCACCAACATCACCTATAAATCCCCCGCGAAACTGCGTCACTCAGCCCTCTCTCTCCTTGACAAAACCTGAAACCCTTGCCGCCTGTCGCGCCGCCCCTTGGAACCGCCCCGGCCACCACAGACCCCATGCCGGTGTTCCCTACTTCCCGCCACCCCTGCCGCGTCGATTTCCGCCCCCAGCCAGCCGGTTCTTGGACGTCGCCTTCACCACCGCTGAAGATCGCCACCAGCACGTCGCCGTCGCGCCCCCATCTCCGGCGTCCCCCGACCTCGCTCGAGCCCGTGGTGAGAATCCCCACCTTGTCCTCTCTATTTCCCCTTATTTCCGTCGAGAACTCGCCACTAGAGCACCGGGGACCGAGCTCACACAATTAACCTTGAAATCAAAGGCCTAGATCTATGCCACGTCACCCAATTAACCTCATCCATCCGATTCAAATCCAAAGGTCAGCTAATCCACGTGTTTCTTTCAATCCAATCCATCCGATCTAGATCCGACGCCCCAAATTAATCCATGAGTGTTCAATAACAAAACAAATACTCAACAAACTCCTAAAATATCTCTTTCTCTTTATATTCCCCACCATCCCCTCAACTCCCCACGTCCTCCTCCAACCCCCCTCATATTTCTCTCTTCCCAGCAGATCACGACCAGCCACCCTGGCTCTGATTATGATCGACGTTTCTGGATATCTACATAACCAAATTGCACTAAATATTGTCAGCAGGTGCACCTTGATGTCCTCTACAACATATTCAAAAATCATAACCATTGGAGTTCGGTAGCTTTCGGGATCTACATCGCAATGACTGTTGATAGCTGATCTAGATCTGTTCAGCATGTGGATCGGTAATCTCTTCCTTGTTTTCCTCAATTTCGGCCATCCCCTTGATGAAACTCTTATACCATGTTGTGTTTCAGAAAGTCCCCTTTTCAACCCCCAAAGGATTTGGCAAGATTCCTCACGGTTCCACCAGTAACGTGATTTCCTCATCGACTACTGCTGCATAACATATACAAGATCCAATTCATCGATCTGCTTTTCAGGTTAAATCTAGTTTAAGCTATCATGTCTCTATCGTGTTCCAGAAAATTTCACATGTTTCTATTCAAACACTTTCTTGAATCTTGCAGTCAATCATCGGGAACGCGTATGTCTTTGCAATGCTGTTTGTGCGCAGCCAGACGTGTTGCCTCCGTTCATCACGTATTATCATCTAATACCTTGAAGTTTTCCTATTGTAGTATAATCCTTTGTGAGTCCCTCAACCTTGTTATCACTCCATAATGACCTTTCAATACTGCATATGATTCTTAGTTTTCGTTGCTTGATTGTTTGGTTGTCGGTTGTTGTACGCTTAGATGAATACGCTTCAAATCCGCTTGCGAGGACTTCAAGAATCAAAACTCCAAGATCATTGAGCAGCAACAAAATTACAAAGGCAAGTGTCCTTGACCATCTTGTGCCTATTTTATAAAATCTCTATTTTATAGATTGCATGCTTGTGTCAAATTGAATGCGCACCTACTATTAGGAATTCAACTAGTTTCTTTATTATGCCTTGTCGCCCTAGATTACCTTTTTGTTGGGTAGATTATATGCTTAGCTTGCTGTTGTCGGGATGGGTGATATTGACTTGAACTATTGTCATACTTGCTTCACGAGGATTAACGGGTGATTTAATAGTAACTTGGAGATTAGTGATTTGAGAGATATGGTTGGTGTAGGGCTGTGTGCGAGGTTACCGGCACTGTTCCTTGGTTTGTTATCTTTCCAAATCTAAAGACTGGTTCATAGAGTAACCACCCATGTGTTCTCGTACAGCCACGATGCCAAGAATGGGCGCGGCCTGGCGTAGTAAGTGATGAAAACCAGTTCTGTGCGTGCCAAACGGTGGAGCGAGAAAAGCGGGTTAGGCCTGGATCCGCCTGGAGAGAGATGTGTGTGGAAGGGAGGGTTACTCCTGAAAACTATTCGGCACAAGAGGGGGCCTCTCGGGTTTTCAGTTAGTGCCCGACAGGTGAAACTTTAGTGGGCACGTACAAGCTGGTGGAAGTCATGAAAAAGCCTTGAAGTGATCTCTTGGCCCTCACACTAAAGGAAGTGTGTGAGTGCTCGGCCAGCACAAGCGTAATAGAGATTCTTTAGTCCACCTGGAAACAGGGGATGAAATCACTTCTTGTGAGGAAATGTGTACAACCTCTGTAGAGTTAAAACTGTCATGACAGCCGTGCTCACGGTAACGAGCATTGCATTGACCCTCACATGATTAGTGGGATTTTGGTATGGTTTAGTTGGTGATCACAGTGGGAGACTGATTGGTTCTGATGTTGGTGCTGCAGCCGGGTAGGCTGTAAGCATGTTGGTTTATAGGTGCGATGTCTTTCACTTAGTAAATAGGTGCTTAATAGAAAGTGTGTCTCTATTGTGTGCGTTTATGCAAAAGAACACTATATTGTCTTTGCCTTATTTGTTACCACATGTCATCTTTTCTCACACTTGCTGAGTACATCCCGTACTCAACCTTGCCTTTATCAATGTTGCTCAGTAGAAAGCAAAGTTTAAGAGGACGTTGAAGACACAAGAGTGGAAGTTTAGGTTTGCCGTCTCTCTAGTCGACTGCCTGTGGAAGCTGCACTACACATGGTTTTCTTTTTCGCTGCAATTCGGTAATCGTTTTAATTCTCTTTATTCGTGACATTGTTCTATTTTACCATTAATGAAGTCACTTTATGTGTAAAACTTGATTTCTGGGCACACATAAAGGGTCACTTGGTTTTAGCATTAAAATCCGGTGTGACAGCTGGCCACCACCAGATTTCCTTAACCGTAGGATCTATTAGTTGGAATAGTAGATTTCCTAGATTATCAGATTAGTTCCAGATTTTGTTTAGAGTAGTTTTAGGGTTTGTTTGGATTAGTTCCAATGTTTGTTAAGAATTGGCTATAAAAGCCTAGACCTAGTTATTAATAAAGTAAGTCGAAGATTGAGGAATTTCTCCCTCTTCCCTGGCTGCACGCCACTAGAGAGGCACCGGCAACAGCACGGCGCCACAACCAACTCGTCGCCACCGCCAGCCTAGGCCACGTCCTTCTCTCTCTTATCCCTACAACCTACGCAGCCATCTAAGTATCAACGATCCTATCAATCTGGTATTAGCAATGTTGGGCCCTCCTCCCACCACCGCCCTGCTGCCATCCTCCACCACAGCAGCACCAACCCCCACCTCCATGCTAGCCGCGGCCACGGTCGTCGTGCCTGATACCTTGGCCAAGGCGGTCACCCACTGGCTTGCGCAGTCGTCATCTCTGTTCTCCTCTCCAACTTGAAAATTAGCGGACATCATCACCTTCACCCACTGTCACCCTTCCACCGGTGCTTCTCTGTGAGAAGCAGGGCTACGGCACGAAAGAGCTGCCACCTCCGAGTGCACTGCCAACCGCCCCACTCCCCATTCATCAGATCCAGTGTCCCCACTCCCCATCACGAATCCCATCCATAGTGATGCCTTCAACAGGTGTGGCCACAGCCCCGAGCACCTTGACACCGAGTTCATGTATGACATTCGCATCGAGCCACGGCAGCAGTGCTCCTTTTCCCAACGGCACCCCCTTCTGGGCTTGACACTTTAGCATACAGCGGGCGCTCTGTTCTACGCCGAACCGCCCTTCTTCGGCGCACCTGAAGTCCCAGCACATGATTCAGGACCAAGCGTGGGTGCAATCCGCCTCTACAGGCTGGAATTCTCCACCTACGACGGCTTCGATGATCCCTTGATCAATTGGCTCAATAGGTGTGAGCAGTGTTTCCGAGCACAACGAACCATCATCTCGAATCGGGTCTGGCTTGCCTCCTACCACCAATTCGATGCAGCCCAGACCTGGTACTACTCACTAGAGCTGGATGAAGGCATGCCCGGCTGAAACCACTTCAAGGAGCTATGTCACCTACGTTTCAAGCCAGCTGTCCGTATCAACAAGCTGGTGGAACTCGCTCCACTTCCACTCCTATATACTGTCTAGGAGTACTCCAAGCACTTCAATGCGCTACTATGCCATGCACGTAACCTAGCACCAATACAGAAGGCGGAGCTGTTCGTGGGCGATCTTCCTGAGCACATTCGAGTTGACATCAAACTTCAAGAGCCACGGGACCTTCAGTCGGCAATGCACCTCGCCCGAGCATATGAGCGTCACACTGAGGCCATCTTGCTGATGGACATTCAGCATGACACCCGAACGCCCCCGCAGCCGTCCATGGACCCTCCAACACCACCGAGGCAGCAGGCGAGTGTCCAGACCACGCCCAGCACTGTGCCAACTCTTCTACACCACAGCCGACCCCTACAGTACTGGTGCCCGCTCAGGCTCTTTGTCGCCTGTCACCCACCGAGATGGCCTAGCGTCGCTGCCAAGGGCTTTGCTACAATTGTGATGAGCCCTATGTCTATCGGCACAAGTTCCAGCACCTGTTCTATCAGGAGGTGGCCGAAATAAGGAGGTGGCCGAAATCAAGACGGCTACTACCAAGGACGCCATCCGCGCCAGTGGTCATCCGCTGTAAGGATCAAGGATACCGAGAAGGGGCGTTGAATCGGTGGACATATAGGACTAATTTTTCTACGAAATAAAACTATGAGACTCAATCGCTACAAAGCAGTTCTATGCAATTCTAGTAGGCCAAGACACCTAACAATGCTAGTAGAAAGATAGGAGCAACAAGCAAGCACTAGCATGATAACCACCAAGAGTAATCAAAGAACAACCTATCACTCTACTCAAACGGTTAGTAAATGCGATAAGTAAAGAGAGAGAGATAGAGAGTGCTCAATAATTTTTCCCGAGGTCTCGGAAGATAGACGCCTTCCCCTAATCCTCGTTGAACCACTCCCGTCGGAGACTTGGTTCCTCCCGTCGTTTCCAAAATGACGCTCACAAGGGTATGCTTCACTCTCGGAGTAAAGTCACCGGCGGCTCGGCTGTCGCACACAATACCAAGCGCTAGAGCAAGCCTCCAAGACTCGGGCGCTCTCTCTTGGTGTCCCTTTCGATCGGGAGACCCGAAATCGCGTACAAACTTGGCGTCATCTTTCACAATCTCCTCGAAAGCTCGAACACTGACTCGTAGCAGGCCTAGGTTGCCCAAACCAAGAGTAATAGGCAAAGATCACTCCTCTCAAGCCTCACAAGCTCAAGAAGTGTATGAATGCATCCTATCACTCTCTTACTAGCACCAAAGATCTCCAATCTTATCTTATGCTCTCTTGGTGGTGTCCTTTGGCCTCTCACAAATTTTCTCCAGCAGTTCAGACTTCAGGCACAGAGCAAAACATCCCCTTTCACAGTTTAAATAGGCTTCAAGCCCAGAAACAACCGTTGAAACATGATGTCATAAAGCTTACTGCTTTATGCAATCACCAAACTATCCGGTGACCCTTTCTTCCTTCTGGCCAAGGAAACAACCTCTCTGGAATCTATTCCATAGGACACCAGACTGTTCAGTGTATACCTCCACTAGACTGTCTGGTGACATTCACTTTTAGACTCCCAGAGACATCCTCTCTAGACTTCGTCTTCTGGCTCATCGGACTGTTCGGTCACTGCACCGATGGACTGTCTGGTGACTGCTCCACCTCGACTCCAGAGACCACCCCTCTTTGGACTGGCTCCTCAAAGGCTCATCTTACTGTTCGGTGACCTCACCGAACTGTCCGGTGACAGCATCTTCAGCTGGACTTGAGCTTCGGTCTTCGACTTCGCTTTCTCTGCCATCTTTAGTGCTTTCTGAGGATCTAAGGAGCATTCACACCCTTTAACACTTGTATGACAAGAGACAAATGATCTTACCTCCCTTAATGGTACCGACGGTCCTATGGACTCTCTAGCTAATCTTTAGCCTTGGTCCTTCGACGTTCGGAAACTCCTCTTCTTGGGATTGCCTCTGTCATCCACCAAGAAAGTCCACCATGTTGATGTAGAATTAGTAGGGTGGAACCTATAATCACAATCGTTACCTATGGTGTTCATCAATTCATACCTTTTTAGGGACTTCAAAAGTCATGAAGCTAACAATCTCACCCTTTTTGGTGATTGATAACAACTATATTACTCACAAACAGGCTCAAGCAAGATAAAATAAGATAAAGAATAAAACACATCTCGAAAGAACACTTACCCCCTTACCTGACTCCCCAAAAAAAATTGCAAGAGTTTCCCTCCTTTGTCATGGGTTGGAAGCGTCGCTCTCCCCTGTTTGGTAGCTCTCTCTCCCTCATTGTCGTCTGATCACACAAAAAGATGGCATCGAGGAAGAATATAAAGAGGGAGAACGCTAGATAGAATAAGGTTAGTGCACAATAGAATAGAATAAGAGTGCAATGTACTAAGGAACCTACAAAAGCAATCACAAAACAGAGAGCCATACACAGAATTCACAGGGGTTAGTCTAGAACCAAGTGCATTTCAATGAGCTAAAAGATCGAATAAAACATAAGCTCATTAAAATATCATAAAAAGCTAATGAAATCTGCCAAACAAAGATCCAGAGCCCTATCTAGCCATTCACAACCTCCCCCAAGACAGCTAGCCACTCAAAAAGCGATAAACCACACAGCTCACACCCAACTCCTACAAGAGACCTAGTCCTGCGCGGCTGAACAGTCGGGTGCAGTGATGGTCAGTGGCTGGTCCTCTGCTGCTGGCTTAGCTGCCGCTGTTGACTCATCTCCTCTAGGCTGCTTAGTATCGTCAAAAATGCTCAAGCCGAAGGAAGACGTCGGAGAGGGCTCCATGCCATCAAGAGTAGCTGGCTGATCCGCATTGGCAAGGGCCTGAGCTGCCTCCTTTGCTGTGTATCTGGTCTCAATCAGGATAGCTGCATCTGAAGACATCGGCTGCCCAGCTGTGGTGGCTGTGGGCTCTACCTCTGAAGCCTCTAGCGGTGGCTCTATCAAAATTGACTCAGCAGTGGTAGCCTCAAAGGCTAGAACCCTCGGATCAATAGGAGAACTACCAACTGCTATCCCTGACTCCAATGCCGATATAGATACTCTGAGCTCAGCTAAAGCAAATAGAACCGACATAGAGTACAAAGAAACTAGGGAGAACTGTGATGTACTAACTGGCACACTGACTCCACCAGTAGTCGCTGTGGTGCTGGCTGCCCTAAAAGGTACAAACGGTGAAAGCGGGGCAAATAGCAAAGTAGTGAAAGTGGGCTGCTACTGCTGACTCTGTAGCTCAGAGGTGAATGCCAGCACTGATGAATACTGAGGCTGAGGTGCTGTCAGCTGAAGCTGTGAGGGCAGGTGACCCAGTAGCGTAGTACTCGAGAACGCTGGCAAAGGAGGCGGACCGATCCCCTATAGATATGATCCAATAGCTCTTAACTCTGTAGGCATGTATGATATGGCCGCTGCCATCTCCAACTGAGTTCGCTGCGATCTCTCAAAGAACTCTTTGTCCTGCCATCTCCTCTCCTCAGCGAGCTCTCTCTCCATCCGTAGCCTCTCCTTAATCTTGAGGCACTCGGGTCAAATCCTCTCCTCGAACTCGGTCCTCACTCTGTGAATCCACTCATCCTCGCCCTGCCTGTACCTCCTCTGCTCAGCCTGCTTTGCCTGGATAGCATCTAATCTGGTAGCTAGTGCAGGGTCAAGTGTGGCACGAGAGGTAGGAGTCTCGGCCTGACCTGAAGCCTCAGTGCTCCCAGCCCTCGACTGTGCTCCCTCCAAAGCCTCAGTCTCAATATCAAGGTCCTCAGGGGCTGTGGTCTTCTCTCCTCGAAGGGTGCTCTGGGAAGCTGATACGTAAAGAACCCTAGAGTCAGATGGCTCAGCTAGACTGAAGGCTGAAATGATTTCTGGCAATGCAGTGTACTCCTCCTTAGTCATGACAGCAGCTCTCCTCAGCAATAGACATATGTAAGGGGCAAATGGTAGTTGTCAAGCACCTATCCCCTCATATATTGCATCCTCCATCTGTGCAAACAGCAAGCCTATAAATTAAAAACCTCATGCCCCAGCAAATAGCAAACAGCCACTGATGCAGAATAATGACTCGCTCTCTGTAGCCAGTCCGAGATGCTATCGACCTCCCAAGCAACCCTCTCAAAACACGTACCTCGTGTGTCAACCTCAGAGGGTGCCTCGAGTAATGCTCCCCATGAGGTGGCAGGAAAGCAATACTCATCCTGTCGTCACTGGGCTCCATCTCTCCAAAGGTTCTGAACGGCGAAGAGAAGTCCAGATAGGCCAGTGCGTGCATCTGAGTCTCAGAAGATATGAACTCCAAAGCTGTCAAAACATCGGTCCTCTCAAATCTGTGTGGCTCTTCACGATACATGAACTAAAAGTACAAGCGATCGAGGGAGATCCACAGTGAGGCGTAAAACTCCAGTACAATGTCCTCACTATATCTCAACTGTTGGGTGACCAAGTCTGATAAACCAGAAAGATAGGCAATATGCTCCTCCATGTCAACTCCAGCTCCTCTGCTCAGTGCCTCTATATAACAGTGGCGGTGTGTTGCAAACACTAAGCTCTTACCCTTGATGGCAAGCTGCCTCCTGTAATGACTTGTAGGCCTCAAAAATCCTCCGCTGTAGTATAGTCCAGAACTATACAGCATCAATGTGTCTAGGAGCGGGGGCCTAAGCAGTGAAGTCCACTCTCCTCTTGGCCTTTATGGCTAGGCCCTTGAGCTTCAACAAGTCAGCCTCAACCTCTGCTACTCTAGCCATGGCCCGGCGAGCTTTCTCGGCTCTAGATGTACAAACTGTGCAAATCCCAGACTTCTAATGAGGACACCTCTGTGACCTCAACTGTGAAACCCTCTGGGCTGCCTCTCCCTCCGCGGTTCTTGACTGTCGGCCGGCAGGAGCTCTCCGCGGTTGCACCTCTCTCTCTGCAGGGGGTGGTTGCAACTCTCTGTCGGATCGACCTCCTAAACTCCCCTTGAACATCTGTTCCTCCAATCCTTAGAGCTCCACTCCTCCTATGTGGAGGCACATCCACATCCGCTGCTGCTAGTGCTCTGTCCCACTCGGGATCACCAGTCCTCTGCTTATTTTTCTTCTTATCAGGCTCTACGGCCTTGCCCTTCCCCTTCTTCTCTACAGAAGGTCTTTGTCTACCTATACTATCAATTGTCACACTGAAAGAACAACTGTAAGCACAACTAACCGGCTGACCAGGCTGACCAACAAGATAGGATTAAGAGCTTAGCTCTTAACCCATCCAAGAAACTCTGGACCGACACTAAACCTTCAGACCACTGCCGTTGTCCACTGTCCTGACTCACTGACCAACTGTCACTACACCACATAGGAATAAAATATAGGTTGTAAACACAAAAGGTGAGCGACTCAAAGTGAAATTCTAGCGGTGGAACAAGGACATATCACCAATCAAATAAAGCAAATAAGATCAACGGGGATATCGACGGACTAATGCCACAATTCTAATAATAGCAATTAATTCAAATTGTGACACCAGCGACAGGATGACTCAATGCCATACTAAAATATGCAAGAGATGACCTCAATATGGCACTAAGTACAGGAAACGTCAACTAATTATGCCAATTTTTGTAATTAATTAACAAGCAAGGAATATGGGGTATTTCCGATGAAAGGAATGTGATAGAATGCAATACCCCAGAGAATAGAGCCGAAATCCGTCGAAGGTTACACCGAAGAAACGACCGATCACCTCAAAAGCTAAAACCCTACGATTTTTTTGGTAAGAGCAGGGTGACGGCTAGGAGAGTGCACGATGACGCAGGCTCAAGCTAGGGCTGCAAGCTCAAACAGAAAGGTGGCCTGCGAGGGCTGCGGCACGTGCAACGGTGCTAGGGCGAGCGCGGGTGGCTAACACGAGGCAGGGCGGTGCGCATGGGGCAAGGCAATGGTGCAGCAGAGCAGCAGCGGCGCGACGAAAGCCGGAGCAGGACGCGGTAGCGAACAGGCACACGGCGGCGAGCGGACGGCGACGGTCGGCGGCGATGGCAAGGAACGTGCACGAGTTTGGAATGAGAACAAGGCACACGTGCGGTTGTGTTAGAAACAGATTGACAGCCTAGATTGAAAACAAGGAAAGGAACGGCCGAGATCTCACCGAACCGAAGGATCACCGGACTATCTGGTGCCAGAATTTTGTCCGGTGACTTAAAAAGTCCGAACTGTCCGGTGTCTGGAGAATTCAGATTTTCAAAGAAGCAACCGCTTTATCTTTCAATCACCGGACTATCCGATGAACTCATGGGAATGTCCGGTGACTATCCAACTCTGCAGGTCACTCAGTTCAAAGATATCTAGTGAAGGCGCCAGACTGTCCGGTGACCTCAAGGAATTGCAGAATATAGAAATTCTTTCTAGATTTTAAGTGTCCTCACCAAAAAACCAAATAAACACCACACTTGTCTAAAAAAGAAACTCTCAAACACTACTTTGCAAATAGATAACTCCCGAAGAGTTTAGCATTTTCTCTAAACACAATTAAGATCGAGCGATAAAAACCAAAGTGAGAAGGAGGCTCCAAAAAGGAAATATATGAACTCTTGTTCATGATCCACGTAAATGGATTTTAGAGACCGTTAAGCACGGGGTTCAATGGGCATGAAGCTCACAATTGCTTAGGTTACTCTTTGTGTAGTATGTGAATTCATATGGACAATGTAGTCACTTTCTCCATAGAGTAACACGTCTCCTCCGTGGTTCCTATATGCAATGCATGCAAACAAGCTAGCTAGTGCAAAAAATTTAAAGCATGCCATGTAGATGCAAGTAAATTTAAGACTTTGCATAAAAAACCTATCCGGTTCCAAGTTTGACCCATCTCAAGCTTATTCACCATATGCTCGTCGCTTTGCCTCGAGATAACGAGGCCACCTTCTCAACCTCTTCCACCATGCATATGGATATCTCAAGGAGGTTAGGCACCGATCTAATTTTTTTTTCTTTTCTTTTATCTTTTTACATATGATGCATGATAGTGCAAACATCTAGTCCATAGAGGAGCCCTAACTACCCTGCAAGACAAAAAAAACCTCCTCTACTATGTACAAGAATAAACCATCTTGATGAGTAGATTGGCGTTGTAGCTCGATCAACATGTGGTGGACTTCAAGAATCTTAATTAGCTTCATGGTCCACCACCTAGGCCCCTTCATTTCTTTTTGGGAACCAAAGAGAGTTTAGGCTTTCTCTCTCGGTCCACAATCACCTTGGGGACCCATATCTTCTTGATTGTCCTCTTGTCATTTGGCGGTCCGAGCAGCTTGGCTTTCACCTTTCCATATTTGTACCTGAAAAGCTTGTAGTGCATATTTTCATGTAAAAGGTTAGCATTATGTATAATCTTAGACACTCTCACCTTGGGACAATCTTTAGAGCGGTGCCCATCATGGCAACACTTCTCACAGTAATAGTCATCCACCATGAGCGGGACTATCCATGCGGGGATCTCATCTTCATTGCCAATGATGCTGATAGAGGAAGGATATGATCTTAAACCCTTGTGGTTGTGGTTGTTTACAAGGTTCTTGCTTCGGATTTCCTTTTGAATTTTTCTTCCTCTAGTAAGCCGCTCAAAAGCATCCAATACGGTCTTATGCCTCTCACTTAGCTCTATGTGCTTCTCTTTGAGAGCCTCATAAGACTCACGAAGAACACCATGAGAATACTTAAGGGCATTGAGCTCACCCTCAAGCTCTTAAACTCGAAATACTGCTACTTTATGCACCTTGGTCACCACCTCAATCTTTTTGGTCTTCTTGATAATGGTCTTGTTGGCCTTCTCAAGGAAGAGGACTAGATCATTGTAGCTAGGTCCATCATCTTCATCTTCATATCCTCTTCTTCATCAAGATCATCATCTTCATCCACATAGCCCTCACAACTTCGGGCCATCAAGCAAAGAGGTGGCGATGGTAGCTCGTTGGTGGAGCTTGTCATAGCAATACCCGCTAGCTCTTCTTCCCTAGAAGAGGAAGAATCTGAATCATCATCATCGGTGAGCCACTCACCAACAATGTAAACTTTGTGTGGGGACTTCTTCTTCTCCTTGCTCTTGCTCTTCTCTTTGCAAAGAACTTCTTCTTGAGCTTCTTTTTGGGCTTGCGTTCTTCGTCTTCACTCTCGCTAGATTCTTTCATCTTGCTCTCCTTCTTGAGCTTGGGACACTCCTTTGCAAAATAGCCTTTCTTGCCACAATTGAAACATCTGAAGTTCCACTTTGAGGATGAGGGTCTCCTGCGCAAAAGTTTCTTCATTAAGAGCGCAAGGTCTTCATTGTCGATCTCATCATCCTCCACCTTCTTCTTCTTTTTCCTCTTGCCATTAGGAGATTCTTTAAATTAAGAGCAAGATTTTTGGGCAATTGTGTGTCAATGAAGGTGCCCAACATATATCCCCTCATAAGCCATAAGCTTTCATGACATCCACGGAGAAAGTAGCTAAGTTGGCTTGGAAGAGACACGTGATGATAGAGTTGTAGCTTGGCGGCAACATCCTCAAGAGCTTTCTCATAATCTCAAAATCATCAATTTTGTTCTTGAGGCCTAAGGTGTTGATCTCTTCCACCACTACATGCAAGCAAGAATAAATATCATTAACTTTTTCATGAGGTAGCATGGTGATGGTATCATATTTATTCTTAAAAACATAGTAACGCTCTTCCTTGACCTTGGAGGAGCCCTCATGAATGTTTTGCAATTGCAAGAAAATGTCATGCGCAGTGAATGATGCATTGATCCTAGAAAAGACATTTTTTGAAACGCATCCAAATATGGCATTCTTGACCTTTGCAATGAATTTAATGAAGATAGGATCAAGTCTCTCACTTTCATTCGTACCTTTTTTAGTAACATGCCATGCTTTCTCATCGATTGACTCAAGATAGGCTTGCATGCGAGCCTTCCAATAAGAGTAATCGTCCTCATTGACCACGGGCTGAGTCTCCATCCCGTTCAGCATCCTTACTCAAGGTGATGAAGCCTGAAAATGAGCATTTGGCTCCGATACCACCTGTACGGATCAAAGAAACTGAGAAGGGGGGTGAATCACTTGGCTCCGATAGGACTAATTTTGCTACGAAATAAAACTGAGACTCAATCGCAACGAAGCAGTCCTATGCAATTCTAGTAGGCCAAGACCCCTAACAATGCTAGTAGAAAGATAGGAGCAACAATCAAGCACTAGCACGATAGCCACCAAGAGGAATCAAAGAACAACCTATCACTCTACTCAAACGGCAAGTAAATGCGGTAAGTAAAGAGAGAGAGAGAGAGAGTGCTCAATGATTTTTTCTGATGTCTTGGAAGATAGGGGCCTTCCCCTAATCATCGTTGAACCACTCCCGTTAGAAACTTGGTTCCTCCCGACATTCCCAAAACGACGCTCACAAGGGTATGCTTCACTCTCGGAGTAAAGTCACCGGCGGCCCGGCTGTCGCACACAATACCTAAGCGCTAGAGCAAGCCTCCAAGACTCCGGCGCTCTCTCTTGGTGTTCCTTTCGATCAGGGGACCTAGAATCGTGTACAAACTTGGCGTCGTCTTTCACAATCTCCTCAGAAGCTCGAACACTGACTCGTAGCTGGTCTAGGCTGCCCAAACCAAGAGTAATAGGCAAAGATCACTCCTCTCAAACCCCACAAGCTCTAGAAGTGAATGAATGCACCCTATCACTCTCTTACTAGCACCAAAGATCTCTAATCTTGTCTTGTGCTCTCTTGGTGGTGTACTTTGGCCTCTCACAAGTTTTTCCAACAGTTCAGACTTCAGGCACAGAGCAAAACATCCCCCTCAGTTTAAATAGGCTTCAAGCCCAGAAACAACCGTTGGAACATGATGTCATAAAGCTGACTGCTTTATGCAATCACCGGACTATCCGGTGACCCTTTCTTCCTCTTGGCCAAGGAAACACCCTCTCTAAAATCCATTCCATAGAACACCAGACTGTTCAGTGCATATCTCTACTAGACTATCTAGTGACATTCACTTTTTGACTCCCAGAGACTTCCTCTCTGAACTTCATCTTCTGGCTCACCGGATTGTCCGGTCACTGCACTGACGGACTGTCTGGTGACTGCTCCACCTCGACTCTAGAGACCCTAACAATTCTAATAGGTCAATGCTAGTAGAAAGATAAGACCAACAAGCAAGCACTAGTACGATAGCTACCATGAGGAATTAAAGAACAACCTATCACTCTACTCAAACGGTAAGTAAATGCGGTAAGTAAAGAGAGAGAGATAGAGAGTGATCAGTGATTTTTTTCCTGAGGTCTCGAAAAGTAGGCGCCTTCTCCTAATCCTCATTGAACCACTCCCGTCGGAGTCTTGGTTTCTCCCGTCATTTCCGAAACGATACTCACAAGGGTACGCTTCACTCCCATCATTCCAATCTTCTCTTGTGCTCTTTTAGTGGTGTCCCTTGGCCTCTCACATGTTTTCTTTATCAGTTCAGACCTCAGCCACATGGCAAAATATTCCCCTCCATGGTTTAAATAGCCTCCAAGCCCGAAAACAACTGTTGGAACGTGATGTCATACAGCTGACTGCTTTATGCAATCATCGGACTGTCTGGTGACTGGACCACCGGACTGTCCATGACCCTTTCTTCCTGTTGGACAGGGAAACGCTCTCTCTAGAATCCATTTCATAGGACACCAGATTGTCCGGTGACTTTCAATTTTGGACTCTAGAGACATCCTCTTTGGACTTGGCCTTCTAGCTCACAGGACTGTTCGATCACTTCACCGACGGACTGTTCGATGACTGCTCCACCTCGACTCCAGAGAGCACCTCTCTCTTGACTGGCTCCTACAAGGCTCACCGGACTGTCCGATGACCTCACCGAACTGTTCGGTGACTGCATCTTCAGTTAGACTTGAGCTTTGGTCTTCGACTTCGCTTCCTCTGCCATCTTTAGTGCTTTCTGAGAATCTAAGGAGCATTCACACTGTCTATCACTTATATGAAAGGAGACAAATGACCTTACCCCTTTAATAGTACCAGCAGTCTTATGGACTCTCTAGCTAATCCTTAGCCTTGGTTCTCTAATGCCCGGAAACTCCTCTTCTTGGGATCGTTTTTGTCATCCACCGAGGAAGCCCACCATGTTGATGTAGAATTAGCGGGTGGAACCTACAATCACAACTGTTACCTATGGTGTTCACCAAAATCAATTCTTACGTTTTAGGGGACTTCAAAGGTCATGAAGCTAACATCCGCCCCTACCGCTATCCACAGCTCCTTCCCGAATTTTAGCTCTACGACAAGCTGTTTGACGAGGGGAGAGATGTTATAGCGGGCCAGGCACCAGTGCTGCCGTAGCTGGTCGGCATGGCTGGCCGCCACCAGATTTCTTTAACTATAAGATCTATTAGTTGGATTAGCATATTTCCTAGATTATCAGATTAGTTCCAGCGTTTGTTTAGATTAGTTTCATGGTTTGTTTGGATTAGTTCTAGTGTTTGTTAGGAATTAGCTATAAAAGTCTAGATCTGGTTATTAATAAAGTAAGTCGAAGATTGAGAAATTTCTCCCTCACCTCTGGCTGCACGCCACAAAAGAGGCGCCAGCAACAGCAAGGCGCCTCAGCCAACTCGCTGCCACCGCCAGCCTAGGCCACGCCTCCTCTCTCTCATCCCTACAACATACGCAACCGTCGAAGGATCAACGGATGCCATTGCTTGGTACAGCAGGGGGTTGCAATACTACCATCGATCTTGATGAATTGGGTGTGCCTGCTTATAATCTGGAGGAGCTAGAAGTACCTTTCTCGGAGAATGAGATGACATGGCAGCAATTTCCTCTGTTTGGGCTCGCAAATTCTGAAATATGCACCTGCTAAACACAGCCTACATTGTTCTGTTAGCTAAAAAGGAGGAGGCCACTCATGTCAAAGATTACAGACCTATAAGTCTTGTCCACAGTTTCGCTAAACTTGTCACTAAATTGTTGGCTAACCGCCTAGCAGGAAGGTTACAAGATATGATACTGCCCAACCAAAGTGCTTTTGTAAAACAAAGATTCATTCAGGATAACTTTATGTTAGTCCAGCAAACCGTGAAAAATTTTCACCAACATAAACAGAAGAGTTTACTGCTCAAGCTGATATTTTGAAAGCATTTGATTCAGTTTCAGTTTCCTGGGCTTTCCTTTTGGAGGTCATGCGCAAGAATGGGTTTGGCCCAACTTGGTGTGACATCATCAGCGGTCTTCTATCTTCCTCTTCAATACAAATCTTGCTTAATGGAGTACCGGGTGAACTTATTCGACACCAGAGGGGATTACGACAGGGTGACCCCGTCTCCCATGCTTTTTATCTTGGTTATGGACATTCTGAATAGACTATTTCAGTGGGCTTTAGAGGAAAAGTACCTGTTGCCTCTTTTGGCACAAAGGGTGCAGCATAGGATTTTCTTATATGCCAATGATGCGATGATATTTCTCAGGCCGAATGAAGCTGATATTTCTTTGACAATGGATATTCTTAGTCTATTTGGCAGTGCTTCAGGCCTTAAAACCAATGTCCAGAAGAGTAGCATCCTTCCCATCTGTTGTTCAGAAGTGGAAATGGAACCGGTACAAAATTTGTTGCCTTGTGAAATTTAAGATTTCCCTAGCAAATACTTTCGAGGGCACAGATTCAGAGCATAATTGACAAGGTAGCTATTCTAAGTTGATCTTTCTTGCCTCAGCTGTAGATCTCCCTGCCTGGGCGATTAAAGCAATTGATAAGGTCAGAAGAGGCTTTGTTTGGAGAGGTAGAAAAGATGCAAAAGGTGGGCACTGTTTACTTGCTTGGTCTAAAGTCACTCAGCCAAAATCCTTGGGATGTTTGGGTATCTCTGATCTTAATCTTCTTAATTGGGCCCTAAGGGCTAGATGGCTCTGGATGCACAAAACTGAGCCAGGAAAACCTTGGGCCAATTTTCCAGTCCCTGTTGTGCACAAGAATGAGCAGGCTTTATTTTCTATGGCCGTTTACACAGAAGTAGGGGATGGCTCAAACATCCGATTTTGGAGAGAGAAATGGTTGAATGGGAAAAGTGTCTTGGATCTAGCACTTAGACTGATTGACACAATGCCTACTCATATTATTTATAAACGGAGTGTCAAGAAAGCCTTGGCAAATAATCAATGGTTGCGGGATATCAAAGGAGCCTTCTCTGTTGCTGTTTTTCATGAATTCTTTAGTATATGGGATGAGGTGCATGGAATAGTGTTGCAGCCTGAAGGTCAAGACACTCACATATGTCGTTTTTCAGCTTCAGGAAAATTCACTTCAAAGTCGGCATAGGAGGCATTCTTGCAAGGTGTGACTCAGTTTGAGCCAGCAGACCGAATTTGGCACACTTGGGCGCCGGGAAAATGCAAGTTCTTCATCTAGCTTGCTGAACATAATCGTTGCTGGACAGCCGACAGACTTGCTAGACATGGGCTCTCTCACCCAGATTTCTGTGTGCTCTGCGACCATGAAACTGAGACAATTAATCACTTGTTAGTCTCTTGTGTTTTCTCTAGGCAATTTTGGTTCTGTCTTTTGAGGCTTGTTGGACTGCTGGTTCTCTGTCCACAGCCAGGAGACGCTTCCTTTGAGGCATGATGGAAGCGCAGCTTAGCTGGGATTCAAGATCAGTTGCACAAGGGAGTTAACTCATTGATCATCCTTGGATCTTGGACTTTGCGGAAGCATCGCAATCGTTTCGTCTTCGATGGAGCATCTCCAAGCCTTGATGTTGCTATATGTATGGCTAGACAAGATGCTGGTGCTAGTGGGATTACCTTTCTCACGGCCCAGCAAGACGGGGGATAGTCCCTCCATCCCCATTTGGTCCCTAGGTCGTTGAGTTTGTAATCGGCGCGAAGTAGTGCTGATGTAAAGTGTTCGTGTGGTCTGTTTGTTAGGGGCTCTTTACCCCCTTGTAAACTCTTCTTCTTAATGCAATGATATGTAGCTCTCCTGAGTGTTCGAGAAAAAAAAATTATTCTCTTGTAGATAGTTCATTTAGCCCGAATCATCTTTTTCTTGTCTTATCAGTTCACATTTACTTGATGGATTTTCTCATTTTAGTTCCCTCTATGAACTGTTGGTTAAATTTCAGTCTTCTAGCTCCACACATTTCTTCTTGCATCTTTTTGAAAATTGCTAAACTATGGATAAAGGGATGCAAGGTTATCATCCTGGACATCCCTCTGTTGAGATGGATCATTGGACAAATCCAGTCAACATTGTTTGGGTGAATCCAGAAGTATAGATTGAGAGGCTCAAGAAAAGAGATGGGTGCTCCAAAGAAGCTAATAACAGAATCCACAACCTGCCATGTACTGGAAGATGTGGGAAGAGACATAGTGATCGACAATTATGGCTCTCTAGATGAGACATGGAAGGAACGCTTGAGATCTATAGATGGACTTTTTTCTGTTATCATATGCACAGCAGTACGGGTATTACTTGCCTAGAAGAATCTGCTATGATGGTTGCATCACATGCACTACACCAAGGTTCACTATCAGCAACTTGTGATTGATCGCTAAAATCCATTTTAGTGACTTACCATCAGTTGGTAAAAGGTTTTACCAACCAATGTTACCGGTCAGTATCAGTGGCATCGGTAAAAATGTTATTGATAGACATATTTTTTGATGAGGACATCACTTTTTAAGATACACACAACACTCGTAATAATAGAACTCGTGCACGACAGTTGAGATTAGAGGTGAGCTCGTTTCTAAACACATGTCTTCTTTTCTTTGAGAATAGATTGCTACTTAATGACTTTATTATGATTAAAAACATTGAACAGGGTCAAGAAAAGAATGAAGAAGGACTTTAAAATGCTCAAGACAGCAAGGCATGTTCAACGCCGAAGGATATCCAATCCAACTCGAGTTCGAGTCCGAGTCGGATTCGAGGAGCAGGCTACACTAAAATAGATGCCTCGGTCACATAAGAACTCCGTTTTGAACATTCTAGATATGGATAAAGAGCTAAGAAGATAACCTTTCTAATGGCACTGGTCTCATCTCCAAATTCAACCGTAGTTAGCAAGAATTGTTAAAACAATATGACGTCCAAAAACTACCTTGATGCTGCGACACTATCTTTTGACCTTTGGGCCGTGTATCTTTTTTATGCCCATTAGTATTAGAGTTTCCCCACGTCCCAACCTCTATATAAACAGTAGCCATCATCATAGAGATAGGTTTTGATTAGTATTCATCTGTTATCAAACAGTTTTGCTGTTTGACTATTTATTGCTTTTTCAACTTTGTGATTTAATTAAGATTTCGCAATTGAGTTGTGTTCTTCCTTGTTATTGCTTGTGTTCTTTTATTCACAGGCTGGGATTAGCCTTCTTGGTGAGGTCAATCATATGTGCATATTGATAACCATAGGAGAAGTGATGCTGCGATTGCGAGGTTCGAATTGTGTTGATTTGAGGCAGGATCGATTGTGTGTCGCATCTCCACCAAATCGAGAGTTACCACCTGACGGAAGATCAAAAACTACGTACTCATCAAGTGGTAATCAGAACTTCAGGTATACCATCAGGTTCACATCAATCTTTATCAAATTTGCATTCACCCTATCGTTCATAGAAAAGACGCAACAAAAAAAAAGTAGATCTTTAGGTGTTCCCCTGTGCAAGCCGTGTTTAGCCTTTCTATAATTTTATTTCAGAGTCCACAGTGTTGAGTTTGTGTCTTTAGTTTGTGTTTTGGTTGCTGGATTTTGAAATCTTTTTGCATCCAATTGTTTTTCCTTCATCATTCATCGTTTGCATCGTTTAATCAGTTATCAATGTTCATATCTCTTATTTTGCACAAAAACTTTTCTCATCCGTCCATCCCTTGTTACAGCCACTAACAGATCCCTAGCATCTAGATCATCCATCCATAAGCTTCCGTCACAAAATCATCTACAAATTTCACACCCAAATTGAAATATGAATCTGTTTTCAGCTTTTACCATATATCTAATATGGAGGTCCATTATTAAAATAGTCATAACTTTTGTTTTTAACTCTAAATTAGATATATAAGTACTTTTCAGATATCTACAGAAAATTTCTCATCCTCTCATGATACTAGATTCAAAAATATCAGATTAGGAGTTTTTGTTTTTGCGCTCTGAAGTTTCAGCACAGATTTAACAGAAATTTGATATTTTCTCCAAGCCACATCTTTCATCATATTGATCTGAAACTTGGTCATGTCCATATTTTGTGCTTCTGGTTCAAAGAAACATATCAAAAAAATAAAATTAAATTAAAAACTTTTGAAGATTAAGAAGCCGGGAGTTAACTTTTACTGATTTTTCAAGATCTAAACAGTTTGCTGATTTCTGGAGTCTTATCGTTTGTGCTTGTTGCTGCCTTTTGATATCTTTATTCATATTCTTGTAACAACTAGATTTTTTATAAGATTGGGTCAGCAACTAGAACATAATACTTACAACGCATATTCAATATTACTATCTGTTACAGAATTGTGTTCCACTAATCACTATTTCAGCCCTCCAAGCTTCACATACACAGCTCGGATCAGCACTGTATTTGATCCTGCAATTGTGAAATTACGACTCCTTGGTTTCTCCTGCCAGTAATTGCACCATCCTTTGCTTTGCTATAGTAAGAACTTTGCAAGAGCTCGGTAAGGTGTTTCCATTTGCGGAATTTTCACCGCCCATCTCACTGTAGCTGTAGGAATAATATTTTATGCTATTTATATGCTATTTTGCTAACCATGACAGGAAGAAAATTGAGGTGAATACAATGTGAGTAGTGCTTTGCAAAGAGTCCTTGATAATATCGATGCAAACTTTAAAAAACGCAATGAGTTTAGGGACAATATGTTGGCAAGCCTTAAGAGATGTAATCCACATCAAAGAGATGTTGCACATGATCAAAAGATGCAAGAGGTACAGACCATTGCTACATCATCTCCTTCTATGAGTAATTATATTATTTTATCTCTTCTTTTATATGATGGTTTAGATTCTATTAAATATATTGCATGGAAAAGAGAGATGGATAATCTATTTATACAATGTCGTATGTGTTAAAGGAGAAAGCTTTTGAATGTTGGTAGTGTATTAATTGATAGTGCTTTAACTTGGTGACAATGTTTATATCTAACTAAAAAATATCATCAGACATGAAGTGATCCTAAAATTTTAAAGAGAGAGACTTTTGTTGATACATCTTCTAAACTTATGTCTAGTTGTGATGTGCACTCTTTGGAGGAGGAATTTTTTACTGTACCTCCTACTGCATCTAATATTTTGTAGAAAATTGAGATCAAACAAGAAGATGAAAGTGATACATACATGAAGAAAGAAAAGATACACAATGTTCCCTGCACATCTCAAAATGAGACTGATCATAACACGTTAAAAGGTATTGCTGAAAATAAGAAGAAACTTATTAAACATCGATCTACAAAAGGTAAAAATATTTTAGTTGTGCTAAAATTCCTTTTCTATCCTACTTTTGTAAAAACCGCTAGTATCACCTTTTATCCATTTATCTTTGTCAATGTTTGATTTGCCCACTAGTTCTTATGATAAGGACATGGTGTGTGCCAATGTTTCTATTCTTCCTATACAAAAAGAAGTGAATTAATTTGATACTCCTAATTTTCATCCATTCACTAGTGCTGAAATTAAACATTTCACACCCATTACAAGTGAAAATGATGAACTGAAATTGCTATCTTCTTCAAATATTGTGGGTTATATTGAATATGATTCTTTTTATGACCTTGCTACAGTAGAGGGGACAATATTTTCTAAACCTGAATTGCCTTTGTTAACTAGAACCCATTTTTATGTTACAAGCAACCCTGATCATAGAGGTGTGTTTATGGTGCATAGAGTTTATATTTGCTCAAATTTAAAATCTTCTTGCATGGTGAAAATAAACGACAACCTAGATGATGGAAATACAAAATGTCATGCCATGTCATGTTTATCTAGTTTTTCTAAGACAACACACTTTATAGCTTCTCATAATAATAATAATGATGCTGATCATGCTGATTATTTCAAATATATATTTTGGCAAAAAATTTATCTTGCTCATTTTATGATAAAAATACTCCATGTGATGCTCTAGTGTGCAAAGATGCCTTGTTTGCTTACCATGATCTTTCTAGCCATTTGTCCATTTCTATTACTAACCATTTGCAGAAGTATCATGACATCTAAGGGAGCAAGCCGAGGATAGCTTTTCATCAAGAAGGGGAGAATGATGAGATTATAAGAATCTTTGAGCCAGCAAGTGATTGCAATCAAATACCCTATGGCCTCGACCTTTTCATGTAGGTTGCAGGGCATGGTGGAGTCGAGGTCCTGACAATGAACTTGAGTCGATGACGACTCCAAAAGAAGAAGGGCAGGATAATGAGGATGTCACTCCTTTATATACACACAGCACTCCTCAAATTAGTATTAATGAAACTCGTGCACGCCAGTTGAGTTGAGATTAGAGGTGAGCTCGTTTTTTAAACACATGTCTTCTTTCCTTTAAAAATAGATTGCTACCTAATGACTTTATTATGATTAAGAACATTGGAAAGGGTCAAAGGAAGCATGAAGGACTTGGAGATGCGCAAGATCAGCAAGGCACGTTTGACCTCGTAGAATATCCAATCTAACTCAAGTTCGAGTTCGAGTTGGATTCTAGGAGCAGCCTGCACTAAAACGGATGCTCTGGTCGCATAAGAACTCCGTTTTAGACGTTCTAGATATGGATGAAAAGCTAAGAAGATAACCTTTATAATGGCATCAGTCTCATCTCTAAATTCGATCGGAGTCAGCAAGCATCATTAAAAAAATATGATATCTAAAAAGTGCCTTGGTGCTGTGACACTATCTTTTGTCTTTTGGGCCGTGTATCTCTTCTAGACCTATTAGTATTTGGGTTTCTCCCTAAGGACGTCCCAACCTCCATATAAATAATAGCTACTATTATAGAGATAGGTTTTAATTAGTTTTCATCTGTTATCAAACTGTTTTGTCTTTGGACGGTTTATTGGTTTTTTAATTTCATGATTTAATTTATTTTTCGCAATTTAGTTGCGTTTATCTTTGTTCATGCTTGTGTTCTTCGATTCGAAGGCTGATATTAGACTTTTTGGCAAGGTCAATCATGTGTGCACGGTTGATAACCAAAGGAGAAGTGGTGCTGCGATTGCGAGGTTTGAATCATGTCGATTTCGGATCGAATCGATTGTGTGTCGCATCTTCACCAAATCGAGAGTTATCACAACCTGACGGTAGATCAGGAACCACGTACTCAACATTTTTACTTACCGGTCAGTTGGTAAAGCTAGAAAATTACTGACCGATAGTTGGACACTGTTTAATACAATTACCGATTGTTGGTCACCGCCATCTCAAATGTTTTAAATAAAAAATATTATGCAATATTAATTCTTATTATTAAGTCACAATATTTCCAAAAATCATTACCTTCTATAACCTCATCTCAAATAAAACTGCAATAATGCATTTCAAAAATACAATCATCTACTCAGCCATTGAAATGAATTCAAATTACTCCAGAATAATAACATTGTTTAAAATACAAGTGATAAATGTACAATGCCTGCCTCAAGCTTTTGATTCAAACAATTGAATGATATAATGCTAAAAAATTCCAAAAACGAATCCAGTCAAGATGCTTGTCTTGTTCATGTACTGTCTAGTTGTTGGTGCCTATCCAAAATTCATTGTCTGGTAGCTGCCCAAGCCATGTACCACAGCTTATCCAAATTTGTCTATGTAGAACTCCACCTTTGTGCTAGAAACCTGCAAGTGAACGAACACCCAGAATATAATTTGCACAAATACCACATACAATACCATGATAAAGAAAGTTAATAACAATGTGTGCAATCTACGTCTAAGTACTATTTCTTTAGTTCTGGTTGCCTCTACTAGATGATGGGTTCAATCGGTGGACTTATAAAACTAATTTTGCTACGAACTTAAACTATAAGACTCGATCGCAACGGAAGCAAATGTATGCAAGTCTAGTAGGCCAAGACCCTTAACAATACTAGTGAAAAGATAATAACAACAAGCAAGCACTAGCACGATACCCAGCAAGAGAAATCAAAGAACAACCTATCACACTGCTCAACGGTAAGTAAATGCAGTAAGTAAAAAGAGTGAGATAGAGAGTTCTTAATGATTTTTTCCTGAGGTCTTGAAAGGTAGGTGCCTTTTCCTAATCTTCGTTGAACCACTCCCGTCGAAGTCTTGGTTCCTCCTGTCATTCTTGGAACGATGCTCACAAGGGTACGCTTCACTCCCAGAGTGAAGTCACCGGCGGCTCAGCTTTCGCACACAATACCCAAGCGCTAGATCAAACCTCTACGGCTCGGGCGTTCCCTCTTGGTATCCCTTTCGAGCGGAGGACCCAAAACCACGTACAAACTTGATGATGTCTTTCACAATCTCCTCGGAAGCTCGATCATCGACTTCTAACCGATTTAAGCTGCCCACACCAAGAGTAATAGGTAAAGATCACTCCTCTCAATCTCTACAAGCTCTAGAAGTGTTTGAATGCTCCCTATCACTCTCCTACTAGCACCAAAGATCTGCAATCATGTAATGTGCTCTCTTGGTGGTGTTCCTTGGTTTCTCACAAGTTTCCTCTAGATTCTCAGACTGCAGGCACACTAGAAAACGTCCCCCTCCACGGTTTAAATAGGCTCTGAGCCCAGAAACAACCGTTGGAACACAATATCATAAAGCTGACTGCTTTATGCAATCACCGGACTGTCTGGTGACTGGACCACAAGACTATTCGATGACCCTTTCCTCCTCTGGGCCAAGGAAACACCCTCTTTAAAATCCATTCTATAGGACACCAGACTGCCCGGTGCATACATTCATCGGACGGTTCGATGACTTTCACTTTTGGACTACCAGAGACATATTCTCTGCACTTCGGCTTCGACCTCACCTGACTGTCCAATAACTGCCACACTGGACTGTCCGGTGTCTTCTCTGCAGCAACTCCAGAGAGCACCTCTCTCTAGACTCTGAAGTCCTAGCTCACCGGACTATCTGGTGACTGCTTCTTTGACTGAACTTGATCTTCAGCCTTCGACTTTGCTTCCTCTGCCATCTTTACTACTTTCTGAGGATCTAAAGAGCATTCACACCCTCTAACACTTGTATGACAGGAGATAAATGATCTTACCCCCTTAATAGTACTGGCGTTCTTATAGACTCTCTAGCTAGTCCTTAGCCTTGGTCCTCTTATGCTCGAAAACTCCTCTTTTAGGGATCGTCCTTGTCATCCACAGAGGAAGCCCACCATATTGATATAAAATTAGCGGGGTGGTATCTACAATCACAACAGTTATCTATGGTGTTCATTCAATCACCAAAATCAATTCATACATTTTACGTGACTTCAAAGGTCATGAAGCTAACGATGGGTCAAATAGAAAAAAAATAACAATCTGTATCAGCTCAATGACAAGTTTGTGAAAACATTTTAGTAACCGCACCTACAATACTAACATTTAGCAATAGACATGCTAAAGCAAACAAACTGAATATACTGTATGAAAATTGCCTACTTTCATGGAACTTTAACAACTCACCATGTGGACCAAGGCATATATACACGCAGAGAAATCATGTGCCTGAGTCTATTGTGTGTATTAAATGCTAACTTTGAAGAAGAAGCAGATGGCTATCCCTATCAGACATGATACAAATTTAGTGTAGTTGAGGTATCAACTGATAGATAAGTGAAGCATGCAGTCTCATGTTAAATAAATATATTGTGTTAGACATGATCAACGAGCCTGAGTTTTATTCTGCATTTTCCTCTGGGCTAGTGGTTTTTTACTTATTTGCAAATAGCTACCATAAGATTAGGAGCTGGAGTTACGCAGTTTGAGAGGATCATTTAAAATAGAATCTCTAGTTAGGAAGTTGAGGGGATTCTTTAATATAGGATCTATAGTTAGCAGTGGAGGCTATAAATAAGTGTAAACATAGATTGAAGAAAGTAAGCAATACAACAAAAAAAACTTTTGTGGGGCTTCCTCCTATGCCTCCTGCCCTTTGGGCGCCATGAGCACCACGACGCCAACTCTCTCATCCCTATAACCCACGTAGCCATCGGAGGATCAACGATCATAACAATTTGGTATCAGTGATGCCAAACCCTACTCCCATCATCGGCTGCCGCCATTCTCCACCTTGACACTGGCTCTGCTAACGGTTGACGCCTTGGCCAAGATGGTCGCCAACCTAACTCACACCATCGCCGACATCTCTGTTCACCTCTCCAAATTGGAAAATCAGCAGACGCCGCCACCATCGCCCGCTGTCACCCTTCCACAGGTACTTCCCTATGAGATGCAGGGCTACGGCATGATAGGGCAGTCGTTGCCAAGTGCGGAAAGCCACCCCAAAACCCCAGCAGCAGTCACCGCCATAGCCACCATGGTCACCGCAAGCCGCCCCCTCGCCCTGGAGGGCGACATGGCCTCAAACTCGGCTGATCTGCCGCTGTCTGAGGTCTTTAGGGCACCAATCTACCCCGACTGGACCAGGGTCGTCCACAAGCTGCTATCGTGCAACAAGCTCCATCCCTACACTGTCTCCCGCCTTGTCGGCCATCAGACCTCAGCGGGTACCGGCTGCCGCTACATCAACTGCAAGAACCCGCTCATCGTCTACGGCCTCGAAGGATCCAAGATTGTCACTGTCTCCTGCAACCTCCCTAATGTTGATGCTGCCAACATCAAGCGCCTCAACCTACTCGACCTCGCCCTTCTGGCAATCTCAGGCGCTTTGGGATTAGGACCGAGAGCGCCTTCAAGAAGCTCAAGGAGGATGAGGATCCACTGCTACGGCGACTACCAAGGATGCCATCCACACCGATGGTCATCAGCCCCAACCACTACACATAGCTCCAGAATGATGCAAGTATTCAGCTCGAGGACGACTTGTTTGTCGATAAGGGGAAAGATGTTATGTCCACCGTCAGCTATTAGGAGATAAGCAGCCATAGTTTGTTAGGTCAGCATAAGATTAGGATTTGTAGTTAGGCAGTTTGAAAGAATCCTTTAAGATAGGATCTCTAGTTAGGAAGTTGAGGGGATCCTTTAATATAGGATATATAGTTAGCAGTGAAGGTTATAAATAAGTGTAAACATGAATTGAAGAAGGTAAGCAATACAACAGAAAAAATCTGTTGTGAGGCTTCTCCTGCACCTCCTGCCCTTTGGGCGCTGTGAGCACCGCAGCGCCAACTCTCTCTCATCCTACAACTCACGTGGCCGTTGAAGGATCAACAATCCTAACAACTTCACTGAATTCAAGTCCAATATGTAATCACTTCCAACAACAGCAATCCAGTTTGGAACTGACTCCAGTTTTAGAGCTAAACACTGACAACTGAAACGGAATGATTGCAGATCTTGGAACAACTCCAGAAATTTCTTAATTGAAGAATTCCAAAAAGACATTCCATACATAACAATAACACCTTATTAACGGTGATTTCAGATTCAACCTATATGATTGGTGTGTTTGGATTCTCAGTGCTATCACTGGTCACTACTACAAAAACGGTTTTCGCAGGCAGTTCTAAACGTATTTGTGTAGGCGGAATTCCAAACCGTCGCCATTTAATAGCCTGTAAAAATAGAGCATTTATGCAAGTGAAAATGTAGAACCGCCTGCATTACAACCGATAATGCAGTGGACAGTAAAGAAAACTGCCTGAATTAGGTAGCCATAGTGCAGGCGGTTGGTAATGACAACCGCATGGATTACCAACTATAATGCAGGCGGCTGATTCTGCAGGCCGCCTGCATTGTGAAAAGTAATGCAGGCGGCTGTTAAAAAGAGCCTCCTGGATTAATGGCAATGGTCCGAGACGGCTCTTTTTAACAGCCGTCTGCATTAGTATTTTAATATTAAATTAAAACATAATAATTATTATTATTATACAGGTCAGTATTACAAATTGCTCTCACATATTTAACACATAACTCAGGCAAAAATATTCACATAGACAAGTCAAACACATAATTCAGGCAAAATATTCACATAGACAAATCAAACTTTCAACAAACAAATGTATATTACAAAACATGATAAGAGTGATCCAACATCTACATAATGAAACATTGTCTCGATCATCTAGAATAGCTTAAATCTATCATAGAAAGAAAGATGTGGATAGTTTGACAACTCGTTGTTTTGCTTTTCATAAAATTCATCGCTCTGATGGCAAATCTCATGCCGAATGAAGTTACACATATCACTTCAGACATTTTCAACACCATTGCGCTCTATGTATCTTCCCCAAGGCGACTCATAACTGACATTAGGAGCAAATGAACATATAATAAGCACATTATATGGATATAAAAGAAATTAAGTACAGGCGGTTAACAAACATAAAAAAAATTCTTACATCTTCACGATTCACTTTACAGTGGCATGTGATCTTAAGATACTCGCAAACATAATTTCACAAAGTACGGAGCCAGGAGGTTGCTTGTGACACTTAGAAAAAAATAAACTAGATTGGTCAGAATTTGTAACTATTATATATATATACACATTTACTATTCAACACCCAGGGTGTAGAATAAGAATGGTGCCGCAAGCCCGCACCAGGACCGCACCAACCGCGCGCGCTTTGACCGGCTAAAAAATAAGCATTCAGTAATTTCTTTCGATTGCTTCAGTAATTTCATCGCCCTCGATAATTTCCTCTAATTCAACAGTTTTTGTTAGATTTTTTCAGTAATTTCTTCAAATTCATTCAGCAATTTTCACTCCCTTTCAGTAATTTCTCCAGATTCATTTAGCTGCGTAGATTTGTACCCCAAATCTCATCCTCTCTATTGCCGAGCATAGAAATCGGGTGAAGGTAGGCCATGCGTTGGGGGGGCGATGTGGGCGGCGCGGCGAGGCGGTGGAGGTCGTCGGCGGTGGGCAGTGTCGAGGCGGAGGCATCTCGCGTCGAATTAGGGCGGCAGCAGTGGAGGGCGGCAGTGGAGACGGGGGCGGGGAGGCGGAAGAGCGCGGGGTAAGGTCGGACTCGCTCGGGTGCTGTCGCACGCTCGCCTGGCTCGATCGGGGGCATGAAGAGCTACACGGGTGTAGACACCCAGGGTGCAGGATAATTTTATCGTGTGTGTGTGTATAGCGCAGCGCTATTTCACTCCCTCTCCCCCACCCCCCAGACCAGACCAGGATGCAAACGTGGTTCAGACAGACCTTGTCTGCTTGCTGGCTGGCCATCCGGAATTTATGCCTCTAATTTGGATTTGGATTAGAGAGCCATTAATTAAAGGAAAGGTACATGCAGCCATAAAACTGATACGTGGAAACAAAGGTACGGCAGGCCCCAAAAATTGTTACTTAGGCTAGACCGGTTGTTAAAATGGTTACAAAAATCATTACTGATTGCAAAAAAAAAACATGGATGATCCTAAAATCTGTGACTGCGAGTTATAACCATCGCTGATGATAAAAATTGGAATTTCTCGAGTGTAAAAAATCATTTTTTAAAAAAAAATTGTGATTTTGAATAGCTCATCTAATCTCTAGTATTGTTGGAGCATAAAAAAATTTGATTTATGAAAAATAATTGGAAGCCATTTGTGATTGAGAAAATATTTTTTTACGAGTGCATTCCAGGTGATCATTGTTGGAGGTCAGCTCAGGCGGTATCATTTGGTAATAATAATTAGAAAGCATTTGTGATTGAGAAAAGTATGATTTCCGATTGCATTTTTGTCGGCAGTCCAATGTATAAAAACCAACTATGGTTGATCTCAAAAGCTCTGATCACATATTCAATAAAATCACAGGTTGGAAAGAAAGAGCCAAAACTATTTCATAACTGATACGTTAACAACCATTAATGGAATAATGAATTATTTCCCTCCTAGAGCAAAACAGGTTTGGATAGCAAATTACGTTACTACATTATAGCAAATCCTGTTGACCTTTCAAGTGGAAAGCAAATATATGTGTCCCCCAAACCGGACAAGGCAGGAAGCATGCCATTTTTTTGTGGAACAGCCAGCCGCATGTAAATTGCCTCTAATTGAGACACATAATTATGAATTAATGAGAGTCAAGCCAGCTGAAAAATTAGGATATTATTATAAAAATGGAAGGCTTGGCCGGGGAAAGGTTCTGAAACGACGTGAACAGGATTTCAGGTTAAAATCTTGTTGCGTTTGATCACAGAATCTTTACCAGAGCATAAATCCATCTTTTCTGATCACAAGAAATCCACATGTTTGACTCCCAGATCAAGTAATTTTGAACATTTGAGGTGTAAAATCTTAGTACATTTGATCGTAAAATTTGCTTGTCACCTCATCTTCATCCATGAATTCGTAGTACATTTAGTTGCAAAAGTTTAAGATTCAGAGTACAAATTTTTTTTGTAGCGTGTGGTACTCAAAATGTAGCAGACAAAATATTTTGAGCACAAATTTTAGGACTCACTGCATTTGCACATAGATTCTTTTGAAATACCTTCAGTTACATGGCAAATTCCAATCATCTGTGATTATATAAATTGGTATGTCTCGAGTGTAAAAATCAAATTGTTTTGACATTTCGTGATTTTGAATATCTCATTCACTCTCAATATAATACTCTGAGCGTAAACATTGATTCCAGGTGCAGCTTAGTTACATTTTTTATTCACGAGTAACACAGTATATGTACGAGTAGCAACTGTGATCATAGAATCTAAGCGTTTAATCGCAGAACCTTCTAAGTGTTTGATCGCAGAAGCTTCTACTTGGATGTAGCATTTGTAAAAAAAAAAGAATCCAACAAAAATTGAATGTAGCATCCATTTTATGGTAACTGAAGGACTTTTATGGTCATATTAACTCGTGACCGTAAACCTTTAATAGGAGTAGTATAGTTTTTACAGAGAACACAAAATCTTTGTATGATTGAACGCAAAATTTTAAATGTCTCTAAGGAGTAGATATTTTACGATTACAAGTATTATATGATTACAATGTACACCTCTTGTCCAATGTGGGATGAGTAGGCCTGCATAATAAAATACAAAATTATGTATAGTTAAAACATATTGATTAGCTTTAAATATTTCTTATCAAAACTGTAATATAGTTGTGGTTAGACGCACATCTGCCTCATCTACAGACAAACCCAGTTGCTTGGTATATCGGGATCGTGTGCACGACCAAGACTTCATTGAAGATTCAGCGACATTTCTTGAGATTTGGTAGTCATGGCGGAGCGTGGGAACGTACGCATCGTCCTTTGCTTCATGGATTTTTTTTGCTGCAGCTCGACCGCCACTCTTCCTCTTTGCGGCCTTTGGGGAAGGCCGAAACGGTACACGTGAAATTTGGGATATTGAAGTCGCCGTTGTTGTTTAAATCAGCGCCATGAAAGAATGTGATGTTGACGATTACAAGGAGAGCTCCAGGTAATATGACACCTTGTCCACGAGAAAATTGTCCCTATCCATCTGTAAAGAGGCATGAATTCATTAGTGTCTAATAGTTTCAAATGGCCGTAGCAACAAATCTTTACTATACTAAACCGGTGTCGGTTTCTCGGCCTCCTATTTGTTGGGTTACTGTTCATCACTTCCAGCCGTTGATTTTTCGATCGACGTCTCCGCTGCGTTCTTTTCTCCACGCGCCGCGCGCCTCCCTTCTGAGCGCCGCCGCCACTGCCTCTGCACTGCTACCGCCTCAGCCCTCCTCCAGAACCTTCGAGCGCCGCCGTGCTGCCGCTTCTTCCGTCCCGCCGCCTCCACTACTTCGCACAGCCCAGCATTCTCAGCCCCGTCGAGGCCGCGCTCCACAGCTACTCTGCCCCGTCGGCCGTTGAGCAAGCCTTTGCAACCCGCCACCGCCGCTTGGCCATCCCATCCCCTCCTCCCTGCCGCGGTTGGGCTTGCGATACGGTGCAAGACGAGTGACAAGCAGAAGATGCAGCCGCTGCTCATCATGTTCGAGGTAGACGAGCTCTACGGACCTGTATAGCACTCCCTCTTTCCTGTCTCAGAAACAACGTGAACCGCTGAAATTGTGTTTGGTTGAGCTGTGAGTTGTGAAAAAGCAGCCGTAAAATATAAATTGTGAAAAAATTGAAAGCCGTTTGACTGAAAGTAGCTGTGAGGTTGTGAAACTGTAAGACAATTTATACGTAAATCGATCATACAACATTATATTGTTTATATATATATATATATATATATATATATATATTAATTACATAATTATATAATATAATTAATTATAATTACATAATTATGTAATTATATAATATAATTAATTATGTGATAAATTATAATTATATTATATATAATTATAATTATAATTATATAATTACAATTATATAATATACTTATAATTGTATAATTATAATATATATAAATCGGTGCCCACAGCCGATAAAAGCGAGTCTAAACCTGTTTTTGTTCTTGTACTAGAAAAAAACTGCTTCTTCAGAAGAGCTTTTATAAAAGTTCACCCTTGCAAAAGTCAAAAGCCAAAAGCAAACAAACTAAACACATCCTTAATTAGGAATGCTATAAGGCGGGACACTCTGAATCTCAATTTGCTTCAATCTAAATAATTAGCCCGGCCTCTTATTAGTCCATTTTGGTCAATTTCCTTATTTTGGCATCGGTGAACAAGCTAAAATGCAAAATGAATCCTTCTCTGTAGCAAGCTTTAAAAAAATGCCCGGTTACAGCCAAGGAGCATATCAATCCACTGTGTTATATGGAGTCACAGTAGCTGGACACCTCGATCACTCCTGTATAACCGTCACTTGGTCCTTGTTTGTTAGGTTCAATATGCCAGTCCACAATGGTGATGGACGTACCATGCAAATCACTATCCTATATTTTTTGGAATTTCATAGCATTATTGGCCTCTAGATCAGATTTATTTAGTTCATCATACTATTTTGTAATGTTAAGCATAACTGTGTCTGTGCAGGAAAAGCCTCACAGTCACATGTTCCAGTTTGTTCCAAATGAAAAGCAGGTTTGCCCTTCCCACAAATTAATTTCTACAGCATGTTCTCATATGTCCACTCACTTTTTGTGCTGAGTAAATCTGTGGAAGCACGGCATAATTACACCTGTGTTGTTCACTGATCGATCTGTAGGGCCCCGAATCACAATTCAAGGCAATGCCAATCGTGTTCCTCTCTGCCAAATCCTGGTAAAATGTTACAACCATGTTGTTTAGCTACATATTCACATTCATTTATACATTTGAAAGCATTCAGAAGGGAAAATATCTAAATATTAGAATTTGGTATTTGGTATTTGGTATTTGATCCATCTTGCTGCTCTATGCATCTGAGAAAAATGCCATGGACTGGATATTGATATATCTACATTATGGGCACGTGCATACTATTTTGGCATGCGAATTCATTAAAAAAAGGTACATTTAGGAGTTTTACTTGTTCTAAAATTATTATAACATTTCCTCAGCCTGTATACTGTTGATTTGATGATTCCACTGAATCTTGAGGTAATCATCTTTTCATTCGTTACCAGTTTCAGACACATCTCTCCATCTGTAATATTTAGATCATAAACTATCCTTCATTTTCTATGGTGCTTGGAAAAATTACTTATGTTGCCTTTTGATTTCAATTTATATAGCTTCAGTTTGTGTCACATAGAGAGAGACTATATAAATGTTGGAAATGCATTTCTGTTTTTTGCGCTAAACATTTTGCCTTTCTATTCAGAAGCCCATTGATGGCCGATCCGCCGCTCCCATTGGTAGCACTTATCGACCGATGCACGCATGTTCACCGCTTCGATTGGCATTGAGCTGCAGTGTCAACGACCCTGAGCACTACTACTACTAGGGCCCTCCCTCACAAGCTACAAGTATCGTTGAACCAAGTAGCGCCCCTTCTGCCTACAGCGTGTCCAGAGCCTCAATAACTGGATTGCATCTTCTTCAGGTGCTGGCAGCTTCCTCCCAGCTGTGAGAGGTCCTTCCTACGTTCTTTAATTTAATTGATGTCGTCGTTGATTTTTATATTCAACTTTGACTATTCATCTTATTCAAAAAATTTGTTCAAATATATAAAATTTTAAATTATGACTCAAATAACTCTAATGATAAATCAAATTATAACAAATTATATAAAATTTATTAATTTTTTTTAATAAACCGAATGATCAAAGTTAAATATGTAAAAGTCAACGACGAAAAATTAAAGAACAATGACAGGATTGTGACATATTAGATGACGCGCATGGCTGTTTTGTTGGTTTTAAACATGACGCTATTGCTGCAATTCTCCATACTTTGCAATTATCAATGGTTTAACATATTAGCAGAACATGTACTGTGATCATGGCTATATTTCTCTATACTTTGTAATTATCGGTGAATGATCCCTATGTTCAAAATGAAGGAAACAACAGTGATATAACAGAAATAACATCGAATGTGTGGCAACCAGCAGGGGCTCACACTACAAATAATAATTTATGTGCGGCAACGCCGCGCAAGTTGTCGAGTGTAAAATAAAATCATGCCTCAGTACCTTGCAATGGCCAAAAACAACTTCACCTGCGTACCGTGTAGCAGTGCAGGGATCAAAAGAAACGATGCTGGCAAAAACACAATACAACAGCACTCTGTCGCCGCACGCCGCCGAGATAGCCGAACAAAATACCGGCAGATCAGAATGGCCGCCGCTGTCGAGATATAGCTAAATACAGCTGGATGGAAAGAAAATATCAAATACGTCAGATATGGAAAGCTTTACCCTGCGGGAGCATCGGTGAAAGAAAATATGGAGAGAAAATCACGTTGGAAATAAATAGGGGGAGCAAATCACGTTGCAGTAAAAATCATTGTCCAGCCACGGAAAGCTTTATGCGGCTGGTTTTCTAGGAAATGAGGAATGGTTTTTATTTGGTCTAGCTGGTTTGGCTAGGGAGTGATTTACTATATCACACTAAAGGTGTGCCATAGGGTATATTTCTATTTGTGTTACCGTTGGTTCAAATGTGATTAGATTACTAAAGCATTAGATCAAGCTATTTTGTTGCCACAATCGATCCATGGACAAAATATCTCATTTCGACCTTCTACTCGCATGTTTCTTAGCAGCTTCGACAAATAAACAAACATTTTGAAGATATTCAGGAGAAGGTCTTGGTGCATTCTTTATTTAAATCTACATATAAAGTAAAATAGATTGAGATAATTAATTAATTTTTAAGTAATATACATATGACTCTAACAAATAAAAGACTACCATTAAAAAAATTAACTAACTACAAGTAATCTCATGAGAATCTAAAATATTAATAATCTCTACGAAATATTGTAAAATCTAGTCAATTTAATAATCAAAATCACAAAAAATCTATCGTGTACATTGATCTCATATATATTTAAAGTAAAAATTAACCAACTAAACTATAAATATGGGATAACAAAGATAGGAGACATCTAATCTCATAGGAATATTAAGAGTCACCACAAACATTATAAATTTTAGTCAATTGAATCATCAAAATCACAAAAAACTTAAAAAAACCCTAGATATTAGAAAATCTAGATTATATGAGTTAAATTGCAACCAAACTTGAATTAAATAGTTGTAGGTACATCCACATACCTCTAGAAACAAGCGCCACCACAAAAAATGAGAACAAAATCGTCCCTCTCACAGATCCAAATTCGCCTTGTCGCTACGTCGCGCCTCTGTTCTGAGGGCGTCGCGAGAAACAGGGCACGGCGAGGCTGCCCCTTATACACTTGCATTTAGGCTCCTACGCGGCATATAAAGATCACCGCTGCGAAAATGCCCCCTAATGCAGGCGGCTCTCCTAAAGAACCACCTGCATTAGAAAACCATTTGTGCAAGCGGTTGATTAGGAGAGCCGCCTGTATTAAGAGCATTTCCGCAGACGGTTGACTTCTCCAGGCCCACTTGCTACCTAGTACGGATGGATTTTTATTGAAAACCGCCTGCGTTTGGTAGTAGTGGGTATAACGATATCTGAACTAGAACTAAACTAAAAAGTGAAACAACATTCCAAAATACTCTAACGAGGAATGCATGGTAATATGAGCGTCCAGAAATACCTGAAAGCAGAGTAATGCCGAAAAAATCATAAGGCCATAATACCCATTTAAAAAATAAGTGTAGTAGTTAGCATCAATTTCAGCTAACGGTGACCTGGGCAGCGCCGGCCGCCAGCACTGGAAACAGTTAACTATACTCGATGGAATGCTAACTAAACCTGGAGAGGCAAGCTTGGGTTATAACAATTTTGTACTGGATCTACGACTGAAACGGAATAGAGGACCTCACTGGGACCAAGTTGAGGACGCGAACTATCGGCCGGCCGCCGGACGTCGACGCAGCACCCGCAACAATGACAGGGACCACTGAACGCAGCCAGAGCACTGTAGGGCGTGGCTGGTCAGATCAAGGTCGGGACCGGTCGGATCGATATCGGGGCCGGCCAGATCGGGGCGGGGAGCCGTCGGCCGCAGGTCAGTTCCCGACAACGCGCGAGTCATGCAGGGCTGGCACAGGGCGAGAAAGGGTGAGGAGCGCGCGGGGCTGCGGCGCGGCGACTGGCGGCGGGGTGTCAGAAGAGGGTCGACGAGAGTGGGACTGAAGAGGGAAACCTAGATGGATGGCTGTAGAGAAAATTCTTTTCTTGTTTTTTAAAAAGTCACCGCTATTTTTCTCTTCTTTTTTTTACTTTTTCTATTGAGATAAAATTTCATCTTTTATTCTTTTCTTAATGCTTCCGTTAATTTAAACCTCTAACGGTATTAAATAAGAGATCAAATGATCATTTTATTCCTTCAATAAAATAAACCATCATAATGTCAATTTAAATTTGTTAAAAAGTTAACACTATTACGTTTTTATGTTAAAATATAGTAGTACATGTTTAAAAAATAAAAATGTTATGATTTCATTTTGAAAAAAAGTGCATCATCGAATTAACACAAATACAAGTTAAATTTATGGTGGTATATTTTTTTGAGAGAGGGTAAAATGATAATTCCATCCTTCACTTTACATCGTTAGTGGTCTAAATTCATCGAAGGGTCAGATAGAAATAAAAAATGAAATTTTGTTTAAATAAAGAAGTTCAAAATAAAAAAGGTAAAAAAAAAGTGATGACTTTTTAAGATAAAATAAGGAATTCTCTCATGGTTATACTATTACTAAGGATGGCTAATTACAGATGAATATATTTGCACCAATGTTCCGACATTCTATATCATACGAATTACCAACCGATGGTGCATTGTTGCTCAAGAACACAGAGCGTGTGTATGGGTGCGGTAATGTAATGTCCATGTACCTTGAACATTTGAATGCTGAAATCAACTCTCGTTGCAAATTATTCCAACTGTACTGTGCGTGTGCCTTCAAACTGGAAGAGGGTTTCACGAGGACCGCGAGCAATCAACAGCGCCTGACATTGTGATTTTCCAACATGGGACCGCATTTTTGTTGGATTGGTATCATCTGCCTCTGTTCATCTACAGTAAACTTTGTCATAATCAATTCTGATGACTAATTATTTAACCAACCCTTCATATTTTTTTATCTGAATCCGCCTTTATTTTGTAAAAAAATAAAAAATAATAGGCCATGTATCTGTCACTATTTGTGTCCATCACTGATTCTGTGGCGAATGGTCAGGATTTAGTACAACAAAGTTTGCCGTAGATGAGCAAAAACAGAGGATATGTGTCCATTTTCGTTGAAGAATGGGCAAGCCATATCTCCCAGGCTCCTAGCTGACAGGATCCGGCTTTTTGCGTCGGCTGGTGAAATCCTTTTTGAAAACCAGAATTTCTGACTTTTCTGATTTTTCTATGATTTAGAGGTTGAACTCGTATTTATAGTGGATTTTGTTAGAGTTACTACTTCCCACAGTATATCACCCTATGTAATCAAAGGGCCATGTGACGAGGACATCTCTCCTTTAAATACACATAAATTTTTTTAAATTAGTATTAATGAAACTCACGCACGATAGTTGAGATTAAAGGTGAACTCGTTTCTAAACACATATTTTTTTTCTTTAAAAATAAATTGTTACCTAATAACTTTACCATAATTAGGAATATTAGACATAGTCAACTTAAGTATAAAGAAGGATTTTGGAGATGCTCAAGATCAGAACCGCATGTTCGACCTTAGAGAAGATCTAAACAACTCAGGTTCGAGTCTGACTCGGACTCTAGGAGCAGCCTGCACTGAAAAAGATGTCTCAGTATCATACGAGCTCCGTTTTAGACGTTCTAGATATGTATGAAAAGCTAAAGAGATAAGCTTTTCAACGGATCTTAATCTCGTGCGAAAATACTTCTTAAATCTCTAGAAATTGACGAAATAAGATGACGTCCAGAAACTACCATGTTGCTGTGACACTATATTTTGGCTTTTGGACCGTGTATCTTTTTTAGGCCTATTAGTATTAGGGTTTCGCCCTAAGAACGTCCCAACCTCTATATAAACAGTAGCAGCTATCATTAGAGATAGGTTTTGATTAGTTTTCATATGTTTCTAAATAGTTTCGTCGTTTGACGGTTTGTTAGTTTTTCAACTTCGTGATTTAATTCAGATTTTGCAATTGAGTTGCGTTATTTCTTGTTCTTGCTTTTGTTCTTCGATTCGCACGTTGGGATTAGGCTTCTTAACGAGATCAATCATGTGCGCACGGTTGATAACCAGAGGAGAAGTGGAGCTGCAATTGCAGGGTTCGAATCGTGTTGATTTGAGGCTGAATCGATTTTGTGTCACATCTTCACCAAATCGAGAGTTATCACGAACTGACGGAAGATCGAGAACCACGTACACATCAAGTGGTAATCAGAGCTTTAGGTATACCGTCGGGTTCACATCTATTCTTGTTTATTTTGTATTCATTCTATCGTCCATAAAAAAGCCTTGACAAAAAAATATTATTAGATCATTAGGTGTTCCTCTGTTCAAGCCGTGTTTAGCCTTTGCATAATTTTATTTCAGAGTCCGTAGTGTTGAATTTGTGTCCTTAGTTTGTGTTTTGGTTGCTAGATTTCGAAATCTTTTTGCATCCAGGTGTTTTCTTTTCGTCGTTCATCAGTTTTTGTGTTCAGATCTATTATCGTTTCACATCTGTTAACTGTTTTTTTCATTAAAATTTTATCCCACCCACCCAACCCATATTTCGATCACAACCAGATCCACCCTTCATAGATCCACCTCTCCATATTTATCTGCTGCTCAATCATCCAAAAAATCGTCCACAAAATTCACACCCAATTTGAAATTCGAATATGTTTTCAGCCTTTCAAAAAAATCTGATTCGAAGATCCATCATTAAAAGTCATAACTTTTGTTTCTGAACTCCATATTAGACATATAAGTACTTTTTGGATATCTACAGAAAATTTTTCGTCCTGTGACGGCCCTAGGTTCAACAAATTCATAACAAAAGTTTTTGTTTTCGCGCTCCAAAGTTTCAGCATAGATTTAACAAAAATTTGAGATTTTCTCTAGGCTACATCATTCATCATATTGATCTGAAATTTGGTCTTGTACTATCCTTTGTACTTTTGGTTCAGATTAAAATATCATAAAAATAAAATAAAAATAAAAATTTTGAAGACCAAGAAGCCGGAAATTAACCTTTGCTGAATTTTCAAGTGCTGAATAGTTTACTGATTTCTAGAGCCTTATCGTTTGTGTTGTTGCTGCCCTTTGATATCTTCATTCATATTCTTGTAACATCTAGATTTTTTATAAGATTGGGCTAGCAAATACAACATAATACTTAGAGCACTTATTCAATATTACTATCTGTTATACAATTGTGTTTCACTAATCATTATTTTAGCCCTCCAAGCTCTACATATTCACCTCATCAGCACTGTATTTGACCCTGCAATTGTGGAATTACGACTCTCTGGTTTCTCCTATCACTAGTTGCACCATTATTTGTTTTGCTTTGGTAAGAATCTTGCAAGAGCTCGGTAAAGCATTTTTTTTACGGAATTTTCACCACCCATCTCACTGTAGTTGCAGGAATAATATTGTGTGATGTCGATATGCTATTTTTCTAACCATGACAGGAAGAAAAAGAGGTGAATACATTGTGAGTAGTGCTTTGCAAAGAATCTTTGATAATATCGATGCAAACTTTAAAAAATGCATTGAGAATTTGAACAATATAACAGGAAATCTTAAGAGATGTAATCCACCGCAAAGAGATGTTGCACATGATCAAAAGACGCATGAGGTTCAGACCATTGCTACATCATCTCCTTATACGAGTAATTATATTCTTTCATTTCTTTTTTTTATGATGGTTTAGATTCTATTAAATATATTATTTAAAAAAAAGAGATGGATAATCTATTTGGACAATGCCGCATGTGTGAAAGGAGAAAGCTTTTGAATGTTGGTCGTGCATTAGTTGATCATGCTTTAACTTGGTGGTAATTTTTATATACAACAAAAATATATCCTCAGACATGAAGTGATGCTAAAATTTTAATGCGAAAAACTTTTGTTGATACATCTTTTGAATCTATGTCTAGTTGTGATAAACATTCTTTATAGGAGGAGATTTTTACTGTATGTCCTATTGCACTT